>JAKOGI010000002.1:2430000-2690000 GCA_029747015.1 Carnegiea gigantea | reverse complement strand
TAGCAAGTATAAATGGTGGCTATAAGAATTGAATACACATTGTTGAATCACAAAATGGATTATACCATGCTTTCAAAAGTACATGCTTTTACTGACAGATTGTTCATACCAAGTATGACAAAATTGTTTTTCCACTATATCTAATTGCATGTGTAATCTATCGATCAAATACGGTTTCTATTAGGTTCATGAAATACTGTGTTAGACTTGTGAGGATTCTGCCTAGAATGAATTTGGGTTTTTGAGACTTCTTCTTTGGGTTTTCGCTTTAATAGCAGATTTCCCTCATTTTTCTTCCATTCTCGCTCCTTTGACCACAAATCAGTGCGTCTTTCGTAATTCCCATTATACTTTGGGTTGTGTAGCTGCTCCGCAGCATGTGTTGTTGCTATCATGGCTTCCTAAAATTGTCAATAGTCGAGACCAAGTCTATGCAATTCACCAATCACAAGTGAGACATTTTACCAAACACCTGGCGTGCAATGCACTTTCAGTCACCAGATGAAACACTTCACAGGAATGGGAGGGGGAATCATACACGAAGCAACACACACGAATTGGAGGGGAACAAACACACGAAGCAACACAGAGGGAGGGGGAATCGTACGAACACACAAACCAACCCCAGAATCATGAAATCAGCAACTGAATTCGGAAGATGCTACACGAATTGGAGGAGAACAAACACAATGCGGCGTATATCAGCTAAGGGGACAGAGATGGGAGCCATTACCTTCGTCGATTGCCTGTGCGTCGAAGCAGCGAAGGCCACAGAGCAGGTTGACGGCGGAACGAAGTGAGTGACTGGAGGGAGGGAGATGGCGGACAGCAGAGAGGACGAAGATATAGCGGGAAGGTGGAGAAATGGTAGAGAGCGCGATTCAGAAATGGAGATTTGATCTGAATTTCTAACGAAGCTAGAGACCGAAAATCCCAAACGGTCTCTAAATCAGAGTCCGAAGCTAGTTTTGTCTCAACTGGAGACCGAAGTTGGATTTTGGTCTCCAAAACAGTGATGAACAGAACACTGTTTTGGAGACCGAAACGTACATTGGTCTCTAATGGAGACCCTCTTTTCCACTTGGTCTCTAAAGCTAAGGCCGAATAATACAAAAAAGTTTACCTGGTTGGAGACCGAATATGTTATTGGTCTCAAATGGAGACCAAATATAAATTTTGGTCTCTGAAATTATTGCATTTGGAAACCGAACGATTTGGTCTCCACATTTATTTTGAGACCAATAAAGGGATATCGGTCTCTGAAATGCCCAGATCCTTCTGGAATGCTGAACCATTTTAGAGACCGAAATCCCTTGGTCTCTAATTGAAACCGGGTTTAGATTTCGGTCTCGAAATCTGAGACCGGTAACAATTTGGTCTCCAAAGATTTCAAATTTGAGACCGATAATTGTGTTGGTCTCCAAAATCGGAGACCGATAATTGTGTTGGTCTCCAAAATCGGAGACCGAAACTTATTTTGGTCTCAAGTGGAGACCGCATGGAAATTTTCGGTCTCTAAATTGAAAGTATTTTGATACCACATATTTCGGTATCTGATTTCGGTCTCAAAACTAAATCGGAGACCGATTTTGATTTCGGTCTCCAAATTTCGGTCTCAATTAAACCGGAATCTTGTAGTGCTTAATGGCCCCTACCACGTATTCTATCTTGAAGATTAGAGTTTCGATTCTTGACACAAAAAGAATTAATTGTTGCCTGGTTCACTTGTGTGGACCGTAAAATCTGAGTCCACTGCTTTAGGCATGGCTTGACATAAAAATGACACCAATTGTTAATTCTTCAATTTTTATTTATGCATTCAAAACCAGCTGTATGTACATATGAAGACGAAAAATAAGAAAAAGGGAAGACGGCATAAATGTGAATGTTTTAGGTGGTCAATAATTTATCTAATATTAATATTTTAATTTAGGGAAGATTAATTATTTACTTAGAGCCCGTCGAAGTGGGTTGAAGTGGGTTGAAGCGGGTTAAAGTAGATTGAGGTTTGTATTTTTTTTATTCAAGTTCGTGAAATGAGTCGAAGTTGGTAAATTAGGAGCTACCAACGAAAAGAACATAACTTAAAGGTGAATTTTATGAAATTTAATTTTTACTATATCATTATTATTGTCACTGTTGTTGTTGTTGAAGTCTCGTTGAATTTTTTTAGATAAAATTTTTTTAGGGAGACAATAGGTCAGATTTGCGTTGGGTCACTAGACCCTAGTCTATTTAAAATTTCTAGATCTAGACCCCCTAATCGATCTAGATCCTTAGGGTTTATGGATACGGGACTCAAATCATATCGTCTTGCTCTAGTGGATCCTAATTAAAAATGTCCTTCCATTTCTACTTTTTTCTTCCAACTTCGCATTTTTAGACATAATTTGCAAATATAATTTAGAACTGAAATTATGAAATAATTTAGAAAGCTATTACTTGACTATGTAAACTAGATAAGTGAGTTAAGTTTGTTATAACACAACATGACAACTCAAAAACACTCATAAAACATCATAATTTGTAGATCATACTCACACATTGCACTTACAATTAAAGTGTCCAATTTCAACCATCCTACCGCCCCAAATGGGTATTTATGTACCTAAGTATTATAACATTTCAAAATAGAAAGTACGGTTTGCTATAATAGTTAAAAATAAAATTATTAATGTGACCTTAAATGCATCTTAGATCAAATCTGGATATGAAATTTTCAGACGTCAATCCAAATTTAATGCAGGTCGTCTTAAACTAAATCCTCTTAAAATCTATTAAGGGCTTGTTCGTTTCGGTATTTGCCCAACCGTAGCTGCCTTTAACTGCTTTCAACCGCTGTTAACCGTTAACTATTAATTCCAATCGCTCCTAACTGCTCTCAGCTGCTTCCAATCAATCTCATCCCACTTCTGATCACTCACAACTGCTCATATTATTTTACAAATGCTAATTCAACTACCTCCCAACTGATCATAACTGGTTACAACTGCTCCTAACAGTTTACAAATGCTAAATGTTAATTACGACCGCACTCAACTGCTCAATGCTCACAACCATTTTCAACAGCATTCCACTGCTAAGTACACCTTACCACGGCTGAAATGAACATTTCTCCCAACTAATCGATAGAAATCTTTTAATTTGTTGCAAAATTATCAAATTTTGGCTCTTGTTAAGGACCCATGGCCATTCCTACTTATAAATGAGAAAAATAATTTCATCCCACGTCCCATGAATGATGCTTCTACTAATCTGCCTACTTTTCATTCCTGTCTCCCCTTTCTAAGTGAGCTCCATCTGCACGATCCAAATTCAAATGGGGTTAGATATGGGCCAATAGGCCCAATATACATCCCACTATCCCAACATCCTACAATATGAAGCGTATGTCCTGCATCTTCCCTTTCATTTGGACCCCGTTTCGAAACTTGTAGGAGTAGAGTAGCACTTGCAGCAGAGCAGAATTCACAAGTGAAGTCACAACAATGGCAGATCTATCAACGCCGAAGCTCTCTACTCTTTTTTCAACAAGAAAAGCTATGGCTTTTACTTATGGCTTCATGTTTACTCTCATTGCTAGCTTACTTTTCACTCTCTTCAACCCATCTGGGTTCTCTTCTCCTTCTTCAACTATGCTTATTAGAAACATCAATAACCTCAAGAATCCTTCATTTCTCACTCCTAATGCAACCCACATCTCTTCCCTCTTCTCCCATGTCTATACTTCCACTTCTTCTTTTGATTCTCTCTCTAATCGAACCCACACTGAGGCTGCTTCCAAAATCATGGCTAGCAAGAGCAAGAGAAGTGGAAATTATACTGAATCAGAGTGGAAATTGTATGAATCTATGATGAATTGCAATATATTTGATGGGCAGTGGGTGAGGGATGATTCTTACCCACTTTATGAACATGGGTCTTGCCCTTACATTGATGAGGGCTTCAATTGTTTCCTCAATGGCAGACCTGACAATGACTATGAGCGATTTAGATGGCAGCCCACTACCTGCAGTATACCCAGGTAAGCTGCAATTCTCTTTCTTCCCAAAGCAATAGCTCATTTTGATTGTTACACTACACCCCCCCCCCATGGAAACTCTTTATTTTATGAATCTACTTTAGCTGTGATAGTGTACCTTTCTAATCTCACTACCCTAAATATGGAAATTCGATGGTGAAGGATACTAATGATAAGCTAAAGGAAAAATAATGAAATTGCGCAGAATTGGAATGATCTATGGTCATGGGCATAATTGTGCTTATGATCCTCATGTAATTCATGTAGACCAGTTACAGGCCCCCCCCCCCCCCCAAAAAAAAGAAGAAATTAGGAATAGGGGAAAAAAAGGATTGCTTCCGGTATGTGATTTTAGGTTTGTTTCTTTGGGTGATTTGGATTTCAAGTTGAATTCTCAATTCTGTTCTGGTTGGGTTCACATTCATCAGCATGACGGCTTGAGATCACGGCAGAGGAACATGACTGCCACTTAGTTGCACAAATTTGGTTTAGTTAATTTAGGCTTCAAGATCAGCATCTCGGCATGCAGAGCACAGAATGGGAACATGGATGGCATTAGGTTTTGTGCATTTTTGACATCTTCCACAGGCCGTGAAGTCCCAGGAGAATTGGTCAGCAAATAGGTGAATCAATAGGCTTGCTTCCAGAGGGGGTGTGTGGCGCTTGAAAGTAAATTCGATTTCTATATAATGAAATACCATAGTTGGCTCGAAATTAAATTCAACTTCTATATAACGAAGTACCATAATTGACATGGGATTTGCATTATCAAATACTGCATAACTGAATGAAAATGCTACCTAATCAAATAATTCTTAGTATTAGAAAAGGAAATCTGCAGTACTTATGTGTAGAAAGGCCAATCTCAAGTCACCTCAATGATAATATTTCGGTGCATTTCTTGAGGGTGGAGGAAGAGCGGCTAAACCGTACATGGGTAAAAGGGGAAAAGGGGGGAAAAAAAACTTTGTATTAGGTGAGATTTGAACCCCCAACCTCTCCGTAAGGAGAGGAAGTGCTTTCTACTTATCCAAGTGGTGTTCCTTGCTTGTTTCTTTGGAGAGTGTGTGGGACCTCACCTGTGTTCATTCGCTTAATGCAGATTGAATGCCACTCATATGTTGGAGCTCTTGAGAGGAAAGCGTGTGGCCCTTTTGGGTGATTCCCTGAATAGGAATATGTGGGAGTCTCTGGTGTGCATACTTAGAAACTCAGTCAAGGACAAAAACAAGGTTTTTGAAGCCTGTGGCAGGAATGAATTTCGCTCAGCTGGAGGTTATTCCTTCATATTCACGGTAAATTGGTTATTTATTGCTCTTATGACTCTTTCTTTCATCTGTACCTTGATTATTTTAACTAATAATATTGCTCTATCATCCAATAGAATTGCAAAACATTATTTGATATCAATGATATTTGATTGGTTTGGCCAAAATGAATGAAAGCAAGTTCCTGGAAGCTAAAGGTAATATACTTGATTTGGTTAGCAATCCAAGAGAACTATTATTGGCATTCAGATGAAACTAAACCATACTAGAGACGTTGGATTTGAGCCTTGCCACTTGTACCTATGGTAGCTACCAGCCTAGGTTAAGCCATCGAGGACTCTGTTTTTTGGTTTTCTTTTTTTTCTTTTTCCTCTTCCTTTTTGTTTCTAATTTCAATTGGCATTCGGATGAAACTAAACCATACTAGAGAAGTTGGATTTGAGCCTTGGCACTTGTCCCTATGGTAGCTACCAACCTAGGTTAAGCCATCGAGGACTCTGTTTTTGGGTTTATTTTTTTTCTTTTTCCTCTTCCTTTTTGTTTCTAATTTCATCTTAGCTATATGCCAATTTACCACTTCATCACACAAACTTTTAGGATTACAACCTGTCTGTGGAGTATTTCCGGTCCCCACACTTGGTTCAGGAATTGGAAGTGCCTGGAAAAAATGGTTCAAAGAAAGGGAGAATGAGACTTGATTTAGTTGAGACATCATTTGATAGATACAAAGATGCAGATATCTTGATCTTCAATACTGGCCATTGGTGGACTCGTGGTAGAACTTCAGGAGGGTAAGACTTTCAGCTTTCACTTTCCTGCATTATATTATTTTTGTCAATTTTGTAAGAAAACTAAAGCAGGTGATGAATATCCAGGAAAGAATACTATCAGGAAGGCAGCCATGTGCATCACAAGTTAGCCATCATGGAAGCTTATAAAAGGGCTCTGACAACCTGGGCGAACTGGGTGGACGCCAATGTTAATCCCAGAAAAACACAAGTTTTCTTTAGGGGATATTCGGTCACCCACTTTAGGTACGTCTAAAGCCAGCAGAGGAATACCAACATGGGTTCTTAATGTGATATTGGTGCAAGACTTGCTCATTGGTGAAAGTAATGGATGATTTGGGCAAAAAAAAAGAAGCTTGTTTTGTGATTTGATCTCTGATTTTATGCAAAGAATTTTAAACAGCACACTAATGCCCTATCTGGATTGCTTGAACATGCTTGACATTGTTAGAATAACCACATTATGGGTCTGGTTACTCACTGACAGAGTATTGGTAAATACACATAAGGGGCAAATGGATGTGGAATTCATGATTTTGGAGGTCGTTGCTTCTTGTTTTCAACTCCAATCGAAAATGCTGATTACCTGCTGCTTTATTAATGAAACTGAAATTCAACATCTTTTTATGATTCTTCAGGGGTGGAAGGTGGAATTCTGGTGGAAAATGTGACAAGGAGACCGAGCCATTCAAGAATGAGACTTATCTACTAAGCTATCCCCCCAAAATGCAAATATTGGAGACTGTGATGAAGGGGATGAGGATGCCAGTTTTCTATCTTAACATCTCAAGATTGACAGATTACCGCAAAGATGCTCATCCAGCAATTTATAGGGCAAAAAACCTGAGCAATGAGGAGAGGAGTTCACCATTGAGATATCAGGACTGCTCACACTGGTGTCTCCCTGGCGTTCCTGATACATGGAATGAGCTTGTTTATGCTCAAATGTTGATCAGACATTACCAAAATCAATAAGAACCAAATAGTGAAAGAGCATAGGTAAATTCACCGTGCCAAACATATATTGCATTTCGGTCATTACATGGTTTGTCAAGTTGTGTGGGTGAAAATTTTCTTATTTTTGTATTTCATGCTGAGATCTTCAATCATTATGTAATTCTTCCTTTTTCCATTTGCAGGGTTGGGATATCAATCCTTGTTGGGAGATCTGAGAAGAGAATGATGGCAAACTTCCAAGAATGCGGGTGTTAAGGGGTTGAAACTCATGTACTCTCTCAGACATTGTAAGCTGTGGTTTGACTGCATGGATGATTCTGATGATCGCCATTAAGAAGACGATATTTTTTTACCGTGGTCTTGGCTGGTATTCCGCAGACTGCTGTCATCAGAAAGGGTCGATCAACACTAAGGATGTTGTTTGACCGGAATAGGTATATATCAGTTAAAGTGATCATTTATATCTTACCAACTTGACTTTGCCTGAGAAGAGCTTGTCCTTCGGATTCTGTTTAATGAGTTTTGAGTCTTCTTTTTTGTTGTTTTCGAGCTCTCATTCAATTCTTTTGATTTATATGATGCTTGTGGTGGGACAGATGGCTGACTTTGCAGTGGACAACGGGAGGATACGCCCATTTAACAGGAGTGGCTTTGGAAAGCAAGCATTTAGTCTCTATGCTTGGATCTAATGGCAGGAAGCTGTATCTATGTCGGGGAATAGACAGAGATTTGGTGGCTGAGATGTTCTTGCAGATGAAAGCAACAAAGCCGTTATTGAGACTTGTTTGTTTCAAACGAAGTGCAGATCATCTGGCGGACCAAAGTCACTCATAGTTGGGGATATGCTCCTTGCAGTGTACTGGCTAGTGTTTCATCCTCCTTCAAAGAAAAAGGAAAAAGATGTCAAGATATGCATACGCGTATGACTGGTTGATCAAGATTTTTTACAGTGTAAAAATAACAGAGGGCTCCAAAGAAAATAATTAAAATCTAATATTTGATAATAGTAAATTTTACTAATTTTTACTCGAAGATTTTGAGCAGGCGATTTTTTAGAGTTAAGTTACTATTAGTACATAAAAGGATAGCACTTTTTCATCAAAGTTTTTTTTTTTTTTCATTCATGAGACTCGAACTTAAGATCTTGTTTGAGAGGAACAAGTATTTAATCATTTAAATCAATCTATGTTATTAATAAATTTAATTTTTTGAGTTGATATGAATTCCACTCTACAAAGTTCACTCTACTGAACTCCACGGACCAAAGTCTCTCAATGAATCACGCTGTTAGCCAATCAAGCAGGGAAGTGGTCAGGGGATGATCCGTGTTAGAGGGTGCGGTGTTTCTAGCATTTGGCGATTGTTGGCCGAAAATTTTGTATAAAAATCCTTACAAATATTTGAAATTTTCTAAAATAGACACCCACAAAAGTTACAAAATCAAGAAAACTCAAAAGTGGCAACCCTTGGATAAATTTTTCGAATCCGCCAAAATGGATTGAACAACCAAATCTTGGCCTATTTGCATCAAATTAAACTAGTTGATATTGAATGTATTATGTATTCCTGAAGGTTGCCCCAAACCCCCAGTTAATAGCTTCATATGAAGCAGAGAAAAAACAATGTTGGTACAACCTCAAGAAAAACAAATTAACCAGCTTACAAATGTACTTGTTAGATTATAAAATCAATTTTTGAACCTTTAACTTTCAGCTTAAGTTTCTATTTGAAATAGTTCTCGAACATGATATCATAACTTTTCTAATCGAGAGGTCTCGAGTTCAAATTTCAACGACCCTTATATTTATATATTGCGCAGGACAGGGGAATCTTTATAACAGCCACGCTTCAAGTTCAATAGGTATTTACATGAGAAAGTGTAAACTTCAACTTAAACTTATAATTGAGATAGGTTTTAACAATACTCCCACCAATTTAAGAGGTGGATGTAAATTCCAAAATTCGTACGCCGTAATGCGCCCATCACCATCGGCTACTTAACGTTCAGGATGGGAGAGCGGACGAACGTCCATGAGTCTTGATGCTCTGTCTTAAACAACTCTGTTATTCAAGGCAGTTACTGCTTCTGTTCCCTCTAAATTTCAAGTTGAGCCAAACCCGCACCCACCAATCTTTCTCTACTCTATCTTCTCTCTTAAACCTCTGCAACGAACCCAATCTTCTCAAGCAAGTCCATGCCAGGTGTGTCCTCCATGGCCATCACCAAAATCCTTCTCTCTCCTCCAAACTCCTCGAATGCTATGCCAACCTTGGCCTCCTCAGCCTCTCTTTGCGAGTTTTCAATTCAATCTCAAACCCAAACTCGGAACTTTACAGTATTGCTCTACAAATTCTTGTGGATTCGGGTCAATTCGAGAAGACCCTTTTGTTGTACGACAAGATTGTGTCGAATTCAATGTACCCTGATGAATATGCTTACCCTTTTGTTCTGAGATCGAGTACGCAAATGTTGGATGCCAGTTATGGTAGAAGGGTACATGGGCATTTGGTTAAGCTTGGGTTTGATTCGAATGAAACTGCGGCAGCCTTGGCAGAATTTTATTCTGAACTGGGCGAGTTTGGCAGTGCACGTGAGTTGCTCGACGAAATGCCTGTTAGAGAGTTAGATCACTGGAATTCTCTGATTGCAAAATGTTTGCAGAATGGGAGTGCCAGCAAGTGTTTTGTTGTGTTTAAACAGATGATGAAGAACACCGGATCGGATTCTGTTTCTGTAATCAATCTGCTGAGAGCTAGCACAGAATTCAACTCTTTGAAGTTAGGAATGCTTATTCATGGCTTGATAGTTGTAGCTGGCCTTACTACAGATTTGTCTGTGAACACTGCGCTCTTGACTGTGTACTCCAAACTGGGTAGTTTAAAAAATGCACGTTTAGTGTTTGAGAAAATGTCCGAAAAGGATCGAGTGGTGTGGAACTTGATGATTTCAACATATTCACGTTACAGGCATCCAAGAAAATCTGTGGAACTGTTGGTGCAAATGGGTAATGAAGGGATTAGAATAGACCTTTTCACTGCGCTTGCAGTCATGCCGGCAATTGGAGAGTTGAGGTCGCTTGAATGGGGGAAGCAAATCCATGCCTCTATCATCAGAAACAGCTCAGATTACCAGGTATCAGTTCAGAATTCTCTGATCGATATGTATTGCAAATGCAATAGTGTGGAAGTCGCTACAAAGGTTTTTGAGTTGATCACCGCAAAGACTGATGTTTCGTGGACTTCAATGATTAAAGGATATGTAAGCCATGGCCAATACAATGATGCTCTGGGACTGTTTGTCAAAATGAAATTAAATGGTTTCGTGGTGGATTCTGCTATTCTTGTAAGTGTTTTGCCAGCTTGTGTCAATGCTGGCGCAATGGAACAGGTGAAATACATTCATGGCACAGCCATCAAATATGGCTTCAGCTCCATACTCTGTGTGCGAACAGAACTCCTAGTAAGCTACGCTAAATGCGGGTGCATAGATATGGCAAGAAAATTGTTTGATGAAGAAGAGACTAATGGCAAGGACATCATTACATGGAATTCTATGATCACTGCATACGCTAGACATGGAGAGTGGCAACAATGTCTCAGTCTGTATGAGCAGATGAAGCGATCATATTTCAGACTTGACTCTGTAACCTTTCTAGGGCTGCTGACAGCTTGTGTTAATTCAGGTCAGGTTGGACAAGGGCGAAAAATATTCAAGGAAATGACAGAAGCTTATCATTGCCAACCCAGTCAGGAACACTATGCTTGTATGGTGGATCTATTGGGTAGGGCCGGGCATATCAGCGAAGCTGCAAAACTAATCAACTCCATGCCTCTTGAAGCAGATGCTCGTGTCTGGGGACCATTACTCAACGCTTGTAAGATGCACTCAGAGACCGGGGTTGCTGAGCTGGCAGCTGAGAAACTAATTACAATGGAGCCAACGAATGCTGGGAACTATGTATTACTGTCTAATATTTATGCTGCAACTGGAAAGTGGGACAGAGTAGCAAAGATGAGGAGTTTTCTTAGAGATAGAGGTCTTAAGAAGACCCCTGGCTGTAGTTGGCTGGAAGTTAATGGAAAAGTGCATGAGTTCCGGGTTGCTGATAGATCTCACCGTAGGTCAGATGAAATTTATTCCATTTTGCAGTACATAGAATTTGAAATTGAGGATATCATGAAGGCAACTAAAGATGTGGATGCTGTTTTATTTCAAGAAATTGGACTTTAGCAGATAATGCGGTCGTTTGTCCCTTCAAATGTAATTCTTCTTCTTCCTCCTCCGTGAGTTATCAATGCAGGATGGTGATTCTTCTGGCTCATGCTTGGGATGACTGGTTGTCCTGTTTAGTAGCTGATAGCTGTTTCGTTTATTTTGTCTGATTGGAAATCTTCTAGTCTTCGGCCAGAACAAGATGTGTTTATTTTCTTTAAAAACATGTGCATGTTGGATACAGCTTATTGGAGGCTTCAACATATTTAAGCATATTTCCAAGTTTTTCCAATTTGAAATTTTCTAATAATATGAATAAACAAGACAATTTTATATATTTTTTAAAATTTCAAAATTAATTATGAGGAAATAGCCATTAGAAATCATTTTTAAAGGAGATTGATTGCAAGACTTACACTTAAATAATAACCATAATCCTTGAGTTCACTTGGGCGAGACATAGCTGTGAAAAGACATTTCTCACGCAGATTTATAGCAACATTTACACTGAAATAACAATCCTCAACAAAGGTTCAGTTGCTGCAATTACCAGTAGTCAGAAACAACCAGATAGTAATAAAGGCTCAAACTTAAATGGCCTAACAATCACATTGGCTAGCAGAGGGTTTAAAAGTGAGGGCTTACTGAAAATACACATGCCTGTTTTCCATTTTAGCTGTACATCGGCTTGTAAATATACTCTGAATTCTCCGTATGTTTTTGTACTCTATAAACTTCATTTACTGCAATAGGCAAACATGAAGATCCACCTGATGATTGCTAGAAGGTAGAGACTGATACAAAGCAGTCCTCACTTCCCACAAAAGGTATTTCTGCAAAGACAGCATTTCATCAGATACAGAGCCATGGATGGCAAGATTTTGCAACTTATTTGACATGATCAACTAGAAACCTCATGCTACATATGTATGAAGCTATACACATAATCAGTATTTCATACATAAATCAAAGCATGTTAGTTTTATAAGATAACATGACACTAAACAAGGCAAAATCACAAACCTTCGTAACAAAGCTTTCACGTCGTTAGCTAGTGGTGGACTCTGCAAGAAACTATCACCGCACCCTTCCAAATCCATAGCTTCACAATCAAACTCTCTCTGCTCAGAAAACTCATTCCATTCAAACCACATTTTGGCTATTAGCTCCTTCCTAGAGCATGTTAAGTGGTCCTCCTCTTCAGGGGAGTCAGCAGCAACCAGTCTGTAGGTAAACACCTTCTTTTTCTGACCCGGCCTGAAAGCCCGGCATATTGCTTGCCATGAGACTGAAGGGTTTGGGTGAACATCAAGTATCAAAATACGTGATGCCCCAACAAGGGATACTCCTTCCCCACATGCTTTAATTGATCCAAAGAAGACCCTTGCATCAGGAGAAGTATTAAACCGTTCCATGGACCATTCCCGGTGTTCTGTTGTTGATTCACCCGTTATCATAAATATCTGTTTATCATGAATCCAACCCTTAAAATGGACTGCTAACTGCCCCAAGAATTTCAGAGGGAGGAGATAGTGGCTGAAGACTAGCAACTTCTCTTGTTCGCATTCGCATAAACGTAGCATGTTGAGGAAGAATTTGGCTTTGACCCCATCTTTGAGATCAATTTTCTTAAATATTTGATCCAGTTTCTCATTGCTTACAGCACTATTTTCCTGTTTTCTTTTATTGCTGCTTTCTGAAAACTGCTTCAGCTGAGGATGAATATAGATGGCGCTCCCCAGAGAGCTAGTCTTGAACTTCCTTTCCTTTAATTTCTTTAGCTTATCGACATCAGCCCGTTGCTTGGGGCTAAGCTTAAGCAGGACAGTGAAGTCCATAAGTCCTGGTAACTCATCGAAAAAATCCCCTTTATAATAGTGAAGAACTTGGCCAGTCATCTCTCGAAGATCTTTTATGACCCCAATTTTCCTTTGATAATTCTCATCTTTAAGGAGTGTATTCTCCAGCAAGTCATAAAAAGCTGCATCCCCTGCCCCTCTCAACTTTTTTCTAACACCATGAGTGTCAACTTTGCTCATTATACACCGGACTTTTGCAAGATTAACCTCCAATTTCAGAAACCTAGGCTGGACAAGGTTCAAAATGTTGAAGACCTCCTTGACATGATTCTGATACAGTGTGCCTGAAAGCACAACTTTCCGAGGTGTCTGAACCCTGGTGAGAGAGTCCAATGTGTCTGTATCTTTGTTCCTCGGTGTGTGACCCTCATCCAAGATCAGAACTGTTGGAGTTTTCACCAATATCTCCTGACAAGAAGCCATGCTTTGACAAGTAGCCCTGCCAGACACGATGGATGAGAACTGCTTGTACCCTAAAAAGAGAATGCTTTTGCGCTCCACCCACTGCTTCAAGACATTTAGCTGCTGTACACGGTTGCCTGCCTTGGCGGAGTAGAAATCATATAAGGGAATGTCATCGACTTGCCACCTCTGAAATTCTTTCTTCCATGTACTCAGAATTCCTTTTGGGAGAACCACTAATGGTCTTGCGGAAGGGTACTGGGCAAGGAAGCTCTGCATGAAACATATAATCATGAATGTCTTTCCAGATCCAGGTGCATGGGCCAAAATGCAGCCATGTGGGTCCTCAGTCACCAAGTTGCTCAGCAAAAACTTGAAGCCCGCCATCTGATGGGGCTTCATCAGCTTCATGAGCTTCGTATACGGTAAATCTTCAGTGACAGTGATATCCATTTTTGGCGCAGTATACCAATCAGGAAGGCTTTCGTCTTGCTTGTCGTCATTGACATTCAGAGGTTCAGACGTGTAAGATCTTGCCCTTGTTCTCTGGATATAAGTTCACAAATATGCCTCACTGAGAGAAGAACCAAATGCACAATACTATAAAGCAAATAATACAAGCATTATGGCTGGAAGTAGTCTTCAGGAATGTATATATAATTCTGTGGGTGGCATCTGTTTAATCAAGATCTCAATTTCTTCTCTTTTTTCTCTTTTTACTAATATTTTCTAGACAAATCATGAAGGCATTGTTTTCTGACATTATCCACAAAGCTAAAAGTAGTTTTTGGGGCTGTATATGTCCACATGGAAAGGCCAACCTGACTAGAAAAACGCTTGCGAACCTCGAAAATGTAAAGTTATTGTTTAACACACAGACATCAAAATCACATGATCAAATAATTCGTTTTCTGTATATGCATTTGATGACTCCTAGAACATTTAATCTGGCTCAGATAAAGAAGTGAACCATGTGAAAGCTTGTCATCACCTTTGGAAAAAGGAACTCAAATATATCTTCTATTCCCTTCTGTACCAGTCCACAGACTCGGCAAACGTAGCCAATATCATCCTTCAGGACGAAAGAATGATCACAGTCATCCTCGTCTTCGCTTTCACTTTCATTGGAGAGCTGACCCTCTGGAATTTCCTAGCAACATAACATATTGAGTGAAATTATCAAAAAATCAATACATGAATATTTAAACATACGAATGATTTGATCCTCGATCTCCCTTGGAAAGGGTATCAAAACTATATTAAACCATGCACTTATCAGAAAGGTATAAGTAAAACTGCAGAACACCTTGCAACATTCAATGGCAAAGGCCATCTCCTTCCACATGTAAGCAAGTCCATCTTCTTCAGATTCGGTTTCATCTTTCTTCTCAGTCTCTTCATCAGCTTCAACCCCTATATAGCTGCCCTTATTCTCTTCAAGAGCGGTATCTCTGACTTCCTCCTGACAAGATGTGATAGCCCCTCTCCCTGAACAAACCAAGGGGACAATTGTTGGGAGGTCCAGTATGACTCTACAGCAAATTCGTGAGCCTCTGAACTAAAGTCAGAAGAAACAACACTACAAAAGATTTCTGCGAATCCTATATGTCACATACATGTAGGGCATGAGAAATAAATGTAGAGAGGGACATTGTTCTTAGCTATGATGGGAGAACTTGAAGCAATTTAGGAACATATATACACTGACAGAGATGGCAACAACAGAATATATAGGATGCAATAGCAATTGATCAATGCATAGGGGACAAAAATGAATATCAAAGTCAGAATGGGATGAGTTACCAACTTCAACACCTCCAGGCTGTGAAATGAATTGATTAGTGGACGCAGGATCAACCATTTGGGGATTAAATCCAATGCAGGGTTCTGTAGCAGGATTTGACAGCCTCGTTCTTTTGGCACGTAGAACTGACATTCTCAAAATCCTAGCGTGCTTTTGAGTCAGTGCAACCGGATCACTAAAACCAGCATTTACATAATTTGCGGCCACCTGTAAACTTCTGAATTCTGCAGGTTGTACCTGCTTCATCCTTTTCCCACGGATGATGGATGCTCTCAGAACTCGAACCTCATTGTGAAATTGTGGCCATCGATCCAGGTGTTTGGCTTTCTCACTGACCATTCTGATTTGTATGATTTAACACTTCATTTCTACCAGGCTGCATTCATAATTGGCACCAGGTTACAGGTAACTCGTACGGTAATCGTGAATACAGAAAGAATCAGACAACTGGAGGCCTTGGTGGCTCATTCAAGCATGAATATACGCATCAACAGCAAATACAACCCATAGCAAAAAACTAACTGTGCAAATGAGACACCCTTCACATATATGATAAGATAAATGTATCAATCACTTTGATATATTGTATTGGACATTATTCTTGGATATTGATCTTTACATATAGGAGAAATACTATGAGTGCAAGCACAGACATGAATTGTTTATTTGAAGTCCAAGGCAAATGCTTGACTGCTGTTCATACCAACATTCAAATGGAAGTTTCACCAAAAACTTGAATCTTCATCCTCATTTTTCTCAAAATCCCCCATGAAAGTATAAAACCAATCATCGAAGCCAAAGGGATCTAACTACTAAAAATTTTAAGCAGATTAAGTTTTACCCTGATAATCAACTCCCTAAACAACCCTCCTACTCAAAAGTTGACAAGTGAATCCTATTAACTACGTAAATGTGCCTGTAAAATAATGACTACCGGAGAAGTTATGATGCAACCTGAAAAACAAAAGGAAACCCCCCAAAAAAAAAAGCAAACAAAACATTTGATACGTGGAAATTGGATTAGTTTAAGACCTTTCGATGGTAAAACAAGGGTTAAAGAAAGGTATGTAAGAACTAAAAATGCAAGCTTTTCACAAATAGGCAACGGGAAATGGTGAAAAGGTTCCTTCCCCCAAATTTTTTGCTCTCATTCCAATCAATCAAACAAAGTTAAGTAATAACTTCCTCTCTTTTTGCCCTGTTTTCCTTCACTATTCAAAGAGAATGCAAATGGAGGGATCATGATAGGTTTTCCAGCACTTTTTTTTTTTGGTCATTTGGTGATCAAACAGCCAATGGGGGAAAAATCGTAATCAAACTGAAACGTTGAACGGTTGAAGAATGAATAGCAAGAGGGAATAGAGGCGCAACTCACCAATTGAAAATTCAGCAATTTTCAGAAATTCGAATGGTAGTAGAGACGCACTGCAGTGGAGAGAGCAAGCAAGCGAGGAACGACGAGTAAGAAAGCAAGACGTACTCGTCTCGTCAGCGTCTTTTGGAGTGAGATGGGGATTATCGTACACAGTACAGTAGCAGTATTGTAAGTTGTAACGTGACTTGACGCAAGTCAAGACCGCGAATTTTCGTTACATTTTTATTACCGGGGGTTTTGGAAAATAAATAATTTGAATTTTGGATTGATGCAAATGAGTAATTTGAATTTAAAAAATAATCGTCAGCGCTTTAAACTTTTTATATTTTTATTGCCAACAATCTGTACTGTAGGATAATTATGTCTTAGTACTTTCATTTAGGTTCATTGTTGGGTAATTTTTTCAAGTATGGATTATTGACGGTAAAAATATCGAAAGTTCGGGTCGATAGTAATTAATTCTTAATTTCATATTATTGACTTCCACTACTTTCAAAATTCACATTATTATTTTCCAAAAACCATTTTATTAACTACATATATGGGCCAATTGTTTTTTTCACCCACTTCAAAATTGACATCATTTTTCGAGTCACTAGGTACCGTTAAATTCAACATTTGAAAGGATTTTTATGTCAAATCTAAATTGGGTTTAGAATATGTTGGGTGAAAGTCAATCATCTCATTTTATATATAGATCGACTCTAATTATAAGTCATCAAGTATTGGATGGGGCAAGGTCTAAATTCTAACCAAGAGATAAAGTATAATTGGGGGCAATTCCAAGTTGCTTTTAATTTAATTTCAATTTTATATTTCTCGTTCTCTCATTCAGGGATCAAGGGACGATCCGAAAATTCCCCTTCAGCCCTTCCACGAGTCCCTTGCCTACACTCTGCCTGGCTCCCTAATGTACTAAGCACCATATATGGTGAGAAAATAGCTTCTAAAAAATGAATGCCAATCATACAGGAGATAAATTGAAGGGTAGAAATGACCTAGACATCAATATCTGCATTCTATCTTAATTAATATACATACAACAAAGTGGTCAAGCGTCCCGCTTTGCCCAGGAGTAAATCTAACATTCTTCCTTATCCACAAGATTTAGGAGAGCTAACCCGGGCAATGGGCATCATACAAGAAACCAACCCCCCCAAAAAAAACACCTTTCTACCCTACTTTTTATTGTACGGTAAGGAAACCTATCTGAGATTTGGATATACATACAAAACTAATGGAGGCTTCTCTCCAGATAATTAAAATACAGAATAAAGTAATCTTCCAGCGTGCAGCCCTAATTTCTACACAAGCCCTACTGGATTTGGCTATGGGTGCGTCAATGGCCCCTCTTCGCTCACATACAGCAGATTATAACTTGCACAAAACCATCCTTACTTAAATTGCAAAGCGCTGCCTTGTATGACCTGTAAGTTCACACAACTCCTGCAGGAAGGCGCAGGACAAGTTGCCCTCCAACGATACTGCAAGAACCATAGAAAAAAGAAGGCTGTCAAACCTTAACTTCGTCATGCAGCATCATAAGTCGAAAGAGCAAACGAGATCTGTACTGCTTGGACAACTCCGGTACCCTAATTGGGTCCTTGACATCAAGATGTTGGGTATGCATGTTCGACCCTCCATTTAACGACGACACAAAATTCTTAAAAGATGGATGAATCTAACACCTGGACTCATGTCTAGTACTCAACGATTTAACATAGGTTCTTTTGGGTACCAAATAGCCAAGGCACATCGCAGGCCGAGGAGTGGTATCACACAGACAAGGCTAAGTTAGGACATTGTGAAAACAGTAAGGAGTGGTGGTGACCTTTTGACATAGTAATAGCAGAAGTCCGCAAGGATGAAAGTCTGAACAATCTCCGAGATGAGGACAAATGATGGCCATAATCCACGGCCCAGAGCAGTAAGAAGCTGCCCCCGACTATCCAACACCTGGTGAGAGATTCAAGTCAGTCACATTACAATGGCTAATCAGGGTACATAAGCAACAGCAGTTTTAATGAAGCTTGTGTAAATGAAATGCTGTGATGCATGAACATATGTGATCTAACAGCCTCCTACATTCCCCTCAAAATCAGGCAATTCAAAAATCAAGGTCATACAAAATATATCACAAGAACCTTTGTAGGTCACCCAACAGGTTGGAGGTGGAGCACTTCCACCCCCTTGACGATTGTGCCAATCAGATGGTTTGACTTTAGCAGACCAGGTTTTAACTCGAAAAACGTTGTTTCTTCATCGAGAAAACATATCATTTTCATTTTACACTAAACTAATTTCATGCACTCTTACTCCAGTAACTCCACGAGTTCACTCAACAATCCTCCATGGGGTATCATAGAAAATGAAAAAGGCAGTTTATCACTTGAATATTGCTTCTCTCCTTTTTCCCATCAGCTTCTCCTTTCTTCCTCCACTATTTAATATCTTGCATGCAGCTTTTTTTCAAGTTGACATTATTTTCTTTTTCTCCTTATTGGGGTCTCAAGCCTGGGGAGGGGGCATGCCAATTAAATTTTCTTGTGCCTGCTACTTTCTGAGAAGTTCTAGTTCTAGTGTCAAACCTGTAGGACCCAGTGCGCACAGCTGAAGAACCTCGCGACACCAAGCGCAAACACGTAATGAGCTGTAAACGGTTCAACAATCTGGTAATGTAACAAAACAGGCAGAAAGTAAGAACATGGAAAAAGGGAAAAGGCTCAGGTGACCCCCTTCGAAATGAAATTTCACAGTTCAGATTATGTTTCCAGAGTAAAACACCTTTGTATTTTGCATTACTCGCAGCTGTGGTAGCACTGAGACAGCTTCTAAATATACACAGAATGCCCACAAAATTCTGTTCAAAAAATGGTGCGAAGTTGTTGGATGAACTACTAATGCCAAAATGGCACAGGGTATCAACTGCAAAAATTTGACCAAAAAACACAACCATTATTTAACAGCAAATTGAGAAATAAGGATGCTTGGAAATAGGGAAAATAATATGGCATGCAGTTTAGCAGCTAGCAGATATGCAAGAAAGGGCAGGATGGGCATAGGCCAAAGAGATTGTAAAGAATCAAACCAAACAAACCAAGAACATAGTCATATAGCAACATCTAAAAACTGAGATATACAAATACAACTCAGCAAAGTAAACCAGATAATAGTAAAAGCCAATTATACAAGCCTCAGAACAGGAATGTATTTTCTTTTGACAGTCTTTGACACGCCACTCATTAAAAATGTGGCATATATCCCCTTTCCTGAGGGTTGGCACAATTCCTAGTTCAAACATTGTAGGGCTTTCAACCTTCTATGAACGTGAAACTACTACCAACATATAGCACTTCAGCATCAAATAAATCCAAAAAAAAGAACACCCCCACAAAAAAAAAGGAAAAAAGACAATGGGTACCCTCCTATGCAAGGCGCGCAGGAAGGCAAGTACATATGCAGCCTTCCCTGTCAATCAGCAAAGACCAAAGAAAAGCATAAGAGGCAGGCAGCTAAAAGTTGAGGTATTAATTGGGTAAACACCAAGGTAGTTTAAGAACAGCTTTGAAGAGGCCAGTCCATTGATATGCCTTTCTCTCAATTCATACAATGTTTTGTTTGAACATGTGGCATTAGCAACGGTCAGCTATGAATAACAAACAAGGCATATAAATGGAGCACACAATTTCCTTGTCACACATGATCCTTGCGAAGTACAAGAAAGTTAATGCAATAGGATCAATGCCATGAAAAGGGAACATAAAAACAGTACTTTTAATATGAAAACCATTTTCGACGAGAAGTTTTCCTGATTCTTCCAGATCAGCCAGCCTCTATGTTTGCATGGTAAAGCTAACTACGACAAGATCTCAGCAGAGTCCAGGCATTGCTTGGACGAGATCACCGAATGTTGCTATTGCTGTCGTACAAACATAATAGAAGCATATATAAAAGACCACCTTCAGCCCATATAATAACCAAGGCACATTGTCAAACATTAACATGTCTGTTCTCTACCAACAGATTTCACAAACACATTAGAAGTCAAGACCATATGAGAGGCAAGGAATTAGATTTGCACAATCTATAGCACTGGTCATAAAACAATAAATGCAAAGTCGACATAGAGCTAGGTTCACTTACCACATAATAATTAGCAAAGTTATCCTTGTCCTCCATGTATGTTGACTGCAATTTGAATCGCATCATATAGATGACCCACAGTGTGAAAATCAAGGTAGCTGAATCAAGCAATGTGTGTATGTCATTTTCCATGATGAAACTACAGTACAGTCTTACTGCTAAGAAGATAGCAGTCAGCTCCTGTGACTTCAGAGAGAGTCCTGCAAATCATTAAACACACAAAACTTTGATTTAAAGAGGAAAAAACAATATGTAGCCCTACAAGCAGGAACTATAGAAACTAGTGATATTAGTGCTGACTGGCATATCAGCAAAGGAGGCAGTCACCAGATAAAGGTAGGTGGCCAATGTTTAGCTTATATCAACAAATTTACCCCAGCCACCACTCTTCTGCAACCCCATAACCTCACCCACAGCCCCAAGCCATGCTCCACGAAGGGTAATAGTATCAGAAGACCTGGAAGTAATAATTACTAATTTTTTTCCATGTACCAGATATAATTCTATTGACCACAAAATGAAGTTTCCTCGCCTGCCTTCAGGGAGAAATAGAATAACGTTTAGAATAAAAGGAAAACAGGATGGGGCTAAGTAAGGCACATCCATTAAACTTATTCCAGGGCCCAACCTATGAACCTAATTTGTGAGCTTTCCATCCTCACTCTCAAAATCATCAAAAATTACCCTCTTTATCGTAAGTCCAGACAAACCTGCCCTCATGAAATGCAACCCCCCCCCCCCCCAAAAACGCACACTTTTGAGGAAACAAATACTGCACCATATCTTCAAAATCAAAGCCATACGCTGTTCAGATGCATGATTTCATACATTTTTCCAATATGTGTCATCCATTAATGCTTTCTAGGAGCCTAATAACTCCTTGGATATAAAATTTTAACATCTTTGACGTCAAAACCATGTACTTCTCGATTGTTCCAGGACATGATTCGTAAAGGCAACTGAGGAGGTTCCCAATCATCAGCAAACAGACATGTCTGCTATTGCAATCATGCTTTTGAATTTGGATTGTCTTTTAGCTATTACATCATAGTCCCAATCTCTTTTCTAATTGAACAGTTCAAGAATTATATGCACATCTACTGCTTCCCATGTCGTCTACATCCTCTGTCATATCCACGCCAAAAATAATTTGCATATCCAAAAATGCATCATTCAATGTAAACCGAGACGGTTCAAAAATTTTACGCAAAATTGACAGCCGAAAACTTGCAGTTGCCTGGTTCTCCCCAACCAACCAATGAAAGTAACAAAAGCAACTGAAATATATATAACCCACAAGTGCAACCCTAATCCCCAAACCCCCGCTTCCCACATCCCAAGATTGTGAAGCAACGAGTTCCTGTTCCATAGGCTCAGGTTAAGAGAACAGGTTATACAGAGAGATTGGTTCTTTTTCTTTTTCTTTTTTTGGGGGGGGGGGGGGGGGGGCTGTGCTTGAAGAGGGGCGAGGGGATCGATCTAATCATGAAAACTACAAATTCAACAGTAATGTTAAAGAAAGCTAAGAACAAAAATTCTTGCTTAAAGAACCAAAAATTGTGTCTCTAACAGGCCTCCGAGGAAAAAAAAGGGGGGGGGGGGTCGGGGGGTCTCTTTTTTGTATTTTTTTTCCTTTGTTTTTGCCATGACACATGAAAGAAGAGATGGGTTTTCCCTTCTCTCCTTTTTTTTTTTCTCTTTTCTTTTTTTTAAAATTTGGAGAGGGGAGCATACAATTTACAGAAATATGGAGAAGAATTAAAAATAATCATAGTTTAAAAATGCAAATTCTCAGCAATTAAAGAATCCGAATCGCCTATAGCAAACACAACAAATATATAGATAAAAGTACAGTATAAAGTAATAACAATGAAAATTCCTCAGAAGAAACAAAATATTCGACAATTATAAACTAAAAAAATTGCAGCTTTTTTTTTCAAAAATAAAATTGGGAGGGTTAGCAATAGCATACCAGCGCAAGTTTTCTCCTTGGCGAGCTTATAGATAAGGACGGCAATACCGATGGTATGAACAGCCTCAGACGCAACGAAGAGGTTGTCGTGGTTGCGAATAACGGCTCTCAGGCCGACCAACGCCGCCATGGCCGCCACCACCGCCAGAAACGCCTTCACCTTCGGCGGCTGCCTCTTCAGCCACCCCATCACCGTCTGGAGCGGCCTTCTGTGCGCCCTCATCTTTCTCTTTCTTCTCTCTCTTTCTCTCTCTAAATTTCAGGCGCTTCTCTCTCTAAAAATTCGTCTTCTTTTCTTTTGTTAATAATGGCGGAAAAAAAACAAAATCAAATTTATGGAATGGGAATTTTGCTCTTTTTCTGGAGGGGAGTCGTTGAGTGCTGGTGACTTCTAATTACCTATCCATTAAAAAAGCAAATTGATGATTAATTAGTAACAACATTTAATGGTTAGATTAGATTTAGGAGACTTGTTTTGGACTTCATGTTTGATTTTAGCAACACTTGTTTTGGACTATGGTCGGAATCCCAGGTCTAGGAGGGGCAAATTCTATATTAATCTTTAATCTTTAATCTTTTATTTGCGCAAATTAGTTACAATAAGTAAAATAAAATTTCAAAATTTTGTATGAGATTGTCTCATACAAATTTATTGACGAATATTAAGTAGCAATGATTAGTTTATTATAGGTTTCATGTTCGATATATAACAGTGAATTTAAAAATCATATTAGATAGTCCATTGTGTCAAAATTCACATCAAATTATGATTTGCGTAATTTATTGATCCATCAATCTTTTAGATCATGTCATATATATATATATATACACACACACACACACACATATATATGTATGTATGTATGTATGTATATGTGTATATATATATATATCTATATCTATATATATGTGTGTGTGTGTGTGTGTGTGTGTGTCTATATATATATAGAGACTTATGCTTCGACATAAAACATAGTTGTAGTTAAAAGCAAACATATTATTGTTAGAATCATGGGGTACTAGGGCTGTCAAAAGTGAATCCGACACGATTACTGATCCGAACCGAACACGAAATTAAGTGAGTTTGAGTAAAGATTTTCAACCCGTTTAATTAAACGGGTTGACACGTTTAACCCGTTTAATTAATTGGGTTAAGTTCAGGTTGAGAATTTTGACACGAAAAAATACCTATTTAACCCATTTAATTAAATACATTAAATAAGTTGATCAGTTTACCCAATAACCATGTACTTTTGGGGGAAATTGTAAAAATGTTCAGTTTCATCAAGTTGATATTTGTTTTATAATTATGATTTTTTATGAATCATAGACAAGGGTTGCATTATGAAATAAAAAAATTGATTTATAATGCTCGGTAATCGTATTTTAGTCAAAATATAAAGTGGGTAAATAGGTAACCGGATAATTTGAACATAACCAGTTTATGTTAAATGGGTTAATGGGTAAATTTTAGGTCAGCCCGTTTAAAAAATAAATGGATACAGGTCAAGATTTTCAACCCGTTTAATAAACGGGTTAGTTTCAGGTCGATGACTTCTCAACCCGTTTAAGTTCAACACGAACACTAATTCGACCGACCTGACCTGTTTGACAGCCTTATGGGGTACATTATCTAATCAAAACAAATTTGTTTTGGTCAACTTAATTAGAAGGGATTGATCGCCAGTAGTTGTTCTATATATGGATGATTTTGTGGATTGTTCTTTTCTTATTTCTTATGGGCTTTATAGTGTTCATAGAATTAATTATTAGTACAAACTCTTTATAGGTACAACGTACAACCCAATAAAAACAGGACGATTTTTGAATATAAGTATAGGTCAATTGGAAATCTTTTGTTATACAGCACTAAAAAAACACGACATCATACACGCTACTAGCTAGCTACAACTCGCAAGCATTATATCGTTATAATCTTTGATCGATCATACGCTTGAAATTTGAAGTGGATTTCTCCCTAAAAGTATAGCCGTAATTACCCTATGCGCACAGTGCATCGTGATGGCTCATGGACAAACGACGCACCACCAATAATGAAGAGTGATGGGGTTTCTGCTGATGCATTAGGTCCTCAAAGTTATTTTGACCGTGTCTACTCCATGAAAAATAAAAAGTTTAGAATTTAGTAGTTTTTATTTAAAAATAAATTGTCTTTTCATTTAATTATCTTTTTCTATCGTTTAGTTAGTGAAAATAAATTGTTTATTATGTTTATTATTTCCTGGCAAAACGTTTTGGTACGTGCGAATTGATAAATGAGAATTAATAAGTGGGATTGGGGATTAATTTCTAATAATGGGAATTTTATCTACCAAAGTCGAGCTAAAGCTAGTCCATCGAGGGGTGGAGTTCTCCCGTCACATATTTTCTCCATTCATACAAGACTCAAAACTCAAATTTTTTGCTTAAAAGAGCAAATATCAACTGCTTGAACCTATATTGGTTAGAATTGTGGGAATTCATTTATGTATTATCATTCTCTTATTTGATATATTGGACTTCAAATTGAGAATAAATTTACAAATTTACATGTACGTCCTCAGTATAAATCGATCACTTCATGATTTAATAGAGATCTAGTCTTTTTATACTTATTTCCAATCCCAGTTATTATAGCATGGGGGAGGATTTTATAGGTTGTGCGTGAATTACTATTTCGGTATAGAAATTCCTCTACAAGCATTGTTATCAGAGCCATTCGATCCAGGCCATAAACCACTGCCAATTCCGCCACCCACCGCCGTTGCACCACCACCAAGAATTTGGTGGTGGGATTTGGGAGAAGCTATTTAAGGGGTCAGTATTTTTAACCATAAACATGGGAGATGTAGATGGGTCAAGCTAAGGTATCCATCAATATTTCAAAAGATTGATGGGAAATCCTATATATGTTATTTCTCAGCCTTGGGCTGGAATGCAAATTGATACATGACAGTATGACACACGAGCAAGGAATTCTGATTGCAATGTACAATATCTACTGCACAATCCTGCGCTATATTCTCGAATCACTGGGCCTGCTGCGTCTGAGGAATCGAAGTTTCCGCTGGTGTCGCAAAAAACGGGGGTGCCCCGATTGAGCGGGTTAAGCTCTTGTTGTGTTCTATGATATCCGGACTCTTTATTTTGTCCCGCCGTACCTGTGTCGGGCAATGACACTCTGCAAATAGGACATGGATTAAAAAAAAAAAAAAAAAAAGAGGAAGGTGTAGTCTTTCTTTCTTTGCTCATTATTATTTTAATGAATCTTTAATATTCAACCGTTTGACAAGTTGACAACCTTATAACTGTTGAAATATTCTAAGAAGATTAACTTGAAATTGCAAATTCCATACGTAAAATTATGAGTCCTCATATCCATGTCCAAATTTTGGACGATGTTCCCGTATCCTAAAATTACAGCTTTGACGAGTCAGGCACTCGAATCGTACTCGTGTCTGATACCCTATACCCGAGTCCATGTAACATAGGCTGTGTTAGTTGTTCAGTTTGGTTTGTCTGCGCACGACAGTTCACAGATGAAAACTCTCTGAAGTATAGGCTTCGATCCATATATTGCTTGGAACCCATGCTCACAGCCCTAATCTACTCAGGATTCTGTTCAAAAATGGTGCGAAGTTGATGGATGAAATATTGATCGATGCTAAAATAGCACAGGGTACCAACTGCAAAATATTCACCAAAAAACTCTAATCATCATTTAACGGAAAACTGAGAAATAACCATGCTTGGAAACAGAGAAAATAATGTGGGCTGCATGCATGCACTTCAATTAGCAACAAGAAGATATGTAACAGAGGGCAGGATGGCCATAAGCAAGAGCGATAAAAATGCAAAGTACTGGAGGAGTATACACAGGGCAGGATGGCCATATCGGCTGACCTCTACGCATGTAGGGGTCTGTCTATAACTGGATCTCACTAGATGTTGCTTGGACAAAATTGCTAGGTGTTGCTACCATTGTTGCACAAACAATGCATGACGCTTCATGCTTTGAACACACCAAAAATAATAAGAAATGACGCTTCAAGTTCCTACGGATGCTATGTGTGGTAAAAGTTATTTTGGCAATGTGTACTATAGAAAAAATAGAAGGTTTAGGGATTTAAGAATTGTTTTGAAAGAAGAAATTTAAAAATTTTTACGTCGGAATGAATATCTTCTTCTATCTTTTAGTTAGTAAATAATATTTTTTTCGTTATGTTTATCTTTTAGTTTGCTCATTTATTCAGATCTCTTCTTTGTCTAAACCACATGTCATTGCATTGCAGCCACCTTTTATTTTTCTTTTTTATTTTTGGTGCTGGCAGGGGAGGATTTATTTTGATTGTGCGCGGATAACGAAGAGAGAGTCATTCGATCCGATCCCGACCACTACCAATTTTCCCTAACCCACGAGAAACTCCGCCACCGAGGTGCAGCGGCCACCACCGGTCAATTATTCACTGCTGCTGGACCACCACCAAGAACTTGGAATATAGGGAGAACCTGTTTAACGGGTCACTGTTCTAAACTATAAACGTGGCACTGTGGCAGATAGAGATGGGTCAACCTATACATCAATATTATTCCAAAAGATTGATGGGAAATCCTATGCTGTTTCTCAGCTTTCCCCTTGTGCAAATTCAGTCACTGTGCCTGCTGCATGTGAGAAATCAGGGTGTTCAAATTTCTACGTTAATTACGCAATGGGAGGATTTTCGTCCTGTGTTGCAAAGACTGCAGCTGCCCTCTTGAGCGGGCTAAGCTGGTGCTTCAGAATGAGGGTGAACTCCTAAAAACTAGTCGTTTATCGAAACCACATAAGGGCATCACCGACTGTTTTGCCCGGACCATCAAGCATGAAGGTGGGTTCTCTCTTTGGAGGGGCAACTCTGCGAATTTTGTCAGGTAGTTCTACGTCGAGCCTCTTCACTTTCGCTTCAAAAACGACTTCAGGATGCTGTTTAACTTCAAGAAAGACGAGGATGGATACTGGAAATGGTTCGCTGGGAACCTAGCATCCGGTGGGTTAGCTGGTGTGGTATTGCTTATGGTTGGGTATCCCTTCAATTATGCCAGGACTCGCCTGGCTAATGATATCAAGGCAATTCAGTACTCTGACTGGTGTGTTCAAGAAAACATTGCAATCAGACGGCTTAAATGGGCTTTACAGTGGGTATGGTGTCTCCTGTGTTGGAATTGTATTGTACCAGGGGCTCTACTTTGGACTATATGATTCACTCAAACCTATGGTGTCGCCTGGTGGATTGCAGGATAGTTTTACGGCTAGTTTCGTGCTTGGTTGGGGTACGACAATTTGTGCTACAATGGCTACATATCCGATTGATACCGTGCGTAGAAGGCTGATGATGACATCCGGAGAAGCTGTCAAATACAAGAATTCCTTGGATGCGTTTGCGCAGATTGCCAAGAATGAAGGTGCCACGTCTCTCTTCAAGGGTGCTGGTGTAAACATTTTGTGCAGTGTCGCAGGTGCTGCTGTGCTTGCTGGCTATGATCAAACGCAGGTCATTCTGTAAGGCAAGAAGTACCGCTTATAATAACTTTGACAGCATCCTACTATCTATCCAGAGGCGTTCGAGTTGAGTTCTTTCCCATGGGTTCGAATGATGCAATATCTTCTAAAGCATATTTTGACAACATCCACTCCTATGAAACACAAGAAATTTAGGAAAGTAGAAGTTTTTATTTAGCAATAAATTATCATTTGGTTATCTTCAGTAGGGAGGATAGCCTTGAATGAATTAAATTGATTTGTTTTTCTGAAACATTTGTGAGAATTCATTCCGTTGTCTGTGAATCACTTTGATGGGAACAATCTAACACTGTCATACATCACCTGCACGATCCAGTTCAAGGGTACACATGGTTCTAGCAAGTTGTTTATGTTGTGCACCTGTAATCCCCCAACCAAATATTTTAGGGCTAAAGAAATAAGAACCCACAGCTTCACCCACATTTCCTTGTTTACATTCATCAAATCTTGTGCAAATAGCATGTGATTTTGTGCAAGGGAGAAAAAAGATTATTTATTTCCAGGAATTAGCCTTCGTTTTCCTTTCTGCTGAATTTTCCATCAACTAAGAAGACAGAATCTATACAGAGAAGACAGAAAGCTAAGGAGACTGCAATGTTTGATTTATCAACATTACCTACACCAACGAGCTGAGAAGAAAGATTTTCAGCATGAATTAGATGGTCCATGAAACTGATCTTTTGAGGACTGGCTTCATCTGTTTGTCTTCCTCAAGAGCTACCATGCCCAAATGTGATGGGTCCTCAAGCATCATCTTTGCCACCAGATACCCAGCAATGGACCATGTCTGAAACTTGCGCGCTTGCTTCCCGATGTACCTCCCAAGCTTTCCATCATAGTACTCGGGCCAGTTGTCCTTCAGCAGCCGGGATTCAGCGAGTGCTATTGCCCGTCTTGCAATCTGAGGACGCCCCGTTTTGATGCATGCAGCCGTCAGGAGCCATAGAAGCACTGCAACCATAATAATGAATCATACAAACTAAAAATGCCACAATTGTCATTCAATTTTTGTGAAAAAGCAGCCAATCATTGCTTGTCAAATAGAAACCGATGGAAACAACCACTTTGCAATATTAATCAAAATTCCATCGCGGGGGTAAGGACAGGTCACTTGACCACGTACTGCATACCTATTCTAGGTAGGTCTCACTAATCATTGGTTCAGTTTTTGGCTTGTCTATAAATGACAGTTTTCCCATAAGAATTCCCCGAAGTAGTGGTCTAAATTACCTGGAAGCAGTAATTATAGACCTATGTTACTGAGAGCTCTTTAGTCCGACACACAACATACAAAAATTCTAATACTATAATCCGCCCTGCTATGCCCATATATCATATGAAATTTGGGCATTTTCAAACAGGACCAAAAACATACAAAAATCCATGGAAATAGCCAGGTCTGACTCTCCCATACAACCGAAGGAACATGGCGCTTTTCCCTAGCTGGAGTGACATAGATGACAGATGGCAATGAAGAAGTCAACAGAAACAGCCAAAAAAAAAAGTCCAATTTTCACCAGGCAATAAAGAAGCATACCTGGCCAAGATCCACCATTGTGATAGCTCCATCTGGTATTTTTCGGATCACATCCTGTAACAATACGCCATTCATGGCTTTCAATGGCTGGGTAGCAAACTTTAACTGGCATCTCACCAACCAATTCTTCCCATCTTTCTTCTATAAGATCCATGATTGCAGTGGACTGTTCTGACGTGGCCAAGGAAGAGAGAATAGCAATACAGTTCCCTAAGCAAAACCACCGAACATCCATGTTTGCAGGGCCAACATTGCCGATAAAGTAGCCACCACGATTAGGCATGAAATCAAAGACCCATTCTGGAAGGGAATCAGGCATCACATTGAATTTATTCACAGCTGTATGAGAGTATTCTTCTGTTTTGTATCGATATATATCATTAAGCTGCTTGAAGTCCAGCCAATAATAAGCTCTCATATGATAGCTCAAAGCATGGAGTCGTTTGACTATTCGTTCAATGAATTCCTTCCCCTCGTCGTCGTGCTTTAGCAGCACTTGAGCAGACCTTAAAGCCATGAAGAAGAGGGTTTGGATTTCGATTGGATATCCATAGACACCCTGTAGACAGTGCCAAACAAGGTGTAAGGCGTCTGCGAAACCAAGTTTTCAGAGAATATACGCAATATACAAAAGTAACCCCCACATCACCTTCAAGATTTAGAAATTTAGAAACCTTAAACAGAGTACTTCTATATATACTGACGATCATCATAGTCGACAGAAAACACGTAGTGAAACCAAAGTGTACAAGTAACATAGGTTCCAACACTAGATGCTTGAATTTGTGCAGATTAGCCCATTAATAGGCTTATTTGCAAGTTTGATCCTATTGATCAGAATTTTGTCCTGTATTAAGCTGAAGGCCATGTGAAAGACATCAATCATCCTATACGAACAGAAAGTTTAACAACATAACATGCAAACTTGAAAGAAACAAGATACCAAGTTTCACGAGAAAGTAGCTCACCATTCGACGATCGATCATAGAACACCCATCAGCACAAAGGAGAGTTGGAAATGTATCAAATCCCTCAGAAAGGCATAAGCTGAGGATGAGGCGCATTCCCTTCTGGCATTCAGGCATTTCAGCTAATGTGGAATCTCCAGTACTCTTAGTGTATGCCCTCAGCAATATGATCCACCAGAATCCTGAATCAACTGGAGCAACTCTGCCTATTGCACTTTCACCAAAGTCAGCAATTAAAGTCTCATGGTTCCTCACTGGATCATGGAAAACTTTGAAGCTCGCTGGCATTACTCCTTCTCCTAGTTGAAATCGGTCAATCTTTTTCTCCCATGATTGAAGGCGAAGAGTTTTCAGAAGAAAATTCTTAACAATTTCAGGCTCCCCATTCATCAGAAAAGCTAACGCACTTGGAACAAAATCCCTTACGAAAACCTATAAAATCGAATGCAGTCAGAACCAGATCTACTAATTAGGCATATATGGTAGAAGTTCAATTTCCCAAAACAGGAAAGAAAGCTTACGTAATGAGGAAAAGGCTACCTACAATCCTAGGCACTCAATTGCAAACTTCTCATTGTTAAGCAAGATATTTTTGGCAGCACCAGCTTCCAGAATATGGGTGATCATAACCAGCTTTTCAAAAAGAGAAGTTGAAACAATAAGAAAGCGATTGCAAAGTTGGTATTCACCTGATCATAGTTGAGCTTTTCCTCGGAATTATCCAAAGCTGCAATAGTCCCAACAGGTTGACCACGAAAATAAACCAGAGAACGCCTCAATGCTTCCCAGGCTTCCCCAACAATTGGGTGAGGCTCAAAGCCAGCAGCATATGACCTTGGAGTACTCAAACCGGACCTTGGGGTGTTAAAACCAGATCGCCGACTTGTGGCGAACATATTTTCCAGATGATCTGCTAGGCGGGAAATGTTCTCAGTTTGAGATGTCAAATTAGGAGATATATGTGAAAACTCACTGAGAGACCTCTCATCAAGTGACCTCTGCCTGTTCTCCAGACTCAGGAGCCGAGGCTTGTGATCTAGCTTTGCAAAATCTTCAGTTTCATCATATGCATATGAAGCATCAGGCAAACTTGTATGTCCATTCTCAGAAACTTCCACAGAAAGCCCCGACATTTTGAATGACAAAGTTCAGCAAGAAGAACCTACTACTGAATTTAGCTTCTGACAACCTGCATTCAGGACTGTAATATATCTCAGTTATAATAGAACGGCCTTTGCTTTCAATCTATGATCTTACACATATCAAGTAATGGTAATGGCAACCTCCAGATTCACTTGATATTCATGTCAAAGAAAAGCACCTTTGATCATCATAAACACATGAACACCAATATGTTGATCATGTTCTACAATAAACAGCTAGAAAAACCGGACCACGTTTGCAAAAGTTGTAATGTTGTAACTCGCAAAGGAGCCCATCAGCAAAGTCTAATAAAGGTCTTAGCTGTTTTTCCTCAACAGTTTTACAATCCTGTTATGAACTGGACAACACAAACAAACACAGCACCAATGTTGGCTGCATGCTCATTTGGAGATAGAAAGCTCCTTGAAACTAGATATTTTTAGTAGTTATGTTACTTTGAAGCCTATTATATTAGCATGAGTAGTTTGTCAATCAAGTGACTTAAACATTGGTACATAGAACACCTATATGAATAAATTCCACTGAAAGCTAATCTAACTAAAGCTAAGCAAAACTGTCAAAGGAAATTGAAGTCATTATTGATATAGATAACTAAGAATGTGACTGGTTTTAGCTCCACCTTCCACAACTGGCTATCGCTTTACAACTGTAATCGTGTTAGGATTTTGGGCCAATCAAGATATCATCAAAACATGTCAAAATCAGGTCACTTCATTAATTCCAATAGCCTTTTTCATTGAAATCACTCAGTCAAGTGATTCAGGTTGAATGTGTTCATTACCTGTCATGCTTGTTCTTTCTTTCTTAAAGTGGATCCCATGAGTGGGTTTCGAAAGGCCAAGATGTATATAGTCAAAACATGATATTTTTGTGAAGGCAAATGAGATTTCTTTCACCATGCTAAGAGGAAAGATGGAAAAGTCCCCAGAAATAAGTGCAGTGCCCATATGAAATTGGTCAATTGACTTCGAATTATGAGAATTAAGAGAGGTTTGTCAACATGGATTTTGAAACTTTTGCAGAAATTTACATGCATAGCAAAACCCCACCTGGAGAAACTAGGGAAAGAACCTTTGAGAATGAAGCTGAGAGAATCCAAAAAGCCCATACAGAGACTAAAAAGAGCACCTAACAAACCAGAACCCTGAAATATCTGAGTAGTTACTCCTAAAACCCACAAATTCATTGAACCCCAGAATTCAGCTTGTCAAAAATAGACTCAAAGTCAAGGAATAACGAAACTCACCTCAAAACAACTTCACTAATTGAGCAAGCCTCACCAACTTCTTGACTTCTTCAATAAATGTGGAGAGAGAGAGAGAGAGAGAGAGAGAGAGAGAGAGCAGCCCCCAGCTAGAAAGTTGTGGTCTTTAGGCCGAACTTGCTGAATGGATTCTAGAAAGAAAGCATACGAAATCAAAAGGTTAAAAAAAATGAACAAATGGGCACGGTGGTATCTGATTACAAGCCATCAATTCAGAGAGTAATAGAAGACAAACCTCTCTGTCGTTGTGACCCTTCAAGCTTTGTTGGCTTCAGGAGCGGCTTCACATAGGCAATGATGCGATTAGGTTAACCCAATTATTGTTCAAAGTACAATTGATGATCATTGACGATTCCCCTTTTTTGGGGGGGGGGGGGGGGCAACTCCAAAGTGCCCTGTGAACAGCCCAAATCCAAATTCCCCCATTGGGACCCTTCAGAGAATATCCCAAGTAAAAAATGTTTTTGGGATAAGAGGCCAATTAGGAGAACAGCAAGATGTTGTATGGTGTGTTTCACAATAAAGTCCAGACTTTTATTTTTTTTTTTTTGGGGGGGGGGCCGAGGAGAGATTCGCATCATGCACGTGTACGGCCGGTGTGATTGAAAGCATCTCTGAGACTCTGTCCACCGGCATGTGGGCGCCCTGCAGACCACTGAATTGCACTGAATGGTGGAAAACCATATAGCAGCCCCGTCGTTTTGGAAGTATTCATTTTGCATTTTACAAAAACAAATACTAAGTAAATTCGGCGATCTTACCTGCAAAACCAAACTCTAACTCATCTTCATTGGTCTTACCGTCTATCCAAATTAAAGAGTAATTACAGAGTTCAGAGACTCGTATTCAAACATCTACATTACTCTTTATGCTTTTTTTTTTTTTTAAAAAAAGACATATTCGAGAGGCATCAGTGAGCAGTATCTACATCAACTTCAGCTTTATGGCATACAGAAAGTTAAATTGAAAGAGCACCCAAAGAAGCCATGCTGGCAACTCTTGATTGGAGTGTGAATAACCAACTTTATAAGGTGCCAAGAATTGCAGACGTTGAGTGCCACAAATGGCTGTAAAGATATTTAACGCTGCCCCAAAATTCAGCATTGTACATACTGGAAGTAACAGGTAAACAGAATAAATATATCGCTATGATTAAAATGCGATCGTATCCTACATATTGGAATCGGATATCTTCTCTTCTTTAGGAGATGCATATTGCCTGCTTAGCTTTGACTTCGTCCAAGGATCCAAGGGCGTTCTCTGTGGTGGTTGTGGAGTTGCGGGCTTTGACTGCCTGAGCTCGTTTTCTCTATCAATAAACCTGTTCAAATTGCATGCCACAACTTTTAGAAGTTACAGAAAAGCTATGCGCAAGGGGGGGGGGACGCAGAGAAAAACCTTCTCCCCGCTCCCTTCCATCAAAGAAATAATATCATATCCCAAATATCATGGTGAGGAGTAAACTACTGACTCATTCTAAAAGCTGGTCGGAAACACAACACTGATGGATGGGCCTGAGACCCGGACACTTAACGTAGCTTAGAAATCTCCAAAGTCCATAAAGAGAAACACAGAAGTGTGATGCCAAAAGATTCTTCCACGTTAATTACACAATAATATCAGAGCAATGCATTCCATAGCATGCCAAGAATTATGACAAAGATGATCCATCAAGAATAGATAATGCTGCAATGAGTATCCGTAGCTTAGCAACTGATTGGATCAACTTTCAACAATGGTAAATGTTGAAGGTTTCAAGAATAACAACCAACCAAATGGACTACATTCTACAAGAGACCAAAAGTCGAATAAACTTACTCAATATAGGCCATTGGGGCAGCATCACCAACTCGAATACGCGTCCTCAGCAGCCTTGTGTAACCACCGGCTCTGTTTCTGTAGGATGATTTGCAACAGTAAGATAGTATTCAATAAACTAAAGAGTCTCACGAGTCACGACCAATAGTAGCTAGAGTAAGAAACATAAAAGCAGGAAAGGTTTGAGATTTACCGGTATCGATATGCTAACTCAGTGAACAGTTTATGGATAACAGCATCACCTCTCACAAAAGCAGCAGCATGTCTTGCAGCAGAAAGGGAACCCTGAAGTTGCATGATGTCAGTAAATGAATCTAAAATATTTCAGCACTTCAGCATCCAAGCTTTTAAAAGCCTTGTCTTACATCTTCGAGTCACTAAAGTCTCATCACACCAGAACACATATGGAGGAGTCAGAAATTATCTTTCAGAAAAACTTGCACAGGCCACAGAGATAATGTAAAATAGTTGAAACTTGTCATATTCTCCTATATTTTCAAACAGATGATAGCATTATCTTAACAGCAGAGAATGGTCTCGGAAACCATGACTAACCACGACAACTCAGCCATGTGACAACGGCCATAGTAGCTCTCGACCCTTCTTAAATCAAAATGAAAATAGGAGTGGAGGATTGTAAATAACTAACCAACACCCATAGACGCTTAATAATACTAATACCATTCACATACCAACCCCCTCCCCATCAAATGCTTTGCCACTTGCTTGCTTGCATTTGTCTGCTCTAGTTTCCACATCTGCCAGCCTGTGTCCCTCCGACGGTCCGACCTCATTTTTTGAGCTTAGAGGGTTGTTCCCCACAATGTATGTGCATACTTTAAGGTGTGTGGGAGGCAGGTAGATCACTATGAAATTCCAATATTGTGCCCAAAAGGAACAGTCCAGCATACGACACCATCACCCAGCCACTAGCCACCATGCAGCAGAAAGGTTACTTAATAATAAAAGAAATAGGTATATACCATCAAAGGACACTAGAGTAATATCTCAGTGGATTGCTAAATATCACCCCAACCAGTAACCACTGAGTGGACAACATGAAGGCGTTGACTAAAACAGGCAAACTCAAGGGTAGGAGATTAAAGGTAGATATAACAGACATGACCTACCTGCTTGCATTTCCACACACAAACACCACCTACTATAACACCCCCCCCCCCGGGGGGGGCATCTTCCTTTCTACCCAAAACACACAATAAACCAGGAACAACAACAAAGAGAAAGCCAACCCATGCATACACACTGAACTTGATATTTTTAATAAGCTCGGAACTTTGTAGGAGTTGTCAGCAAAGTCATTAATTCCAGTTCACAAATGCTCCCAATATAAAGTTATCAATAACTCAAAGTAGAATTTTTGGCCAAAATTCCAATAGGTGAGCCTGAACATACAAGGGATTGTGATCACACCCAACATAGCAAAAACTAAGGTCCAGTTCTTTTGAAATGCCATTGAACTCCAGCAAAATAAATAAAAATTTTTCATGGCTGCAATATGGGTTGCAACTAGATGAAGAATAATCCTCAAAGGATGCAAACAGGGTTCGTCCCTGTTCATCACAACAATAATTGGAATCTTATGGACCAATAAGGCCTAGATATCTAGATTGGCAAGCAACTACATTTGAATTGCATTTCTCTGAAAACATTGAAGTCCATTTTGTGCCTTCCTATCACTAACCCGACTTGACATACACCACCACCACCACCACCACCAAATGAAGGTTAGACCATCAAAACTTTTTTTTTTTGGGTGATCAAGTGTGGAAGTCTCTAAGTGCCTATGAAAGATTTAGTTTTGAATTCCAATAACCAGGACATGAAATAAAAAAGAAAACGTTAAATAAGGTGTGAGTAGTAAAACTTACGTCTTTACCAAGCTGAACCATATTATCAGCTAATCTTCGAACCTCTTTCGCCTGCCAATACAATTTGAACTTGAAAAACGATTCTTCAATAATAGAAACGAAATAAACAGCATTTAAATACAAGTCCCAGAAATCAAAATATACTGAAGCAGCTAAAACCCTGGATCTTAAACCCTAATGATGGTACAGAGAAGAGGGAAGTGAGGAGAAAGTAACCTTGGCGACAGTGGTTTCAATGCGCTCGTGCTTCACCAACTGGGAAACCAATGTTCTGAACCCAGAAACAGAATCACAACCCCAACAAATTCAGCCAACCAAATTTTGAGTTTGGGAAGGGTGAGGAGAGAGAAAATGGGGGCGAAGAAATCAGACCTGAGCATAGACATACGGTGACCCGTAGGTCGATTGAGCTTCCTGAACTTGGTCATCTTAATTTCACTGATGCAACTGTGAGAGGGTGAGATTCACAGCACGCTGTAAACCCAATGCGAGTCGCCGGTGGGAGTGCTCCAGTCTGATAGTGGAAGAAGATGAAAGTAAGGGTTTTGATGGGTCGCTCTGTTCGGGCTTTGAGGCTGAGGAGTGTCGCCCAACTCCTCTACTGCCAACATATTAGTATTTTGTGGGCCTCATGCATCCAGGCCCATCACGTATCATGACATAACCCAACAACCCCCCCCCAAAAAAAAGAAAAAAAAGACAGATTTTTCAAGAGAGATCAGCATGTTTAGTGTTTTCTTTTGTTTTTTAAATCAAATTTCTAAATTACCCTTACATTTTATGCATAAACTTTTGTGAAATTAAGGGGACGTGTGTGTGATTTGATGTAAGCATGCATGGTAATGGAGATCAATCTACGTATAGGGAGAAGAAAATTTCTCCATACTGGGTGGTTTTTCTCGTTCTCATTCTTTCAAGTGTAGAATTATTTGTCTGACTGTCACCCTCTAGACATTAATATAATATAATTTTACCATTAAATAGAAAATGTAATCAAATTAGATTTTTTTTTTTGGGGGGGGGGGGGGGATGAGAGCATAATTACATTTGTTGTATCCTTTCAACTATTTACTGACTTTTTCATGTGTAAACGAGACAACGTGAACATTCTCCTTGATGATTTCTCTTTTGCCCACAGAATATTTTGCAGGTTTTTAAAATACCGTAACCACACTGATTCACATCACTGGACTGGCATACATCATACATGTCAACTTGAGATTTTTTAACTTCAGTAACCACCTTTGCTAAAATTTGCTTCTCTAGCTGGACATGCAGTTGATATCTGATGCAATTCAACATTGTAGCATAAATTATTCAGCGTCTCTTGAGATATTTGGCAAACAATTTAAACCCCCGCTTGGACGGAATTCACACTGAGCAGCCACTAACAAGCAGCTCCACTCAAGTCATTTAGGCTGGATAACGTGGAAGTTGAATAATAGACATAGAAATGAAAAGGTTGACTTGTCTCATATCATATAAGCTTTCTTTAACAAAAATACATGGTACATGGTAAACATCCAGTTTTGGTCAAAAATCCTATTACAAGATACAGAGCATTCGTTATTCTTAAGCAAGTAACAACACTTGCATGTAGCCTCAAAATACAGTGACATGGTCAAAAGGTAAAGCGCATGCTAGGGATGAAATAGGTCGCAACAACCTCTTATTTGCCATTGGTGCCGAACTCACCACAGATCAGGCTGCAACTTTCTTCGCCGTCACTGAATTGATGATTGTGGCAAATTCAGGACCCTGCACAATCAGAAATAGTATATCACAACCCTGTCCCAATTTCACATTTTTGCATCCGTGCATCTCCAACTCAAAAAACTTTTTACTGATGTATGTCATACTAGCTAGTTCTTGAACAAGATGGTTTATGGCTACTTCCATGAGAGAAGACCTTTTAATTTTTTTCCAGGGGCTCTTAAATTATCAACCTACCTTTTCTTCACCTTGTAGCTCTTTTACGTGAAAGAATCTCCCTCAAGGCAAACTATGCATGTTTTTCTGACATCAAGTAGTGGCTGCAATATAAACAGGCCAAGGAAAACAGCAAAGGCCAATGCTTGTACCTTTAAAGAAGCACCCCCAACAAGGAAGCCATCAATGTCTTCCTCCTTTGCGAGCTCTGCACAGTTTCCTCCATTCACAGACCCTGTCAATGGAACATCCAAGTCAACCGACTTTGCTATAATTTGGCTTATGGAACATCCAAGTCAACCAACTTTGCCATAATTTGAAATAGTGTCTAAAGCGTTGGTATGATCATAAATCAAACAGCAGTTCTCAAGATTCAAATAATTCTACCCTCTACTCAGAAATTAGATAGATGTGTATACTTCTGTCCACACATGAAAGTAATTTAAAAGCTAGTCAAAGATGAACAAATGCAAACTAGGATCCTGTAAAGAAGCTTGATATATGCTTGTTCATTTACACTTCTCTGGCCCATCTGCGAAGGCACGGAACACACTGATACAACACAGAATGCAACAGCTCATGAACTCTTGTAGAAGCAAATTCCTCTTGCATAAAGTCTATGAATAATTTGTGTTGAGTTTATTATTACTTCACACAAAACTAATACTTGAAGACCCTCATATACAGCCACTTCACAATCTCAAAGGGCTTCTTAATGTTGCTAGATTGAACTTTCAGCTAACGAACTCAAGCAACGAAGAGTGACATGGGTCAATCAGACAATAAAAGGATGTCGGAAAAAACTGGCTATGATGATAACAGGACATAGGAAACCAGGGCCTTGTAACGCAGAAAAGTAAACACAAAAATAAGCCCTCTCCTTGCTTTTTCAGGTATATTCTTGCTCATGCGCATTGTTTTTCACATCTGGAGGCATCCCACTATGTTCTAATATGCGTATGCAGCTCTTTGCATATCACATTTCATATCTAACTCTTATGCTGTGTCGAACTCATGGATGAAACACTATTGCACAAAGTCCCAAAAAGGAAGAAGGGTTGTAATTTATAACAAACAGTATCATAAATACAATAGATCTATACCTCCATATATAATACGTGTCTTAGAAGCAACTTCTTCAGACACATTCTTCTTAAGCCAATCCCGAACAGCCACATGCACTTCCTGAGCTTGCTGTGGTGTAGCCACTTTACCAGTACCAATAGCCCATACAGGTTCATAAGCAATAACAACATCTTCCCAGCTTGGTAGGGCATCTGCACAGGAGGAAACCCCGCCAACAGTTCATATTTTCTTCTGCCGCATCAAGACATTGGACAGATGCTACAAAGTAAGTTGGAACAATAGCTTTACCTGCAAAAGCCTTCATTTGCCTGTAGCAGACATCAAAGGTGTTCCCTCCTTCTCTTTCCTCTAGAAGCTCTCCAATACATGCAATCACTCCAAGACCTTGGCTCAGTGCATAGGCAGCCTTCTTCCCTATAAACTGAATGTGCAATCTTTAGCATAGATCACAGAACAGATTCACAGAAGCAATCCTTGCATAACAAGTTAAAGATTTACCTCGTCCTTTTCACCAATAATGTGTCTCCTCTCAGAATGCCCAAGAATAACCCACCGGCAACCAATATCCTTCAATTGCTCAGCACTGGGGACACACGGAAAGATTTTTCAGTGAAGATCTTAGCCACGAAAAGCCATGGCAAAGATGGAAACATAAGTGGTCCGTTGCCACTAACGTTATCATATTGAATACAGCAGCATGTGGCCCTCCATAATAGACATCATTAGAAGTACAGAACCAGAACCAAAGTGAAACAGTCGGTTTGGCCTGGACTTTTGAAACTTAATTCCCAACTGTCCACCCCACCCTATCCATACTCTATGCACATACAAAATCGTCCACTACAAAAATACAAAAAACAACCCGAATGGGGTGGGGGCCCCAATGAGGGGCTTACATAAAATGTGCATTTCTTCAAATATAAAACTATTAAATTAATTATATAAAATATTAAAAGAAATGCACATTTTATGTAAGCCCCTCATTGGGGCCCCCACCCCATTCGGGTTCTTTTTTGTATTTTTGTAGTGGACGATGTCATATGCACATACAAAATCGTCCACTACAAAAATACAAGAAAAAACCCGAATGGGGTGGGGCCCCAATGAGGGGCTTACATAAAATGTGCATTTCTTCAAATATAAAACTATTAAATTAATTATATAAATATTAAAAGAAGAAATGCACATTTTATGTAAGCCCCTCATTGGGGCCCACCCCATTCGAGTTCTTTTTAGTATTTTTGTAGTGGACGATTTTGTATGTGCATTTTTTAATCCCGTACCGTAGTTCCAGAGATTTGTTTAGATCCTGTTCGGACTAAGGCATGCAATTGACTAATATGGCTATGCTTTTCAAACTGAAATTTTTTATCCTAAAAATAGATTGGTTGGTTCAAATCCAAACTAGCCCAAATAGTTACAAATTTGATTGACTTGGACTCACATGCTAGTTGACAAGCATTTGGACCCAAGATTCAGAAACTGAAGTATTGCAGTCTGCAGTTTTGAATTGGACGTGGGATTGGACCAAGCTGAATTATGCAATTCAGAACCCTATAAATCTTCAGCCACTAAACACAATAAGAACAATTACCACTCATTGATTTTAACAAGCTTCAGTGAAGAACACTTACTATGTTAACTATACACACAAACTAAATCAGGAATTCATTTGTATGTATGTGGAACAAAAACAACAACATATAGGCTAGAAAGTAATAAAAAGAAAACAAAAAAAAAAAAAAAAAGCAAAATGTGGGCACCAGTTATTGTTCACCTGATTTCTCCAGTAAAAGCTCCACCTTTCCCAATCCAACAGTTTTGTGCTGATATTTCTATGCGCTTGGTCAAAGAATTCTTCACTTGATCAATGTAAACAAACGGAGGGGCAACAACAACATCTGCATATATTTCCAGGGAAGTCAGTAGACAGAGGCAAAACTTCTACATTTCACAGAATCAAATTCGCCTTACACGCCTGCCACTTTTCCTCCGGAAGAAATTAATTGCTTGAATTTCAAAGAACCGTAAAAAAACCAATAGAATATGCATTATGACAGCAAATGAACCTCCCTGCAAGTATTTCAGAAACCCCCCCCCCCAAAAAAAAAGAAAGAAAAAGAAAACAATGTATACAAAGAAATAAAAAAGTGAGGAAACCCATTACAAAGTAGAAAATCATTAATGCTTGACAGCAGCTACTGCAGTTGGACTGTTGCAGCAAACTAGACATATACAGAAAGAGCAAACTAGACATATACAGAAAGAAGTAAAAAAATACTAATGCCAGAGAATTAGACACAAAATGTGCAGACTACTGAGTGATTAGCCACAAATCAAAAGAAATGCGGAAGCAGGTATGTTGAAAATAATATTCATCTTTTAGCAGATATAACAAGGTTGACTTGAATGCTCTCATCATGTTTTCATCATCTATATCATGTAAAAAGGTGTCACAATAACAAATCCAAATTTTATCCTCCACATTTGTCGTTTCACAGCAATTAAAAGCATAGACGATCTCACCAACATCAGCCTCTAGTGTTGCACTGTTCAAATCTGACACAAGCTTAGCAATAGAATCCTTGGTTCCATTCTATAAGAAACAGGAAGAATAACCCATGTCAAGTTTTTTGAACTTAAACATGCATAGACATCACTGACATGTAAAAACAGATACACAAGAAGAAAACAAGGGAGAGGGACGCGCGCATGTGTGCGTGTGTGTGTGTGCGTGTGTGTGTGTGTGAGAGAGAGAGAGAGAGAGAGAGAGAGTTGAGGATTGAAGTCTGAAAGACAATTATAAATGAAGTTGTAGAGTTGCAAGCATGGCAGGCCAAACCCTTACGCATCACAAGTTTCTGGCACCAGTGTTAATCAGTTACCAGTAAGGAAATATTTCACAAAATCCTCATTTCCAACCTCTAATCTAAAGCCAAAGAGTGCCTTCCTCTTCCCAGGAAATGAAGACCCCATTATTGGAAATGAAAAATAAAAGCCCCATCCCTTCTGCAGGGCTAGCTCTCTTTCCCTTAAGAGACGTATGAAAATATAGAGGTGGAACACCAACATCACTGTCATCCTTGCAATTTAAAACCTTACAACAACAACCCCCAGTATGGGTCCCACTTTCGCGAAGTCTGGGGAGATTCAGATATAAACAATCTTACCTATATAAACATTTCTGCCCCAGAGAGACTGCAATTTTAAAACCTTATGAGAGAATTAAAAGAATTATGCAGGACATTAGACAAGAATTCAGTACAGAATTTTTCCATGACAGGGCAGAAAAGAAGATAGGAAAACAACACCATGGAACGTTGTGTAAAAAGGCTAGTAAAGGAACAAGAGCATACAACAGAGAGTAAACAAATGGATAAGACATATAATCTACTAAAACTGACAAGAGGAAGGTGGCATGATGGTACTCACGCATTTCCAGTTACCACCAACGAAGAACTGCATGCAGAAGAAAACCAAAAAGCAATCAGAATATTAATACAGCAATCATAACATCAAATAAACACTAACAACTTGTGCATAAGCTTATTGCTATCATCCGATTATATTTAGCCATTTTCGCTTCTACTATTGTAGTATTGTTACAACCAAAACTGGCACACACTGAAACAAACTGGCATATCCTTGTTGCCTAGAGTGAAGAAAATGCCTTTGCACCGTTTTGAAGGGGGCATTGTGGTGAATCGGCGCATGTTGGAGGATCAAAATGCTCCGAATATCAGGGAGAAAATTGACAACCCATCACCTCTAATTTATCCTAACAAGTAAGAGTCTATCCCATTAGCCTGGATCTTCATCAATGGATTCATATTAGAGTCTTCCTTGAACTTGATCAACCTTTTTCCATCGACAATCACACAAGAATCCACTACATTCCTCATTTTTGAACAAAAGAAATTGAATCTTAAATCACGAGCTTGGTAACAACGATGAAATCACGCGCATCAACTAATCATTGGCTCAATAATAATGCCCGAAATCCAGATGATGTTTTAGCCAGAAAGAAGAATAATAATGCAGCAAGTTAAAGGGAGTAATACCTTTCCAGAAGCAGCCATACAAACAACGCCTTTAGAACCACGGCGAGAAGATGAAAGCCGCAAATGAGAGTCGACGTGTTGGGAGAAGCCAGCATGGGTTGGAAGAGAAGTGTCGAGCTTGAAGCTCGACCGCCTTAACCCGGAGAACTGAGCCGACACCATCGAGTTAGGGTTTGCAGTAAGTGATGTCGACACCATCGCCATTGCTCAACCCTCTCTCTCTCTCTCTCTCTACTTCACTGCCACGGCTTGTTGCTGATGATTGCTGAGAGAGAGAAGCTCTTAGGGATTCTTGTTTCTGTAGCAGAACCAAATCGCAAAGCGACACGAAGATGAGGATAAATGGATGCAATTGCAAGTCACGCTCCGCCACATCGGTATATGAGTGGACCGTGTGATTCACGCGCTAGGGGGGCACGGTGATTACACCCACAGAAAAACTCATCTGCGAATTGCGGTTGGTGTGGTCACCGTCACTGTCACTGGCCCCCTTCGAGCAATCAATACGACGCCGTTGCACCGGAAGGGCGTGACCCGCGTGACCCTGACCTGAGGATGAAAATGAGGCATTTGGCCTAGATTATACTAGGGTGGGCTTTCTCCTTGGTTGCCACGTGGACCGACAGATCGATGAGTGTCTTATATCTACTTTTTCAGCCAGTGGTGATTGTTTGTCATCGACTGGACACTGGGATTTGTTAATCTTATTAGGCCACTAACAAATAGTAAAGGGGGATTCTCGTACGTGATCCTTTTAGTGTGACCATTTCATGAGATTAACCTCTTTTCATTGGGGCATAAAAGCCAACGTTTCTCTGTTTCAAAAGCCATCTTATTTGCTTTTATGTTCAAAAATATATATTGTGGCTTTCTTTGAATACACCATCCAAGGCATTCATATGAGATGACATGCAACCGACACCGTAATTTGTAAGGGTGGCGAAATACACGTACACACAAGATGAGTTAACTCAGGGAATGAATACAAGAATTATACAATAATACAAGAATGAAAGCTTAGAAACAGGGCTGGGCCCTAATTGCCTTTCGCATAAAAATTTCCGATGAACTGGTAGCCTGGGACATAGGCAGTGAAGATAACATCATACATGTGATGAGTGAAGATCCTCATATAGAATAACAGAGGCCAAGGCCTTCACACTTTCTTCACCTATCAATCATCAGCTTTCCCACCACCAACTATGCTACTTGATGAACTCTCCTGTATACTAGGAGACGAAGAACACCTACTAGAACTCGATTCTGCAGCAATGCTTTTCTTATCCGTGGATTTCCTAGATTTCTTTTCCCCTGATGATGCATCCTACAAACCAGGTAAACTTCAGTAAAAGTAATACATTATCCAACAACAGAGAGAATTGAGGTGTATAAGAATAGGATCTTTGTCAAAGAAGGTAGTTTGCACCTCATCAGTGGTAGATCCTGGTGTTTTTAGCTCGAGGTCAGTAGCAACATCATTTGAATCTTTTTTTCTACCAATTTGCTTCTCCCTTCCTTGTTCTGACAAACTTCCCGGATCACGTCTGCCTGAAACTTGGGATTTGCCTACCGGCTGCAAAGAGCGAGAAACTAATTGGGAGAACTGCTGTCCAGCTGGAGCATTAGGGGTCATATATGGAATAAATGTAGAACAAGGGTTTGGGTAGATTCCAGCATTTGGAATTCCAAAGAAAGGATACGGCTGTGTAGATGGATGCATGTGGATTGATGCAGAAGGGATTGGAAATGGTACTGGATATGAATATGAGGGTGGATGTTGAAGGACTGAATGATCCACAGCAACCCATGGGAAAGTAGACCCAATTCTCTGTTGACATTGTGCATTGAGCCTTTCGACTTCTGATTTTAGGGCTCCCTTCTCTTCCTTAAGATCATTCTTCTCCTGCGTCAACTGACAAGGCCACATTGTGTCAGAACTACTTCACAGACAAGATGCTTCCTAGTTAGTTGTTATCATGAGTACATTCAGGTAATAGAAACTAAGACCACCTCACGAGATTCTTCACTCAATGCAGCATGTTCAGCTTTAAGCTTGTTGACTTCGGCGGTCAAATCTCTGAGCAACTGGGTTGTATCAGTCAATATGGTTGCCTTGTCATTCTTTGGTCGATCACCATCTGCATTCCAAAGTGAGCATCCACTAAGTAATCTTGGAAGCGTCAAAACAAATATTGATCATTCAGTCTGGATTTAAGTATTTTTGGATTGCTATGTTTTAAGCAATGAAAACAAGCACATTAAAACTGTAGACATAGGCTACTGATTACGAAGGAATACTGAGCAACATAGTAATCGATAAGATATTGATGGCACCAACAGATTAGTCAGGTCAGTGGGAGAAAATGAAGAGTCAGATACTAGCCAGGTAAGGAACACTTGGACGAAACGAAAGTAGCACCACCAAAGGGCCAATCTATACCCTCTTTCCTTTTTCTCTTTTTTTTTTTTTTTTAGGTAACAGAATCCGTTGTTTGCACCTGCAGAAATCAAGACAAGCTCAAATTCACACAACTGTAGTTCACGTGTGTGTTTGAATGGTGACATTAAGTCTTCAAGGCTACCAAGTTCATTCTTTATGCATTCTCTCGCCCCACTGGCTCAATGCTCAAAATGTCTATAACATTCAGGCCTCCAGTTGACTCCATATTTCATGGGACACATTTGCCTACACTCAATTACACGTTTCTATCCTTTAGCATTGCTGAACATAGAGCAGTCTCCAGACAGAGGCGCAGATGTTCCATTTTTTATGAACTTCCAGAAGTACAATGGGCGTCTCTTCAGCAGGTTGATGATTTTTATCTTTCATGTACCCACCACGCAGAGAGGATTTGCATGTACTTGACCTAAAGCATTCATTGCACAGTGACGTAGTGCATCCTGTCTAATTCTTTCAAACAATAGGAAAGAGTCTCTAGATAAATGCATCAAAGAAAGGATCATGGTAACGCAAGATTATGCATCTATGATGGGTTCCTTGTCTCTCTAGACTGAGGAGAACCACCAATGACACAAACATCCGATAGATTTCATAATCGTGGATAGCATTTTGTTTTCCTTTTATAGGATCTCTAAGTCTTAGCAGGAACAGGAAACAAGCTATCTGCAACTGCTAGTCTCAACCTCTCAAGAGAAAACAGAGTACAACCTGACCCCCTAGAACCACCAAAGCCAGACAAACAACTCCAGACTCGCATTAGCAGGATCTACACTGGGTTGGTTGTTGCTGTTGATAAATTTATCCATGGCCTCGACAAGAACTAGACAGAAAAGAAATTCATGGAAATCATTAGCAACTTTATTTACCAAGAGTGTTCCCTAATTCAATGAATTGCTCATTCAGCCGATCTCTCCGCAGCTTCTCACGGCCAGCTTTCTGAATTTTTCGTGTAGCAGTAGGATCCTCAGAGTCCATACACTCTTCCACTGATAACTACTCAGAATTCCCCGCAACCTGACCAAGGAATTAGATTTTCTATGGTCAGGCCCTGCTGATAATAAATTCATAGAAATCGTTTCAAATGGAAAATCACCCTATATTAACTCTCACATGGAGATTAAGTAAACAAGCCATGCAGATAATCATTATCTTATAACAATTCTCACACGGAGATTAAGAAACCAAGAGCTCAATGGTGAAGGCCTTGCACCCCAAAAATTAAATATGTGCTTTCTTCCCTCTGTTCTAGTCACACAAGAACAAGTAGTGTGCCTAAGCTCCACTCTCTTAATCTTGACCCCGAAAAGGGGGGGGGGAGATGCTGGCCTCGAGTAAACAAAAAATTACACAGAAATGTTGGAATTGAGTGGTGAGATAAGCAAATCTGAAAGTTGGCTAATTCTTATTTCTAAATATGAGATAGAAAATAGCACAGCACTGGGCAAATAAGGTAGGCAAAGTACTTACTCCAAACAACGCTTACCAAAAAATTACCCCCAAATATACTTCTACAGTGCTTCCAAAAACATCCTTCCAGTTAGACACCACCTTTTTCTAACAATTTGCCCTAGGGAAAGCAATCAGGCAAATCAATTGCAGTTCATGCCGTCACTTAATAACCCAACAATTACTGCTATGCCACAAACTGACGCTAATTTGTTCAGTTTGAACCCTTTTTTTAAACAAAATGAGGCCAATTTGCTCAATGTGACCTAATAAAGAAAGGTTTACTTCCACTAAAATCCCAGCAAGAGACAACCTTTATGATGTCTTCGTCTTACGGATGCAGTACGTGACGAAGAAAGAGTGATGGGTCCGAACTATGCAGTGATAGTTTTGATAGTTGAAGTTGGCGGGTGAATTTTGAAGCGTGCCCTAAAACCCTTGTGATTCGAGATGATTAGAGCTCGGTCTTTTGGGAAGAGGGGGGGAACTACACATAAAAAGTAATAATTTTAGAACATTCAGAATAGATACCTGCGGAAAATGCACGCAATTGGCATGAAATATGAGCAACATTGACAAAAACGACAGCATTTCTCGAATTGAAGAAAGAAAAGGTAACACACCGATCGAACACTCCGAAATGGGGGATGAATTGAGTGATTCAAGGCTAGCCGTCACTAAGCAACGATCACTGATCGGAAGGTCAATGAATGGCGTCTTCAATGATTATCGCTTCTTGTGTGTTATGCAGCTCTCTCTCTCTCTCTCTCTCTCTCTCTCTCTCTCTCTCTGTGCGAGTATATAGGGTGGATGAGCGTCAAGGGTAAAGTAGTCGCGTTTGCCGCAGCCCCTGGTTTCATTCATACCTTTTGACGTTTCCTTGCGCTGAACTTATCGAGGTGCTACTGTGCAACGGAATATGTGGGAAAGGCTAGGCTCTCGAGTCCCCCCAAACAAAAAGGGCAATAAGTGGGAACATCGAGTTCATAGTTTCACGTAGCATTTAAATATTGATTTTTTTTTTAATTAGTATTGAATTATTATTTTTTTTACACTGGTAGTAAATTAATAATATTTTTTAATATAGCATTAGGTGATCTATTAACCCAAAATAACATATAAGTTGTGTTTATTATTATTATTATTATTATCATTATTATTATTATTGTTGCTATTACCCGATCACCACAACCCCTTAATTATTGTTGTTTTTGTTGTTGTTGTTATTATTATTATTACTATTATTATTATTATTAAAAAAGTTAAAAAAATATAATGATACTCTATGTTAATAGGTCACATTGTGTTACTTTGGAAAATTATTGTAAACTTAGTGCTACTATTAGAAAAAAATAACTCAATGTTAATTTGAAAAAAAATTGATAATTGAGTGTTAATTAGGGCTGTAAACTCTAGGAATATCTGTACAATTCATATATATATATATATATATATATATATATATATATGTATATATATATATATATATATATATTGAAATAAAACATTCCGAAGCTAGCATATGATATATATCGAAATTTTAAATGTGTGGCTTTTTAATCTAATTCTAAATTTAACTCTAAATCACAAAAATTATTATTTTAATTAAAATAATAAAGAATAGAAGATTTTGACTATTATGACTATGGAAAACAAAATAAACCCTCCTAATTTTTTTATCACGTCATCCTTACACATTTTGACCTTTTTGTTAAAAAAAAATGATCGTAATTACTAGAAGATATTAGCCAAAAAAAAAGGATATTTTAATAATGCACTATACCGAAAATTATGCATTACAACTTTTAACCCCCCCCCAAAAAAAAACATACATCATATTGTAAAGATTCTAACATTATATTGTCCAAGTAAATCAATCCATAAACAACTAACACACAATAAAGATACTTATTGATGTCAAAAATTCAAAAGCTATGTTGTGAATTGCACGGGCGAAAGCATACCAGTTAGAATCAAATAAAAAATCCTAATATGATGCGACTGTGTGACGCCAATATTATTTTTGCTACGAGATTGGATTATGGTGTATAGAATATATATCGAAGTCTATACATATGCAATGATATATCTATCGTTAGTTTTTTGAAGAATGATATATTTTAATGTTTGAACATTTTGTTTTTGTTTTGAGACATTCACTGTATATTTCGTATGACTTTTTTATTAATGGATTATTCATTTTTTTATCATACATAAATTATAAAGTTCATACGTCTTATCAGGAAATGGAATGGTTGACATAAAATATATAATGCATTAATAAAGTTGAAAGCAAAAAATATAAATGTTTCTAATAATACAAACAGGATAAAATATATAAGTTTTTATTAGATTATATAAGTATTGTTTTCATTAAACTTTATGTTTATGTATCGTACTATACTTTATGCTTGTATCTTGTAGGGCAGTGTGCTGTTAAGAATTAGCCGTTGGGCATAAATGGTTAAGACTTAAGAGATTAGGTTATTTGCTAGTAAGCTATGTAATAGGCATCACTTATAAACCGTGTCATATATTTTCCCAATATTTCGATACAGAGTTATAAACAATTGTAAAAGACTAATGGGTATAATTAGGAGATTTTCAATCATAGTAGGGAGTTAATAGCTAAATAATATTTTTTTTCTTGAATGACTTTTTACCTTATAGGTGTTACACTTACAAGTTACAACCATAGTGGCACCTTTTAAAAGCAAACTATAATTATGCAATATTTTATTTGGGTATCATGTTGTTTTCGCATAATTTGTAATTTGAGTATTGACTTACCAAGTTAATTGAATTTAAATTGATGCTAAGGTCTAAAGTATAAGTTATGAGATAGTGACTGGCAGACATGTTATTAGTTTACTTATTATCACACACACATATATACAGAGAGAGAAGTGATTGTGAACGGCGTAGTTGCGACACATATATATCTCATTGACACTTAATACTTTAGTATATATTTTTTATTTAAAATACTCATTTATGATTTAATATTATCATTAAAAAACGTATGTAATGTTGCATCCATGAAGAATGTGAATCTTGTGGTCTTGACACATGATAAATGAAGAGTTAATGTTATAATTGATGTAAATGTTAGACTTTAGTTTGATTAGATTCTCATTTTCATCCTCTTGGATTAAATAAATAAAGAAAAAAACTCAATATTGCAAAGATTAATACATGCGTATTAATGAAGATATTGTTTTTTTTTCAAATAAGCGAGAATATTATAACATAAGTATTTCGCTGTACTTTTAATAACTACAATTTAATAAAAATCCGTGCCTAACATGGGATCGGGGTTTAGTTTGTAATAAAAATGGTGATTAGTTGACATATACAACAACAAAAAAATGGCATGAGCATACATGGTGGGACTATTTGGTCAGTTACTGGATTGTATTTAATAACACGAAGTTTTTAATAACGCGAAATAAAAGATTGTTGCTAGTTGTATGACTAATTTCTTTTCAAGCTCCCCCATGTACATATGTGAACTTGTTGTAATATCGCCGGTGTGATTTAAAATAAACGAATCAACTACTTATATTATTAAATGTGTATATTTTTGTAACGCCCCGAAATTTTGTTACTTATTTGAATTTTGTGCAATATATATAAATTATGTGTATATTGTACGTATTTTATTTTAGGCATATGTGTTTTCGATGTCATTATTATATTCAGTGTTTGAAAAAAAAATGGAAAGATGAGTTAAAATTAGTGGCTTGACCCCCCCAAAAAAAAAGGGAGAAGAGGAACAGGGGGAGGGGATATTTTTATCACGTGAAGATGGGGGGCTTCACCACTCTCCCATTCTTCTTCTTTCCCGAACCCACACAAACACAAACACATACACACACCACGCACAGAGAAGAGAAGAGAAGAAGAAAAGAAGAAGAAGAGAGGAAGAAGGAGAAGAAGGAGGAGGAGAAAATTAAAGTTTTTGATTTTGAAATTAATTAAGGGGAGTAATTTTTGCTCTTCTTTAACCTAAAATTGATTAGGGAAAGATTAAATTTGAGATTCCTACTCGAAATTGCAAAATTGAATTCGAATTGAAGCTTTGAATATGAGGTTTTAAGGTTTAGTAGATTAGAACCCTAATTTCAATTGGTAGAAACCCACAACCGAATTTTTTACGGTGGTTTGTGATTTTAGGGTTATGAGAGTATTTTGAATTGATATTTATGCTGTGGGTTTGTTCATATACATGCTATCCTTTGGATTTTTGGATTGATTGCTTGTATTTGGTTGAGCAATATGGTAGAAAAATAGAGGGGGAATTTTCGGATTTTCAGATATGGTGATACTCTTCGAATTTCTGGGAATTATTGGCTTGTTGGAAAATTCTGAAATTTTTACTGTAGATTACCCATGATATGAGGCAACTTTCTGTAAATTTTCATGATTTTTAGATGTGTAGTTTATAAGTTATGAATTTTTGAGTGAAACTGGCCTGTTGTTGAGTGTAGAAATTCAGATTCTGTTTGAATTATTGTGAGCTATTGAATTGGACAAAAATTACGAAATTTTCATTGTAGAATAATGCTGATGTCTGAAAGTATCCTGAAAATTTTCATGAATTTTGGAAGCGTATTTTAGGAGTTACGAATTTTCGATTGGGACTGCTCTGTTTTGGTCTTTGATTTCAGTTATGGTTTTAATTTTGTTTTGAAGGGTTTGCTTGGAGAAAAATTATCAAAATATTATTGTAGATTTCTCATGGTATTTGGTGTTTGCTGGTAAATTGTTGTGCATTTTGGTGGTGTATGCTAAAAGCTATGAATTTTTGAGTTTAATTCCCAGATTTTTGATTATTTTGGCTGACTGTTTGAATTTCTGGGAATGATGGGCCTGGAGAAAAATCGGGAACTTTATATGTTAGAATCGATATGTTATTCGTTAATCTGCTACAAAGTTTGGTGAAGATTGGATATGTATGTTGTGAGTTATGAATTTTTGAGTTAAAGTACCTTGTTTAGTGTAATTATGGATTATTTGTATGTTTAATCCGTAAATTAGACATGAAAAGGTCATTGTTGAGCTTCCTAGGAATTCTAATTGTGTGATGAAGTATGAAAAACTTGCGAAATTATTTTGGATAGAGTTATGCCCTGTTTCGACTATGTTTTGTTTAAAGTTGAGAAATTAAACTTCTTTGAAAATAAAAATGTGATTGTATGGATTATACGATTTCAATAAGCTGTGTTTTTGGGGAAAAAGGTTCATGTCTTGCTTTAGGCTATTACAGAGCGTTCTAGAGCTATGGCCATAGAAGTAGTTGTCTTTGTGTTTGGAGCTGTATAAGTCGTTGGTTGGTACCTTGAGTGGGCATTGCCCGGTCCGCCAATTGACTCTTCAGTTTGTATTATTTAGGAGCTGTGTGGGTCCCTGGTTTTTCAGGATGTGAATGTGACTCCACAGTTTGTGATTTGAGGGCATCTATGTACTCTAGAGCGTTGGGTTCCTGGTTGGTACCTTGAGTGGGCATCGCCTGGTCCGTCAAGATGTGTTTATGACCTTGTGTTGTGATGGTTCTTTGCATGAGTTATGAGTTGATTTCCCCTAAACTAAAAGTTTTGCATTCAGTTAAGGATATGTGACGTGTTGTGAAATTGGTTTTGGCTTGGATTTGGACTTTGGATATGTTATGGAGTTTGTTTGGTTTGGATTTGAATTTTGGATATAATATGGAATTGGGTTTCGCTTGAATTTGAAATTTGGATAAGTTATGAAATTAATTTTGCTCTCAGTCTTGGATTTTGAATTTGGTTTTGGATTTGAAGGTTTATTCAAAATATCTATGAGCTTGTGATTGATTTTGAAATGCACATGTGATTGATAAGCATGTTTTAAGACACATGTTATGTGTTTATGGCTAGTATGTGAACTTTTGTGATAAAGTTATTTTGACGTATGTGCCAATTATGGTTATGGGCAGGCCGTTAGGTTACTTAGTAGATTTTGCTTTCTTTTGGACTCTAGTGAGGACTATGAGCCCAAAAGACATAATTGATATGGGACAATCATGGTTAGTTTAGTGAATAGACTAACAGTAGAGTTTGTTTAGGGACTTAAGTGAAAACGAGGTTTCTTGAATCGTACCTGGTATGGGACAAGTACGACTAAGCTACTCTAATTGCCAATTCCATGGCATAAATATGTTGTGTGTATTTGTGATATTTGTGAACACATTAGATATGGAAGGTATGAGTTTATTTTGGTTCTTGAAGCATATGCAAGTTCTTATGTCACCTTCTACATGCCATATGATATGTTCTATCTGTACGTCTTGAGATACCTGTATTGTGTGATTATGTGTTAACCGGTTAATGTGTGAAGTTTAATAACGGGGAAGGTAAGGGTTATTCACTGGGCTCGGGGAGTTCATGACCTCACCATTTTTCAGGTTTGGAAGCAAAAAGGGACCACATGAGCACTAAGAAAGCTAGCCAGTTGTGAGACACTTTTGAAGAATCTAGTTGGGAATGCAGACTTCATTAATTGTTATGTTATAAATTATGCTGATGAACTGTACATATGGATGTATTTTGGACTCACATATATGTCAGAATATGGTTTAAGTATGTTTGTAATGCATATTTTAGAATCACCCTGCCCAAACTTTAGTTCGACTTTGATAAGAGCTTCCGCTGCTAGCGTCTATTAGCCGGTTAATTAAGGTTAAGAAGTTTAAAGAGCCTTATAGGTGTTCTTAATCGGGCATCCACGGCGGTGACGCACCCGACCTCCCTTCGGGTGGGGCGTTAAAATTCTTTTTGAGAAGTCAACTTTTAAGAACTCTACAGCTAAGTATGCCTATTGTGGATAAATCTTTTGATGTGTAACATTATGAAAAGTTTTCCAGATTATGAAGCACACTTATTTTAAATTATTAGTTGAATAACTAATCACTAAATACTCATGAGTCACTGTTAATTCCTGATAAAATTGCTAACAATTAGTTAAATGTTTAACCGTCACTAAAATAACTAATTTTACTAAACATACGCCCAACATTATGAATAAATTAATAGTTACAGCAACACTACCGACCTCTCCAACCAAACTTGATATCAAGAAAGTAAATCAAGATAACAACGTTGAAAATAAGTAAGATTATTTCATACAAAAGTTTCAATACAAGATAAAATGATTAAAATATTAAGATACTTTTATAAAGATGTAGTTATGTATAAGTAATTCACTCAATAAAAATTATACTGACACAACGATTATCATAGTCATGTTTAAGATGTCAACCCTCAGATTCAAAGTGTAGATATTGAGGTGGAAGAATTTATGGATGTCGCGTGCCTTTGTTTATGGGAGCCAATCCCAACCGCGAATCACCACCGACGAGGCGCTGTGGAAGCCCTAGCACCGCCTTCCGCACCTCTCTCCGGCAATAATAGACCACCAAATCAACTACCAGCAAATCCCCAGAATTAGCAATACCCCTTCGTATTCGAATTAAGGCTAGGAAGAGGGAGAGAGAGAGGGGGGGTTGTTGAAGGGCGACGAAGATGGCTGGAATGGGAGACGGTTACGTAGGAACGGCGCAGGATGCGGTGAGGATACGGAGGCTAGAGAAGCAGAGAGAAGCGGAGCGCCGCAAAATCCAGGAGCTCAAGAATAAGACCGCCTCTGTTAAGGGCCAAGCCGGTCTTCTTCAATTCGGCTCCGGTACTACAGAGGTAAGTTCTCTCCATTGTTATTTTTCTTAACTGGGGAAAAATTAGGCTTTCGATGTTTGTCATATTGAACTACATGCTATAATTTCAGCTCAATAAAGGTTTTCTGCGGTTTTTGCTGCTTGTGGATATGGAGTTGTCAGGGTTCTCACTGACCCTAATGCTGTTTAAGGATAAGTTTCGACTTTCGATTATGATTTGATCATTTCGTCTTAGGGGGGTAAACCCTTGTTCTGTTTTGTGGTGTTGTTATTCTCAATTGGAAATCTGAATTTTCATATTTCTTCGAAAGAATGGAGTTTTTGATGGATGGTGAAATCAAGGGTTATGGGGTTATGCCATTAGCACTGGTATAGGTGCAGCTATCAGGAGATATGGGTAAGATGCGGTACCAATTAGACTCCCAGGCAAGCTGGCGTCTGCTAGTGCGAGCTTGATATTGAAAAGCTTTGTTTTGAAGGAATGAAATTAAGTTTGTAACTCGAATCGATACATTGTAATTGTATATTTTCTGCTGATCTTCCTTTCCCGCAGGATGAAATTTAAAATATTGGGTTGGGAGTAAAATTACACCGCTAAAACCGTGCTGAATTCGTTTGCCGAATTGCAATTTGCAGATTCTCGAGACTGCATTCAAGAAGGAAACTATTGGTCTTGTCACAAGAGATCAATATGTTGAGAAGGTATGTCAACTGTCAAGCTTAGGCTGTAAATTTTCCTGTTTAGCTTCTCAATTTTGAGGAGGATCCTGTCTAACTGTTGTTTGTTTATGCAGAGGGTCAATATTAAGAATAAAATTGAGGAGGAAGAGAAAGAGAAACTTCAGAAGCAGCAGGAAGAGTGAGTTGAATTCCAAGATGATGGTCATCTTTGGTGTTTGTGGATATGTTTTGGTCCCTTTTTTCTCCATTGTTGAGTGGTGGATTTCTCATCTCCGTGTGTCTTGTCATGCAGGGAAGCAAGACTTCAATTAGAAAAGCGTCAAAAACGAAAAATAAAAGGGAGTTCTAGATTATCATTTGCTGAAGATCTTGATGATGGAGCTGAGGAAGAAGATGGGGAAGGTAGTGAGTCTACTTTCTTAATTGGCCGTCATGGTAACCTAGGCTATAACATAGAATATTGTGCAATCCAATATGTCATAAACTTGTTTGCTTTGTTAATGTTATGCCTGTCTGGCAACTGTCTTCTGTCCCGATGAGGAGGCGAAGAGTGCCTAAAACTTTGTGAAATGCCTGTAGTGTTATCAATCAATAGATTAGTTAAAAACACATTGATTCTTGTGTCTGGTGAAATTCATCAACAACCTGGACTTCAGAGCATGCCTTTTTACCTGGCAAGAGAAACATATGAAACTCCTTCAGTGCTTTGGGGTTCAACTGTCATGGAAATATCCTCAGTGGCTAAGAGAAAATATCTCCTTGGTGAAATCATATGATTCTCATTGTGATTGCATCAAAACTTTATTCATTTAACTGTGTGCCTATTTTCTTTGCAGAAAGCCCAGAACCGGTCAAGTTAAAGCGTGGAAAATTGGGGAAGGACCCTACTGTTGAGACTAGCTTTTTGCCTGACAGGTTTAGTTTCTTCTATGCATATTATCTTGTATGTTTATCTTTGCCTCCCCCCCCTTCCCGGCTAAAGCTTAAGAGTTTGAGGACTCTTTCTAGTGAGAGGGAGGCTGAAGAGCAAGCTGAGAGGGAGAGGCTTAAGAGACAATGGCTTCGAGAGCAGGAAATGATTAAAAGTAAGTCCAGTTCCAAAAGTTACTTAAATGAACTGAACTATATCCTTCCTAATTAATTATGTGCTCTTGAACTTCAGACGAGCCGCTGCAAATTACTTACAGTTATTGGGATGGGACTGGTCACCGACGAGTAATTCAGGTCCGTAAAAAGATCTACTTTAGGATTTCAGTTTCCTCAGGACATCTATTTCATCTGTTATCCTTTGGTCTTGGCAATGCTTAGTATCGTTTTTAGGTTTTATTCTTCAGGTACGCAAAGGCGACACTATCGGAGACTTTCTGCGGGCAGTTCAGCAGCAGCTTGCTCCTGAATTTCGCGAGGTACGGACAGCTTCCGTGGAGAATCTACTTTATGTGAAAGAAGATCTCATCATTCCTCATGTAAGAATTTCTTGACCCTGTTGCTGCCAAGCCCCCATTCATAGTTCGCAGTCTCTGTTTGGGGGTTAACTTTGTGGACTTTTTTTTTAAAATTATTTTGGGCTTTGAAATCCTGTTCTGTGCGCCTGTTCTACAGCAACACAGCTTCTATGAGCTGATCGTGAACAAGGCAAGAGGGAAAAGTGGACCGGTAAGTTTTTGGTTATAATGTTCCTTTTATTGGCTTTTCCAAAACATCTGCTTGAGTTATGCTGACATTGTGAACCTTTGTACGGTGCATCTTGTACGGTGGAAGAGAGAGCTGCTTTTCCTTTCTGTTCTGAGATTGTATTTAATGTGAAATACTGATATGTTTACACTGCAAAATTCCTCTGCAAGTACGCTACTTTAGTGAGTTAAACTGGGGAGTGATAGGTGTTTAGTTGTTAGGAATGTGTAGTTCTAGTACTAAGAACCAAAGAAAACTTGATGTTGGTTTGTGTTTTTTGGGTGTCCCCTGATAGTTCCTGTTACTGTCTGTGTTCAACAGCTTTTTCATTTTGATGTACACGAGGATGTGCGGACAATTGCTGATGCAACAATCGAGAAGGATGAGGTACAATTCTGATTCACTTTTATGCTTTCCTTTTCTCTAAAAGCGAGTTATTAATGAAGGTTTTGATACTGTGGAAAAGTATGACAAGGCAAATGTTTTGTGTTATATGCAATTGAGAAACAAAATTCTCTGGCATGTGCTACAGATTGTGGAGTTTCACAGTTAAACCTTTACAATATTGGTGCTAGTTGTTCCATTTTTTGTTCTGTCCATCTTGGTAATCCAACCAAATTAGGCCATTCTTTAGGCATCAATCTTCATGGAGATCATTATGGATGTTTGGAGAAATTTCTCATGGAGATCATGGTGTGGACAATAATAGGATGAATGCATGAGATATGTTTACTTAGGCACTTTGTAGTGATTTGATGTTTTCCTTGTTCTCTTGTGAAATTCAACATTGAGTGGTGGCCGAATTGCTGACTGGTCTAATGGCTTCTTTGGTGCCTGAATTGCTGACTGGTCTAATGGCCCATTAAAATGTTTTTTCAAAGTCCTTTTTTTTTGTGGGTATTTTGGAATCAGCCTCTCTACGGGCAGAGATGTCTGTAGAGATAAGGTTGTCTACATTTGCATCTACATTTGCATCTCCCCAGACCCCGCGACAGCGGGACCCACACTAGGAGGTGGTGGTATTTGTTGTTGCTTCTTTTCTGATTTTTACATTCCATACAATGTCATCAGTGAGCTTTAGCTATACCAGCCTTAATTTGGGTCATTTGTTGGACTGTGCCGCATGTTATGTGGCTTGGTATTTAGTATGATACTAAGCTTTTATGAAGTAAACCTCAGAATTTAAAATGAAACTGCCCTATGCTTGCCCCTGACATCATTAGCCTTGTTAGATTGACAGACTCGAGCTGCATATTTTTCCTGAGCAAATTGATCAACATAAATCCATGTTTATTCTTGCAGTCCCATGCTGGGAAAGTCGTGGAAAGACATTGGTATGAGAAGAACAAACACATTTTTCCAGCGTCAAGATGGGAGGTAATGCTTCTTGATTCATTGAATTATCAGATTCTTCTTTCAACTTTGCTCCCTCTCCATTCTCTTATCGCCTGTGAACTAGTGAACTAACAGCCATTCTAAAAAGACCGGATATGATTGTTTCGTAGTAATCAGCTTCTTAAATGTACTCTTATTTTTTCATCGCAGATATATGACCCCACGAAGAAATGGGAGCGTTACACTATCCATGGAGATTGAGGGATCAAAGTTGGCAATGGTCATGGCGCGAGCATTTATACGGGTTTTTGCCATTCTGATACTGTAATTCTGTATCTGAGCAGTTTGTATTTTGCTGATAATGGAATAGCTCTCTCTCTCTCTCTCGAGTAGGCTGTTATTTGTTAATCCAAACTGAAGGATTGATAGGCAGTATATATGTGGCTGTGGCATCTATCGTTTGGTCTGCTTGTTAATTGAACCCATCAATTCAATGGAAGAATGTATTACGTGCAGGCAGCTCTTCTGGTTTTGCTGCGATGAAGATTTTCGCAGCATTATTATAACGCCGACTGACGCATATAGGATCCTACAATTTGTTTATGGTGCTGTAGTAGTGACCAATGCATGCTGTCCATGTAAACCCGCACCCTCTGGGTTGTCTGATCTGTCTTCTGTGGAGTGTGCACACTTTACTCTCTCTCTCCATTCATCTTACTTCGCCCTGTTTTACCTCTCTGCGCCCTTTTTGTCTCTTTTACTTTATCGGGATAATTTTTATTTATTTTTTTTGAATTTTTTGGGTGGATTGTTGGTGATTTCACGGGGAGGTCAGAGCAAAAATGCTTCTGATACTCATTACACGGTTTAAACCAGCGTCAACGCTAAGTAGGCTTGTTGTTCACGTGGATATAGGCTGCCACGTATTCATCACGATCAAACTTATTGTTCACATATTTATTGCAATCAAACGTACATTTTAGAGATGAAACCGAAGAAGTATGAATGGTTGCTTTAAGCTTACAATTTGTGGGTACCTTTCGACACAAATTGTGTAACTTGGTCCCTATTTGCGGAGTTCCTTGAATATGAGCAAGACTTTAAAGTATAGTGAACATTTTTCACAGTTTTTAATAACCAAGACAGGCACGAAAGGCCATTTTTTTAGAAGGAGTGAACAGCCTCTTTTTCATTTGGTAAAAGGGAGGAGCTAAATATAAACAAAATTTTTTATCTTCATATCCATGTTATGAAGATTATATAGTCAGTAATAATTGCAGTAACGTCTTCTTTTTTGCCTGAACGTGTATTGAATCTTCAGTACATTGTTATGTACTCTATGTCTATATTGATGGTCATCACAATTAACGAAATAAAAATTCTCTATTCTCAAACAATAGTAAATAAATAATAAAAACAAGAAAGACAAAAAAAGGAAAGAAAAATGTGGTTGACCTTTGGATCATCCGCTAGCAATAATTGTTGTTAATTCCCGGGTGTGCACTGTGAAGTGCTTGCCTTCCTCAATATCGATCTGAGCTTCGTTTCGGTTCGCCCATATAAATCTTCATCCGGAGGGCTCCGTCTAGACCCGGATCTCTCTCTCTCCCCCCCCCCCCCCTTCCCCCCCCCCCCATTGTTGACAAATATGGCGATTAGGGTTTTCTTCCTGGCTCTGCTCCTCTTCGCTGCTCCCTTTCTCCAAGGTACTGTCACATTCTGCCTTCTGCCTTCGCTTTCTAATCAGATCTCAAAGTCCATCTGCTCAAATTCATGCTCGTGTCACTTTCACTCTGTTTTCTTTTCCTATATTTTGCATGCACGGATCTCTAATTTAACTTTCTCTTTAAAGAAAATTTACATGATCATAGATCCAATTCATTTATTCGATGTATCTGTGTGATTCAGATCTGCATGCGCTGGAAATTGATTCCGCATTTTTGTTTCGATGATATTGAATTCTGGAGCTGAATAAATTTTGCATTTTTTTCTTTTTTTTGGTTTGGGCTTGATTAGTCGCAAGGTGTCAGTCGGAGGCTGAGGCCGATGTTGAGGCTGCGGACTCTACGCAGAACAGTGATCTTGGAATAGTTAACGACGACACCCAAATTTTTGGTGATGAGAGCTTCAGCCCTGCTCCTGGGGTTGAGACAGTTTGTGTCTTCCCAAAGAATGACGGCAAATGTATGCATTATTCTGCTGATCTGCTTTTAATACTCTGATTTCAGCTCATTTTATTGTTGGGGATTCTCCTTTGTGTTGGTTGACCAATTATCCAATTGTCTCTCTTGCAGTGGTTCTGGCTGGGGAAGAGACAGAGCTTCTTGTTGGGATCAAATACGATGGTAATTACCCTCTCTCTGTATGTCAGTGCTTGGTCTGCTGTTCTTGTGATTGCTTTTATGTTGATTTTGTTAGCCTGTTCAGTTGGGAATGCTTTTTGTCTGACAATTGCATTCTAAAATATGATGGGTGATGTAGCATATTGAGGCTGACCTTGATAGCTAATAGTTTTGCCATGTGATAGTTCTTTTTGTTGATGAAGGCAGGATTCGCCTGCGTTTTAAATTTTTGTCGTTTGTTGTTGAAATTTGATGTTTACGGGCAAGAGGATCATAAATTAGGTTGATAAGGGCACTCAAAAGTCTATTCGTAGCTAGTAGCCGTTCTTGGTTTGAGCTAACACAGAAGTCAACACCTCCATGAAAGAGAGGGTAGCTGTAGAAGCATGGAAAACATTCACAAAATTCATGTTTGGGATACATACAAAGAATGCCACCAGACGGTCATCAAGTCAAGTGAGCTGGCACCCATGAATATGTTCAACTAGTTGATATGAGTTAATTTGACATTTGCATAACTTATAAGTGGCAGTAAGTGGGGAAATTAGCGAGGCTTGAATTGCATTGCAAGTGTTTTTGAGTTATGGCACAATCTAAAGGGAATATGGTTGTATCTCTTATTAACTGTGTTATCTAGGGAAGGTCTGGAAGTAAAAGCTGTCTGAGTAGTCTGGATGAGAAAACTAAGACCTAGGTGTAATTGGAAAGAGTGAGACTATTCAGGGAACTTTTCAAATTTGGACATTATATGTGTAACAATAGTTGTATGTATGAGCATGCCATTAATTTTAATTTGCCAAATTGAATTTAAGAATGAGTGAGCTTAAAGTTTGCGTCAACTATCAAGTATAAGCAGTATCCCATCAATTGTTTAAGCGTCAATCCTGAAAGTGGAGGCATTTGGATCTTACTTTGCTTATTATTCTCTTATTTCATTGCAGGGGAGGCAAGTATCAATGTCGTTGCAATTCAAGCGAGCGTTCATCTCCCATATGATCATCGTTTACTAGTCCAGAACCTTACTGCACAGGTAGCTTGTTGATTTCAATTCCATGTTGTGAATCTCGAATCTCAAATGACTTGCTATAAGCTTTTGTAGCACAAGCCACACCTCAAACTTAAATGGTTTCAGGCTGGTTGAAATGGGTTGCAATGAAGGGAAGCAATAGATGTGCTGATTAGTGCCCTTTTGTGTCATTATATGCTAATTTTTTGTCCTTGCAATTCTTTTTTGAGTGTCAGAACAGTATTCCCTCGTTTAATACCATTTCGTAGACAAAAGTTGGAAAAGGATCTACACCCCCCCTCCTGTTGATGCTTTTTTGAGGAGCTTTTGCGATGAGGTTGCATCCTGTGTGATGTTATGTACCTAATATGACCTCATTGCAGTATGGTCTCCTCCACTCTTTTGGATAGTGAAAACCAGATATGACATGGTTTCATGCCTATTTTTGTTGGTGTTCTCATCTTTTTGTCTATTTCCTTTCGTTTTTCTTTTTCATCCCCCCCCTTTTTTTGGGGGGGGGGGTGGGATTGTATTTTCACTAGTAAAACATTTTCCAAGGGTTCTATCTTGGCAGGTTTGAATTCCTCAGCACTCAAGCTGTTTGAACTCTGAAGAATCGATCTCCAGCCTAAGTAACTTCTGGAGTGAGCTATATTCATGGGTAGTAGTAGGCTAGTATCTTAGTAGAGTTTGTTCCCTGGGCTACTTGATCTTGAGAGCAAGGTAGAAATAATTTGTAGTTAATGGTTTGATCTCTTCTGGATAACTGTTCAGGCTGCGGGTATGTGATCTTCCGAGGTATTCTTGTTAATGTAAAATGTCAAATGCAGGCATATTAGATGTTTGTTGTCGAAAATTAATTTGAAAGGAAAGCAGTCACTTATTCATGGCAGCCCCCGTCCTTCCTGGAATGAGCTTAGTGACTCGAAATGCATGCGTGTTTGTCTATGTAATTGAACAATAGTGTGAGAGATTGCCAGTATCCATAGTAGCTATTATTGAACCTCACTAGTTCTAAGTCATCAGTGATTTGATTCCGGATATGGAACACAAAATGCATGCATTTGTTGTCTATGACGTTGATTCCCTATATATTGCTAAAGATCTGACAAGGTTGATTTTGGATATGTGACTTTCTTTAATTATAAGGATCTATTACTTGCAGGCCGAGAATTCCATTCTCAAATCAATTAGAAGTCTTGTGTCGCTTCTGTACGGTGAACCTTGGGTATTGGTAGTTGGTTAGTTTTGTGTCTTACAATGTTTGTGAAGCTGGCCTTTTGGGGTCCTCAGCCAGTTTCTGTGTCTCTCGACTCATATAAGACTGTTATGGATCCACTGTCTTGATTTACTGTCACCATTTGTTTGTCTATTTTCCCAAATCTGGGTCAATGTAGTCATGCACGAGAGCAGCATCTTGTGCTCTAATCAATCTTGTTAATGTTGGGTTATGTTTTAATCGTGTCTGTTATTCAATATCAGGTATTCAACAATGCCTCAGTGCCCCCATCTGCTCTAGCTGCTTTCCCATACATATTTGCTGTCAGCAAATATTTGCAGGTGCTTTAGCCTACCTTAGAATTTATGCTTCAAATTCGTCCTTTGTTTTAATATGTGATGGTTGTTTGTAAAAGATCTTTTCACTGGGTCCTTAATCATCAATTCAACCTGCAGCCTGGATCATTTGATCTTGTTGGCTCTATCGTTTATGAGATAGACAAGACGCCATATCAGAGCACCTTCTACAATGGCACCATTGAAGTTGTTGAGGCCAGTGGCTTATTCAGTATCGAGACTGTTTTCTTGGTCATGCTTGCTATTGGCCTTGTTGCTGCTCTGGGTTTGTGGATTCATGGTCAATTACAACGCTTTTCAAAGGTACGTGTTATTTACATGTGCCCCTGTGCACCTGATCTTCTGGCTAATCATTCTTGATATTATGCTTCTCTTCGTTTCTTTGCTTCCCCCCTTCCCGGGTTTGCGTGCACATGAGAAATCCACCTGCTTTGTCTATGATCTGGTGTTCTCCAAATTTCCAATATGAATATGCTGGCAAAGCTGCTTTCTTGGCTGTTGGTGTGAGTTTCGGGGGATAGGGTGAGCGACTTGGAATAATGGAATGGGAGGTTGAGAGTTATTGGATGAGAATATCATAAAGATGAAGGCTTTTAATCTGCTGCTTGCTTGTTCTGTTGTGTTTATCTTTTTCCTTTTTCTTTTTTGGGGGGGGTGGTGGTTTGATGCATTACAATGGAAAGTTGTGTACTTCCACAAGTTACATAAGCACACATATATTAAAATTTGTCTATATGACGAATACACATAGGCAAAAAAACGCCATGTGGCTTATGGGAGTACATATTCCCAAATGTATAATTTGGGTTGCCCAATCTTTTCTCCTTAGATATGGATGCACATTTTGGTTTTCTCTGACTCGTCAAGTGGCACCTGCATATTTTTCTTTTCTTCATTTATCTATTGCAACCTTAAGCTGAAATTGTCTAGAATTGCTTACATTTCTGCAACTACTGCTTTCAGAAATCTAAGAAAGCTGCTCCCAAGGTGGAAGTTGGAACTCGTTCAACCGATGCCTCATTGGACGAATGGCTTCAGGTGTGGTTTTTAGTGCGCATTTCTGGGCCTTGGTTTCTGTCATTTTACATTTTAATGATGCAGAAATTGATTGAGGATTGGTTCATGGATTAATTGGGTAGCTGCTGATGCCTTGCTGTGTTGGCTATGTAGGGTACTGCGTTCACCCAATCGCAGGCTAACAAATCAAAGAAGAAGAAGTGAAGTAGTCTTTCATGGGTATACTGTCTTCAAAGAACTGTAGTTTAGTGCGGACTCTTGTAACTCAAAATTCGGAGCACTCGGGATTTAATTTTGTTAGAGCAGAAGAGACTACTTTTTCTTTCTAGAGTAGAATGTTAAAAAAAACCTACACTTGTTTGACTAGTTAAGTACTTGGGAGATGGCATGTACCGATGAAATCCTCTCTCCCCACAGAATTGGCAGTACTACTGTTTTAACGGTTTTAAAACCCGAGGATTTTTCTCAAAGCATGCAGATCTTATGATAATTGAAGTTCTGTTATTGGATGTCGCTTCTCTTATTTGTTGCTTCCTTTCGGGTTGTAGAGAGTCTCCTACTGTTTGGTTTCTTTGTTTCGTTTCAGGGTTGGGAGGGGCGGTGCCATGACCAAGGCAGGACGGTTAAATGCAGTAGCTGTTCTTGGGCAAATACGATCAGCTATGTCGATATAGTCTACCTAAAAGAAAACCTGACTTAGATCCGCGAATTTGAGACCTCCAAAGTGCATTAATTTATCATAATGGTGTTTATGCGGTGGTATTAGTTGGAAGGTTTTGGGAAATTAATGCAAGATGCGGAAGTGATATTACCGACGTTAAAGTCAGGAGTCAACATTAAACCACCGTGTTGTCCCAAAATCATTGTTCAAACTAAAATCAACTGAACATGTCTTCAATAACATATCATGACTCACGACCACATTGAGATGAAGGTTGCACTGTGCGAGCAACCCACAAACGAGACTAGTATCACAGGCAGACCTCCGTAAGGCTCCAGACCATATCATGGAGGTCATCATCGTACTATTCTTGACTAGATAGGAATAATGTTACTTATGTCTTTCCTCTTCAAGCATCATAGCTAACGAGGTCACAACTACTAGCAGTAGACGTTATTTTGTTTATGCATATCCCTAAGCTACGTTATAGGGTTCTTTTTTGGGGGGGGGGGGGCAGTAGAAGTTACGTTTTAGTTAAAACTGCAGAATATTACCAATATAAAGTTCTTGAAGTGCAATAGATATGGAATTTGTCATTGATTGCATATCGTAAAACCACAGATTGCTGTGATACAAAGGTATAATACAATCCTAGTTGCACCAAAATCATGCATCCGTAGCGGGACCTTGTGTCCTTTCACTCTTAACTGAATCAATATCGGTTGACCTCTTTCATGTTATATAGGCCATATTAAAAGCCAAAGATTTTTGTTAAGAAAGAGGTTTGCATTGATGAGAGCGAACAAGTAGGTATGGAGGGAGGAAAGGGCCGCAAAAAGTCACCTTTCATGATAATTGGTGCAGTTGAGAGAGCTAATTGAGGTTAGAAAATGGCTTACGTTTATCTCCACCTGCTTTAGCAGCTATTTTGCATCAGCTTTACAGACAGATCTTGACTTTCATGTGATTTCTTCCTGTGTAGGCATGCTACTATTGCACGATTACTACTACAAAAGGAGTTTCAAGGCTTTTCAGCCTTCTTCATGCACTAATTAACAACACTTAAGGCTCAGAAGAAGCTCAATATTCTCAATGAGCTCTTGAGTTTTGAGTCTGTTCTATTCTATTTGTGAGCTTCTGTGTAGGAAGATGTTACGCATGTCTCGAAAGACAATTCCCGGCCTGCTTTTGATCGTATTGATTGCTGCAAGCTTCTGCTATGCCGATCAAAAGACAGCAGAGGTTGTTGGGATTGGTGAGTGCGCTGATTGTCTGCAGAACAACATTACGAATAGCCATGCTGTCAAAGGTATCATACACGTACATCTGTTTGGTTTTTGGTTGGTTTTTGTTAGTATGTTGCATTTTACTACTTGAAAATTCGTTTGAAAATGCATCTAATGATTCAATTTTGATGTAATTCTATTAAATCTGGATCATACACAAATAACACAACTGATCAAATCTTTGTTTATTGGTAGATTCAGTATGCCAGGCTGCCTGGTTGGCCTTTCATGGCAAAAACTTAGCCAAATTGGCTCCCTTTTCACCTTTATTTTACCAGGGTGTTGTTGACATTGATTTTGGAACCGGTCATACATACAGAGTTTATAGGTAAAGACCATGATGTGTGAATTGCATGCGCAGGGCTTAAGGTTACGATTGATTGCAAGCATGGAAATGGGGAAATGAAAACGACAGGAGCAGGAGAGCTTGACGAAGAAGGGAGGTTCCGAGTTGAGGTTCCTCAAGAGCTAGTGGAAAATGGGAAGTTGAAGGAAGAATGCTATGCTCGACTCCACAGTGCATCAGACATACTGTGCCCATCTTCTAATGGGGTTGAGTCCTCAAAAATAGCTTTTGTGTCAGAATCTGACGGAAAACACACTTTTAGCCCTGTTGCGAAACTCAAGTTCTCGCCATTAACTTGCACATCAGCCTTCTTATGGCCTTTCCCTAGGAAGCCCTTCCCCAAGTTCTTTCCAGGGAATCCATTTTTCAAGAAACCATTCCCCTCTATCCCAAAATTCAAAAAGCCGATTCCTTGTGTACCCATATTCAAAAAGCCGATCCCTCATGTACCCATATTTAAAAAGCCGCATCCTTCACACGTGCCGATTTATAAGAAGCCGCTTCCTCATGTCCCAATACATAAGAAGCCTTTACCACCTGTGCCAATATACAAGAAACCACTTCCACCACATCCTCATTTGCCCATTTTCAAGAAGCCATTCCCTTATCCTATTCCAGTATTCAAGAAGCCACCTATCCCGTTGTATAAACCAAAACCTCTTCCTTTTCCTAAGTTCCCACCTCACCCTGAATTCCCTCCAAAGTTCTTTCACCTCCCCAAGTTCAAAGATTTGCCTTTCTTCCCTCATCGTTGAGCAGTTCCCCTGCCTTAGACCTGTAACTTAGTGTCCACATCCTTTCCATGTATGCGTACATCTGATACTTGGGATATTTGCTCTTCAATAAAACTGTCGAACTTAAGTGGAAGAATGAGGATTTGGTTAATAGTTTCTCCACAATATTCAACATGCATGAATTAAGGTTGAAGTGAAGTATACTAGTGTTATTTACTGGTGATTGTAAAATGTTTAAACTACAGCATGCCTTTTATTTGTATTATTTGCCTATGAAATGATCCGTAATGTGACAATTGTCAGAAAATATTCTGGCCTCTCAGGTATATTGCCATTCAAGAATGGATCAAAGATACTTAGCACTCTTTTAACTGAATTACTACAGTATCTGCTTATGCAGACAAACCAAGGGCACATAATGATAGGTCTGTTCAGCTTGTAAGCTAATTCTGATGAAGGAATAAACAGAAACAATCTGTATATAAAAGCAGGGAAAAGATTGTTCACATATGATTGCTCGATATCTTATCGTGTTCATAGATGGGAGTCTTGTGAAAGGCACTTGCGATAATGCCTAATGCCTATAATCATCCACCTCCTATCTTACTGGCTTTCTTAACTTGATTGTTATCAACTATATAACGCACAGCACTAAAGCAACCACGTATATAATCCAGTTGGCAGGAAATTTTCCCAAAGGATACATTAGTTATGTAGTTAGACGCTCACTATTGTTTTTTGGGTCTTTGAGCATCTTTTTTTAGAGTAGAGTCACTATTAACCTATAAAGCGGTAGAACTTTTCAATTATATATTTTCTTTATTTACAAGACCCCAACATGAGACCTTAGTTAGGAAAAATAAGTGTAGAATCACTTAAACTAATCAATATATGTTAGCAAAATTTTACATGTTTTCGATCTCAAACAAAGTACCAGATACATGAATTAGAATGCCTTTCCTCCAATCATTTTGGGCCTGAAAGGAGATTCTGAGGGTCAGATGTATATGGGCCTAAAGAAAAAGGTGACTGCCCAGTGCCCACTAAAGGAGGTCACCAATTAAAACGAATATTTGGTGAGGCTGACAAAATTTTCTGATTTCAACGTAAACTTGCTTTTAAAATTGGCTCACGCAGTCTTGACCAATGAATTCTCATTTTCTTTAACTAGCAAACTTTGCTGAATGATATCATTGACTATATAAATTGGGCCAACTATTGTATTATTTTTTTTTATAGGTGGGAATTCAAATCTAAATCTCTGATAATAATTCTTAAAATTTTATTAATTGAGCTAACTGACACTCATATATTGTTTCATACTTTGTTAGACTTATCAATATTCTTTTTCTTAGTTGTTGGATTTGTTTTTTCTTAGATGTGCGAATGGAATTGATTTTTGAGTTGTATTCTTATGGTTTAATTTAGGTATGATAAAATTGACTTGATTTTATGAGAGTAAAATGGCTTTATACAAAATTTAAATCGAAAGATTTAAAAAAACAAGAGATGCTTTGGAATTTGGATAGCCCTCCAAGAAAGCAAGGCATAAGAACATGAAGCTGAATTTACCTAATCATCTGCAGGAAATTGCTTTAAAAGATTCCTATATATTAAGAAGTGATGAACATAAATAAATCATATAACTTACCCTACTAATAAAATTTTTAGATTTATTAATGGATTAAAATTGAAAAAGGCTAACTCGCATACAGAAAACTATAAATTTCGTTAGTTACTTAGTTTTCTTAAATTTTTCATGCGTTGGTAATTTTAGTAGAAAAAAATACAGGTGATTTCATCTAGATTTTCAATGTGACTCCATGAGTAAGTTCATCACAGAAAGACAAATTCCAACCCATACCTGCTCCTTTCTGGGTCGCAATCGAATTCCCGTCTCCTTTAATGTGAGACAAATCCAACTATTGAAACGACTACTAGAACACAGCAGGTCCGATCTACGGTGCATTGATAATTTGATATTCTTAAACAAAGGGTTATAATGATGTTATTTTATATCTTAATATCATTTAAATAACTTCATTTTTTGTATAATTGAAAAAAATAGTTTTGGGTTTTTAACTCAATTTGGATTTAGGCTAGGATGATCAAAGTAAGATATTTTTGTCATTTTTCTTTTCTTCCTATGTAGTGTACAATTAACAATTATTAAATCTATGGTATAACGAAATCATTTTTTTAAATTTTACAATCACTGTATTAGACTCCCCCAACCACACAAATAGAAGTAGGGGACACTAAAATATAAATTTGATTTTTATATTTTCAATATGATGATATATCCTAATAACAAATATGTGGGATTAATAATAAATATCTAGATTTAAATCAATCCTATATGTGTTCACCCCCATATCTAAAAAAAATCTCTGCTTTAGCCTTAGGATTCTACAGCTTGATCTTTTCTATGTGTGATAATGAAAGCCGACTTAAAAAAAAAAAAAAACTTCGTTAAATAAGGGGGTAAAAAAAAAAGCAAAGCAAATAAAATCTTTTAAAGCCACCTATTTTCTTCTTAAAAAAAAAAAGAAAAAAAGCCCTACTAATAGTCTTTTTCCTTTATTTAAAAAAAAAGTCTTTTTCCACAGAAAACGACGTTCCTGAGACTACACATGTAACAATTAACAAAACCAAAGCGAATCCAAGCACCCAAAAATCAAAAAGAAAAAAAGGGAAAAAGGATGAAAAGGGATATCCGAATAATTATCCTAATCTAACCAGGGTTCAAACGTGACCCAACCGTCATAGCCCCGCCTTAACCATGGTTAATCCACTGCTTTCTGACCTCGCCGCGTGTCCATCTTCAACGGCTAAGATCAGATCATGCTTAATTACCAGAGGCTCCCTCAACATTTGCCCTCTATAAAACGCATCCGGAGCTCGTCTTTATTTATGCGCAAACCCTAAAAAAAGGAGGACCAAACCAAATTTCCCAAGCTCCCTCAAAAAATCCCTAGAAATCCTCAATCCCCAAATAAACTATGTCAAACCCTAAGGTGTTCTTCGACATGACCGTCGGCGGCCAACCCGCTGGCCGAATCGTGATGGAGCTCTTCGCCGACGTCGTTCCGAAGACCGCCGAGAACTTCCGGGCACTCTGCACCGGCGAGAAGGGAATCGGTAAGTCCGGCAAGCCCCTCCACTACAAGGGCTCGACCTTCCACCGAGTCATCCCCGGCTTCATGTGCCAGGGCGGCGACTTCACCGCCGGAAACGGCACGGGCGGCGAGTCCATCTACGGCGCCAAATTCGCCGATGAGAACTTCGTGAAGAAGCACACTGGTCCAGGAATCCTCTCCATGGCCAACGCGGGCCCCAACACCAACGGATCGCAGTTTTTCATCTGCACCGCCAAGACAGAGTGGCTCGACGGAAAGCACTGTGTGTTCGGTCAGGTTGTTGAGGGGTTGGATGTGGTGAAGGCCATTGAGAAGGTGGGTTCTAGCGGTGGAAGGACCTCTAAGCCTGTCGTCATCGCTGACTGTGGCCAGCTCTCTTGAGATCTGATATGATCTGATGCGGAATTTTTTTTCCGGTCATCATCATCATCCATCATCGAATCTTGTTTTCATCTTCAAGTAATTGTTAGACTTGGGTGAGTAGAGAGTGAGTGAGGGGAGAGAATGTGATTGTCTCTGTCAGCGTGAGTGAGTGTGGGTGAGTGAGTGAGAGTCATCTTCTGGGTGTGTGCGTTGTGTTGTGGTGGTTCTTTCATGGGCCATTCGAATAATATTAGTTTAATATTTCTCATCGATTTTGTCACTTAACGTTGTTTCCGTCGCTTTCTTTGCGTATATATTTTATATTATCTGCGTTGTTAATTTCAGCAAGTTGCGATTAATTTTCGACCTTTGGAATTTTCAATGAAGATCAAAATGTGAATTGAAATTTTGTATCTGCGGTAGATCTGGAGGTTTAGGGTGAGAGTGAGAGAAGAGAAACAAAAAATAAAAATAAAAATAAAATAGGGGGGAGTACTCAGTAGAGGGAGGGGAGAGAAATCTGGAGAGTTGGAAGTATTGACTTTTCAAAATCAGTTGACGGGCGCTCTCCTCTGCACCGATCTGCACCAGACACTGTGGGAGATTTTTATGGAGTCACGTCATGTTTTCGTTTAGCGTATGATAAGGCGGTTTGTTTTGGATCGTATGGGCCTTGGATTTGGAGCGGTCCTAACAAGACTGATTTTCTTCTTTTTGGGTGGGATGTATATATATATTTTTTTTTTCCCCTTATCTTTTTCTTTGTCTGTGGAAGGTGTATGCTCACTGCTCATCACGCCATCTCTGTTTTTTGGTCGATCATCGTGGTAGGAGTATTTTTTTAGTTTCTGTTTTTGTTTTTTTGGGGGAAAATACATTTCGTGATGCGAGAATTGCGATCCTAACAAACGTGAGCCTTGGCTTTAGCATGTCGCATCCGCATATTTGTGTTATGGCTTGCACATCTTTGGCGCAGAAAGACTCGGCACGTATTTTCTGGGAAGTAGCTTTCCTCATTCAAGCTTACTCTACAAATTAGTTCTTCTTTTTTTTTTGGGTGTAAATTTCAATTTATCATTTTAATTTTAAACTATTTCAATCTATTATTTTAACTAATTTTTATCCATTATATGAAAAATATATCAACTTTAATTAATCTCAACTCACTTTAATAAAAAAAAAATATGTACTCTAATCCATTGGCAATTTACTGTTTTCCTAAGGCTCTAATAAGCATAGAGAATAGAAATGTAAGAGTGTCAATGAAAATTGAACAATCCTTGAGAAATTAGTGCACTATTGATTTAAGGAGAAGGGAAAGAGTGCATGTGAGCAAGTATACTTAAATATTCACTTTCAAGCAATATATTAGGGGTGAAAATACTGTTTGCAAATATTTGTTTATCTTTTTTTTCTTTACATGCTTATCTTTCATTAAACCAAAAAAAAAAAAATTATTTAGGTTTTGTTTGAACTTTGAAAAATCTGATGTAAAAAAAAAAAAGGAAGAGAAATTAACTTTTTTTTTTTTCTTATAGTTGGTTTATAGAAAATCACAAAGGAAAAAAATGGATGAAAATTATGTGAAAAAATTATTAAAAATGAGTGATAAAATTTTTCTTGTAAAATTAGGAGGACAGTTTTGGAAAAAATTTCTAAAAGAATTCATACCCTTTTTCACCTTTAAACTACTTAAATAATATCAAGATGATTTAAATAGTTTATCAATACTCAAATTTTTTATTTAAATTTACATTTTTTGCTCATTAAAACAAAAAATATACTTTTACTTTATTTCTTTAATTTTTTTTAATCAAATTTTTAAAGGGTTGAAAAAAGCCTTAAAGATATCAAAAATACCAAAATAGGAGCCTGTGGTCGACAATTGATGATGAAGATGTGGCGCAACAGCGCCGAGCGTTATGGTGCCTGCCCCATGCGTCTCAGCGCTTTACTATCTGTCTCTTTTTATTTTTGGTGTTTCTTAGTAGTAAGTTTACGTAGATGCGACACAGTTGAAGGTATAAGTCATTACCTCTTTACCAAATTTTACAGGAGGCTATTTTATAATAAAATTAATTTAAATAATTAACAGGCGTGAAATAATGACCTATGATACAAATATTATATTTTCATTTTATAATCAATTTTTGTTCAACAAGCTTACTTAAAATAAAATATTTTTTTTGGAACTTATGTCTTTTGTTTAAGACTTTAAAATATTAAATAGGCTAATTGAGTTATATTAGATAGACTCTGTTCTTTTGGATGATTGGAAAGATTTAACTTATAACTCATAATTTCTTATAACTTCTCACTTCTTCTTATATCTTATGTATCTCTATTCTTTTCGTGGGTAAATTGGGTGGGTAAAAGGATGAAATAGGTTGAAATAGATTGAAGTGGGTTGAGGTAGGTTGAAGTTGGTATTTTTTTTTGAAGTGGGTTGCAATAGGTTGAACTAGGTTGAAGTGGGTTGATGTTGGTTGAAGTAGGTTGAAGTTGGTATATTTTTTATGTGGTGGGTTGAAATGGGTTAAAATAATAAGAATGTAACTAATGTGTGATAATTTATGAAATTATCGAAATTTTGTGAAATTTTTGTTTATTCTTTTTTATTTTTTTATTTTTTATTTTTTATTTTTTATTTTTGTATTTTGTATTTTGTATTTTGTATTTTGTATTTTTATTTTGTATTTTTTATTTTTCATTTTTTCATTTTTTATTTTTTTCATTTTTTTATTTTTCATTTTTTATTTTTTATTTTTTTATTTTTGTATTTTTCATTTTTTATTTTTTTTTGTCTTTCATTTTTATTTTTTATTTTTTATTTTTTTATTTTTTTATTTTTTATTTTTTATTTTTTTATGTTTTATTTTTTAATTTTTAATTTTAAATTTTTATTTTTTACTTTTTGATTTTTGTATTTTTCATTTTTCATTTTTATTTTTTATTTTGTATTTTTGTATTTTGTATTTTGTATTTTGTATTTTTTTATTTTTTATTTTTTTTTTTATTTTTTTATTTTTATTTTTCATTTTTCATTTTTCATTTTTATTTTTTAAATTTTATCTTATTTTTATTTCTAATTTTTTATTTTTTATTTTTATTTTTTTAATTTTTTTAATTTCTTGGTTCTTATTTTTTATTTTTAATTTTTTATTTTTAAAATTTTTTATTTTCTTAAATTTTTAATTTTTAAATTTTTAATTTTTATTAAAAAATAAAAATTAAAATTTAAAAATAAGAAATAAAAAGTAAAAAATAAAACAAACATCATAAAAAATAAAAATAAGAACCAAGAAATTAAAAAATAAAAAATAAGAGAATAAGAAAATAAAAAATAAAAAAACAAAATAAAAAAATAAAAAAATAAAAAAATAAAAAAAATAAAAATAAAAATAAAAAGTAAAAAATAAAAAATAAAAACCAAAAAATAAAAACCAAAAAATAAAAAATAAAAAAAAAAATAAAAAAATACAAAATACAAAATAAAATAAAAATAAAAAATACAAAATACAAAATACAAAATACAAAATAAAAATACAAAATAAAAAATAAAAAAATACAAAATACAAAATAAAAAAATACAAAATACAAAATAAATAATAAACAATAAAAAATATAAAATTATGAGCATAAATTTCACAAATTTCGATAACTTCATAAATTATGACACATTAGTTACATTCTCGTTATTTTAACCCACTTCAATCTACCACATATAAAATAAACCAACTTCAACGCACTTCAACCTACATCAACCCATTTCAATCTAGTTTAACCTATTTCAACCCAATTCAAAAAAAAAAATATCAATTTCAGCCTACCTCAACCTACCTCAACCTACTTCAACCGACTTCACCCTTTTTCCCACCCAATGTACTCACGAAAACAATAGGCCCTAAATCCCATATGATACTTTACAAATTATTAAAATTATGAAGGGGTGGGTTGAAGTTGGTTGAAGTGGGTTGAACTAGGTTGAAGTGGGTTGAAGTTGATATTTTTTTCAGGTGGGTTGAAGTAGGTTGAAATAGGTTGAAGTAGGTTGAAGTGGGTTGAGGTTGGTAAATATGGATTGACCCACGAAAAGAACAGAGCCATAGTCCTATAACTTCTTGCAATTTCTTACAACTCATTACAACTCATTACAACTTCTTGTAACTTCTTACATTTTCTTATATTTTCTTACAACAATTTATATTTTTTTATAACTTACAGTTATATCTTATTGTAAAAAAGAACATATATATAATGTTACTTTGCAACTTATCTGTAAATTAACGTAATTCTTTATTTGTTGCAAAACCCTAGGAATGTTAAAAAGAATAAGCTATTTTGTGAGGCAAGTGACGTATAAAATGGAGAGTACACATAGTGTGGTATCTTGTTTGCAATGCAGAAGGTGTGTGTTTGATTATGATGTTAAAAGGCTTGTTCTTTTTATTGAAAAATATAGGTTGGTAAATGAGTGAATGTTATTGAGATTGATGTGAATTAAAGTAGGCTGAAGTGAATATTTTTTATTGAAGTGGATTAAAATGGGATAAAATTAGTTGAATGTTTTTTCATATGATGCATAGAAGTTGCTTGAAGTAGTGAGAAATAGGTTAAAATAGGTTAACATTGATTTAAGTGTATTGAAGTGAGTTGAAATGTGTCCAAGTTAATTTTTTTTAATTGAAATTTATAAAATAAATTGAAGTTGATTGAAATGGATAAATGTAAATTTGTGAACGAAAAAAGCCATTTTTTGCAACTGTTGACAAAAATAAGGGAGAAAACCACTACAAAAAATTCATACACATGTTGGTAAATTGTTACTACAAAAATACATCCGATCTGCGACGGAAATCCTGACGGAAAAATGGCTTTTCGACGGAAAATACGACGCGAAATGTCCCGTCGAAATTCAGTTCGTCACAGAAAATAATCCGATGGAGACCAACGGAGTCCGACGGAATTTCCGACGGGAAATCCCCGTCGGTGATACCGTCAGACAGTGGTTCTAGGTGCAGTCTGTTTTGCAGACGGAAGGGAAATTCCGACGGAAAATTTCCCTCCCCCTTAAAATTTTTTTTTTTAAATATTTTGGGTTCTCAAAAATAAAAAAATAAATATATTACGATATGTATTAATTACCAAATATAAAGTTTTATATCTGCCAAAAAAAAGTGCTAAATTAAATATTAATCACGACATTCATAAAACACAACTATTTTGGATCTACACGCATATTGGATCTACACGCAAATCACATAAACTACACGCAAATCACATAAACTAAGTAGAGTTAGATAAATTTGTGGGTTCATCGTCATTGTCATTTTGGGAGTCCTCTTTATCATCAGGGTTCAAGTTGATGTGGTTGGAAAGAACTTGCACTTTATCCTTTAAAAAATCTTAAAACTTTTTTCAGCATGCGCCCTGTCTTCTCTTATATCTTGGGAATTTGATTTATAACCTCTGCTTGCTTAGTTATACTCTGATTGAGGAGTTGCGCTTGCTCTCTTTGATCAAAATGCTCAGTTGATGAGTGATGTGCAGTTGCAATTGTAGCTAATTTCTTCAACTTGACCCATTTCGTGTCAAAACCGTATACATGGTCTTTTTTGTCCAGATTTTCTTTAATCCAAAATTATTCTTGGGTCATAGGTGACAGTTGGGAGCCCCCTTGAGAGTACTCCTGTCATTTGTTGTGATGATCTTCCTGAAAATTGTTAAAAATAAAACTATTTCATACTAAACCTACAATTATAACATATGAATAATCTCTGAATAAAATGTGCCAAACTTACATATTTTTTTGCAAATTTTTTATCCACAAAAGTTTTGTCTTTCACCTTGCAGTGAGTGTCCTTAAACAATTTCTCACATGTTGGTTCCTTACCTAATACTTTGGCTTAAAGGAAAAAAAAGTAACGAGCAATTAAATATAAACAAGGACGAAAACCTTAATCCATACCATACATTATGTATAAGAAATACGCTTATTAATAATCACATTCTTTGCCAGGCGCCTTTTCCTTTCATTAATCGGAATTGAGTCACATGTATATAACGAAGGACCAAAACCTTCAGCATTACTCAATTTATTCTTTTTATTTTGTTGACTCAATTTCTTGAACTTGTCATTCTCACTCCAATGTTTAAGCATTTCATTCCAAACACTAAGCGGTAACCACTCCGACTTTTTGTTGTACTTCCTGGCATATCCAAGAATGTCCCTAAGTCGAGTTGCACCTCTATACTCAAAGTTACGTCGTATCTGAGTTTCATTGTCTGGATGCTAGTAGTAGTGTTTCCGTGTCAAAGTTGAAGTATATTAGTAATTAAACATCTCAAACAATCCAATGACGATTTCCAAATTCGTTGTACAGAAAATTAACCTTGAGTTCATTAAACCATATGTTTCTCTGAGATTGTGAAACTTCCCCCCATGTGGTCCAAGGACATGGGTACTTACTTGCAAAGATTTTAACAATTTTCTGAACTACGCCCTGATATGGAACAAAACTAAGAACCAAAAAAGAATTTGTTAAAAGTAATTACTGTAGGCATTAAAAGAATATGATTACTAAAGAAGTTAGAAAGTTTGTAATGAACTTACGTATCATCATCAGGTTGTAAATATATCTTATTATTGGTGCTTGCAGTTTCACTATCAGGTGCAGGATTTTGTCTATCTCTTCCTACCCTTTCATTTTGGATCATTTCGTTGTGCACTGAGTGGCTTGACATTCTAGGTTGCGCCATAATCTGATTACTGTTGAAATGTGGACTAACAACGCTAAACTGTTGATAAAGTAATGGAGTAGCAGGAGTACCACTCATATAAGGAATATTGGGTTAGATTGGTGACTGTATACCCACATCAAAAAAAGATAGTTGCATATTGGGTTACTCATTCATACTACCAAAATAATTTTCGAATGGTTGAGTTGGATTAAGAAAACCTCCAAACATTTCATTAAAGGTGTTTGTTTCATAGTTTTGATCAGTATGATCATACTGTGGGGTCGGTTGTAGTGCTCCTCTACCCGCATCATTTTTAACCGTTCGACTACGACCACGATCACGTTCACCATTGAGTCCAGACATCTAATAAATAAGAGCAAAATAAAAAATACAACAGCGCAAATATTAATAGTATTGTCAGTGAAAAAGTTACAGTATATATATACAATTATTTTTCCTAACTAGCAATTAAAAAAATTACATACACATGCATAAGTATCTATACAAATAAAAAATTAAATCAATCATTGTGAGACACATCATCATCGTCATCATCATTACTTTGCAATGTCATATTTTCTTCATCATCATCATCAGTGTCTTCAACTTCATCCTCCCATTCACCTTCTTCATCCTCTTCATCACCATCATCCTGTTCACCATTTCCATCATGATCATCACTCCAATCATGTCCATCAACATCAGCAGCTTGTGCAGTTTCGTCGACTAATGTTATGACTATTACGTTATCCACATTCATGGTTGTCATTCCTAACTGTTGATAGGTAGTTCTAGATTATCCTTATTTGTAGGGGCGCCGCGACGTTTGTTCGGTACGGCTACCCACAAATTTGCTTTTCCTGATATCCCCTTAAGGTACTTTAGATATATCATTTGTGCTGCTGTATCAGCAAATATAAATGGGTCAAACTTTCTATAACGTCTGGTATGATTAACATCGGAATATAGGGTAAATTTAGGATAACGTAACCCCCGAGGAACATTCAGGTCAAACCACTCACAATTAAAAAGTACACATTTTTTAATTGGTTCACCTATAAATTCAACACGAATAATTTCATGGAGTATGCCATAGTAATTCCCCGATACTCCATCACCTTCGCTAACTCTTTTAACACATACGTCACAATTATATATTACTTTATCTCCATTTTTAGTTTTGATATAAACTTAATAATCATTACCTTTATATGCAGAAAAACATTCTACAATCATAATGGATTTATGAGATGAGTTCACTTAAAAATCTTGCCTTTCATCATTGTCTGATGACCTCCTGCTGAGTTGCTTTTTCTGTCGGAGCTTAACATCGTTTTTGTGGTGTGGTTGAAAGAAATTATCACGGTTGTCATGGTTATAAGGCTCCGTCAACATTCGCCCTCTATAAAACGTATCCGGAGCTCATCCTTATTCACCCACAAATCCTAGAAAAAGGAGGAACAAACCAAATTTCCCAAATCCCCTCAAAAATCCCTAGAAATCCTCAAATTCTTAAAACAGACAATGTCGAACCCTAAGGTGTTCTTCGACGTAACCATCGGCGGTCGACCCGGCGGCCGTATCGTGATGGAGCTCTTTGCCGACGTCGTTCCGAAGACTGCCGAGAACTTCCGTGCACTCTGCACCGGCGAGAAGGGGATCGGGGAGTCCGGCAAGCCCCTCCACTACAAGCACTCGTACTTCCACCGAGTGATCCCCCAGTTCATGTGCCAGGGCGGCGACATCACCGCCGGAAACGGTACCGGCGGCGAGTCCATCTACGGCGACAGATTCGAGGACGAGAACTTCGTGAAGAAGCACACCGGTCCGGGAATCCTGTCGATGGGCAACGCGGGTCCTGACACGAACAGATCGCAGTTTTTCATCTGCACCGCCAAGGCCGAGTGGCTCGACGGTACGCACTGCGTGTTCGGTGAGGTTGTTGAGGGGATGGATGTGGTGAAGGCCATTGAGAAGGTCGGTACTAGCAGTGGAAGGACCTCTGAGCCCGTTGCCATAGCTGACTGTGGCCAGCTATCTTGAGAATCCGGTCCGATCTGATATGATCTGATGCAGATTTTTTGTCTTTTTTCCTTATCGTCGTCATCGTCATCATCATCATCAATCATCCAATCTTCTTTTTATCTTCAAGTAATTGTTACGCTTGAGAATTATTTCCTCCTTTTTGGATGGGGCTATATTGTTTCTTTATTTTTTTTTTCTTTTGTTTATCTTTTTCTTTGTCCGCTACCTGTTTTCTTGGTTGATCATTCTAATAAGGCCATGTTGGTAGGTTTTTTTTTTTTTAAAAAAACAAAATAAATATTGGTGGTTTTCTGAAGGAAGCTATCTTGTTAGTTCTTACAGATCATTCGCTGGTTGATTTTTCTTTCTGGCGTAAAAAAGGAAGTTCAGTGCTTTTTCGAAGATATTTTTGAACATTTGGTACGTAGTGTGTCGTTTGGAAAATACATATCTTGATACTGGAATTGTGATGGTGCCTTAGAATAAAAGGTCCGCTGACAAACGTGAGCCTTGGCTTTTAGCATTTGGCATATTTGTGTTATAGAGTGGAGATATTTGGCACAAAAGACTTGGGAGGCGCTGCCACGGCTCACATGTATTTTCCAAGAATTGCCTTTCTTCATTAACTGAAGATGCCACAACTTCAAATTTACTGTTTGTGTTTATCTTTTTCCCCCCTTCTGCACGCTGACCTTTCATTAAACCGAAAAAAAATAAATAAAACAGATATCAACAGTAGAAGCCTGTGGTCGAGAATTGATGATGGAGATGTGGCGCAACAGCGCCGAGCTTTAAGCTGCCTGCGTCCCATGCGTGATGCGTTTCATAATTTTACGATCTCTCTCTCTCTTCGTATTTTTGGTGTTTTTTAAGATGTGACATTGACAAAGTTGAAGGTAAAAGTAATTATCTTTTTAAAAAATTTTGCAAGAGACTATTTTATAATAAAATTAATTTAAATAATTAACAGGCGTGAAATAATGACTGACACATTTACTTAAAATAATATATTTTTTAAATTTTATTCAAGACTTTAAAATATTAAATAGGCGAATTGAATTATATAGCATTACTTTAAAACTTATCTTCAAGCGGACGTAACTCTTTATTTGTTGCAAAGTTCTTTATTTGTTGCAAAGGCCTAGGAATGTTAGAAAGAAGAAGCAATTTTTTTAAATTTTTTTGAGGCAAGTGCCACATAAAATGGAGGCTTGGGGTGCTGTACTAGTGTGGTATCTTGTTTGTAACGTTGAAAGTGCGTTTAATTATTATGTTAAATTGTATGGATTTTTTAGTGAATTTCTCTCCTATCTGTTTCAACGGTTGTAAAGAACAGCTAGCAGTTACGATCAATTCTGAGCAGTTAAGAGTAGTTGTGAGCAGTTAAAATTATTTAAAAGTAGTTAAGAGCAATTGTGAGCAGTTGGATTAGGGTTTGCAAAATAGTATGAGTAGTTGCGAGCGGTTAAGAATAAGTGAGAGCAGTTAGGAGCAGTTGAACTTATGGGTTAACAGTTGAAAGCCGTTAAAAGAAGTTAAAAATAATTATGATTGGACAAATATTGAAAGTTAATAGTAAAACAACTAAATAAGGTCAAGACGGCGAATAATTTCTTCAAATAAGAATGATTCATCGTATCTACCGCCCTCCCCCTTAAAGGGTAGTATCAAGAAGGTTGTGGTTTTGAAACAATGTAATATTTACGTCTATTTTGTACCGTCGGACAGTCCAATACAATAGGCCCATTATGTGGGCGGATCGTGCGATGATTGGCTTCTAAACTACTGGACTGATACGCTATTCTGAACGTCCCCGCCTTTTCACGCACTGTTGAGAGTCCTGTTCATCCTCAAGAATCAGAAGGTTTCTGTTGATTGATTTATTTCACATTTCAGATTGATTGGATTCTTGCAATTATATGAATTTCATTCTTGTAAAACCCATCACCTTTTCTAGTTACCGGGATTACTTAATTTGTGATAATTATAATTACATTATACTTCTTTTATTGCAATGCTCCCATACAACCAAACTAAGTAATGAAAACACAATTACAAACTTATTTGCATTACAAGATTGATTACATCTAACCAAACATTACATTGTAGTTGGTAATCTCTTTATTCTTCATACTAGTTTTGAAGAAAGTTGAAGAGGCTGGGCAGTTTCCAGTGCTTTTATGAATAGGCTTATGTGGGGCTTGTTAATCAATCTTTGCAAATACGAGCAATGAAGATGCCTTGAAGGTAACATTTTACAAAAGCTGCTGTTACAAGCAATTTCATGCTTGGAAGGTACACCACCACATCTTTTCTGATAAATCAGCCTTGAAGGAACAATTTTTACTGTGTCTGTTCTCATGATGTGAAAATGCCAACTTCTATCTGCATAGTTTGAACAGCTCTTACTCTGGATTATGCTGCAATTTACAACATAATCCCCTCAATTTATGTCAGCAAATTGGCAAATGGCAACTAGCGGAAGCCCCATAACTCGGGGGGATGAGCTTATTGTTTTCTAGAGTGTGATGATTATATTTCATACTCTTAAAGAGACATTCAAAACCCTCAACTACCAAGCATGACATGGGTATTATGTCAAGTGTATTTTCTCCAGCCTTTATAAGTCTTCAAATTGCATCACAATTGCCACATGTTGTTGTTTTCCAAAAGCCACAATGACAACTTCCTCAAGTATCTTAGAATTTGTAGCTTGTCTTCTGATTCTTTCGGCATATGCCACCTGGGCATATGCTGATTCAATCCCAGATGACTTCCGTCAATGCATAGATGGAAAAATAAGTCCCCAGGCACCACTCCCCCCGTCATGTTACACCCCAAACAACTCTGCCTTCTCGGTTGTCCTGCAATCCAGAGGTCTAAACCTTAGGTATCTAATGCCTTCTGTACGAAAACCTGAAGTAATTTTAATGCCAACCCATGAATCGCATGTCCAAGCTGCAGTTATGTGTGCTAAGAAGCTTGGAATTCAGCTAAGAGTTCGTAGTGGGGGCCATGACTATGACGGGGTCTCCTATGCATCTGAGATGGAGGAGCCCTTTGTCATCCTTGACATGGCCAAACTTCGAATGGTCGCTGTTGATATCGAAGAGAAGAGTGCATGGGTGGAGGCAGGGGCCACCATAGGTGAACTTTACTATAGAATCTCTGAGGAGAGCGGGGTCCATGGCTTCCCTGCTGGATTATGCACTAGCCTAGGTGTAGGAGGGCACATTACTGGGGGTGCCTATGGCCCTATGATGAGAAAGTACGGCCTTGGAGCTGACAATGTCATGGATGTTAGGATGGTTGATGCCAATGGTCAAGTGCTTGATCGAGAATCAATGGGGGAGGATCTATTTTGGGCCATTAGAGGAGGTGGAGGAGGAAACTTTGGGATTATTCTGGCATGGAAGATTCAGTTGGTCACTGTCCCAGAAAAGGTGACAGTTTTCACTGTCGGGAAAACCTTGGAGCAAGGCTTGACAAAGATCGTAGATAAGTGGCAACATATTGCTGATAAGATAAATGAAAATCTCTTCATCAGAGTCATCTTCCAAAACTCCAAGACCCAAAAGGGTGACAAAACTGTGCTTGGTTTGTTCAATGCCTTGTTCCTCGGAGGAGCTGATGAGCTCCTCAAAGTTATGCAGCACGATTTTCCTGAATTAGGATTGGGAAAAAGTGAAGTTTCTGAAATAAGTTGGATAGAATCAGTCCTTTATATAGCTGGGTATCCATCTGGCACAAAACCTGAAGTTCTACTTCAAGGAAAGCCGTTGTTTGTGAACTACTTTAAGGCAAAGTCAGATTTTCTCAGGGAACCGATCCCCCAAAGTGGGCTTGCAGGACTATGGAAAAGTTATATGGAGGACGAGAATGCTTTGATGATTTGGAACCCTTATGGTGGGGTGATGAGTAACATACCGGAGTCCCAGATCCCATTTCCTCACAGAAATGGGACCATATGCATGATCCAATATGTGGTAACATGGCAGGATGGAAATACCAGCGAAACTAGGCATATTGAATGGATTAGGAAGCTGCATAGTTATATGGCCTCTTACGTGTCAAAGTCCCCTAGGGAAGCATATGTGAATTATAGGGATCTTGATTTGGGTATGAACAAAGACGGCAACACTGGTTTTATAAAAGCAAGTGCATGGGGTAACATGTACTACAAGAACAATTTCGATAGGTTAGTGAAAATCAAGACAAAATTTGATCCATGTAACTTCTTCAGGCATGAGCAGAGCATCCCACCTCTTCCAGTTACAGACATCAATGTAGATATACACGGGGACATGCTTGAGGGTTAGGTGTGGCCGTGTGGGGTGTGGTTGATCCTTGTCCTCTGAAGTTAGTTTTTACTGTTTGCCATGTTATTGTGTGAGCCACATAAACCATCTGACAAAATAAACGCACAAGATAGAAGCGTCTCTTGCAGTCTAAGTGATCTTTGTTGTCTGTAATCATCAGAAATTTGCTAGTTGAGACTTTTCTTTTCCTCTTCTCATGGCTTGCTTACAGCTTTGTCCTATCTAGCAACTTTTCACGCATGATATGTTTGTACTGTTGCAAGTAGGTGTGTTCTTTCTGGCTTGATGTTCAATATGTGCTCTAGATAGGTGTATGTGGCATAACAATAAATACAATACTCCAGAATGTCACTACTACTTCTTCTCACTCGCCTATCGTGCAGGATCTTCGCAGATTGTGTATTTTTGTGTTAATTGTCGTCTCTCCCTCTCTCAGACTCATGCTTCCGACGTCTACATGGAGCAAATTTAGCAAGAACAACTCATACATTTTCCATTAGTCCACCCAAACATCTTGGAAGAACACAAATCTGATGTCAACCGACTCAAACCCAACTGACCCAAATTAACCTAATCGCCAATATTAATCGCATTTCTTGACACACTTAGCAGACCCAAGCATTAGACCCCCAAACCAGAAACTATCAGACATAATCTTACTCTATCTGCCTAAGAACGACATGACAAAACCCAATCTTACCTGATAACCTCACTGATTTGTTTGGCAGGCATGCAATAGATTTCCTCCAAATCTCGAAGCTTGATTAGTTTACTGTAATTTGTTGATGACAGGGCCAGCACCAAGTTACTAGGTTTAACGTCATTATCAGACAAGTATGTCTTCCCTGAGAATTTTTTTTTTTGGGGGGGGGGGGGGGGGGTGGCTTCCCCAGCAGAATGAAGAACCCAATATTACACCCCTCTCATCCGATGCTATCACCTGTGATAAAGCTGCATTATGGATGCAACAGCTGATCAATTTCTTAATCAACTCGAAACAGAACTGTATCCTCTTTTTCTTAAAATTAATTATCTACAGGCGGTGCATTCAGTGCATGTGATGCATCGCTCAATCAAATTACAAAATGAACATGACCCTTATCCCGCGATTATTTCAATGAATTAGTTTGTCTTCTTAGAGAATCTAGAATTTGAAAATCTCCTGTAGATATGAAAGTTTAGATCTACTTCTATATTGGAAAGAAAATTTTAGATTTAAGCAAAGCTTCAAGCAAAGAAATAGACAAAGGAACAAGGCTCCGACTAGTTACATTGAGAAATGAGCAAGCGCTTAATTTACGGAATTAGTTGCATTTACACAAGAACTACTTACCAAAACCACAAAAACAGCAACAATAAGATTATACAAACTTACATGGAAGCAGAATAGCCAACTTAATAAACCAAAGTCCCCTATGCTCTAGAGTGGATAACTAAAAATGTCACTGTCTGTTTCAGAATTTTTTGCCAAGCCTCAGGCTACTTGTAGTGGTGAAAGTGGCCTTCTATCTGGGCATTCGTGAAAGAACTGCAGGCGATGACAAACAAGAAGATGAGAACAATGACAGTAGCGATAAGGATGATGTTGGCTTTCCTCCATTCTTTCCTGAGGTTACCCAAAAGACCAGCCTTGCAGGAGATGCAGTTGTAGCACAGCTGACTCGGGTCATTGCTCCATAACATGCAGTCCGGGTCTGCCGTTGGGTTCGTCGGGTTTACCCATGTTGTTGGGCTCACGTACTGGTATCCACATACTGTTGGAGGTTTGCAGCATCCTGACTGTCACCACAAAATCATAACTGTCAAGTTTTAGCCATGACTGTCAAGTTTGGACAATGATTGGTTTTGTTTGATGGAGATTTGGTCTAAGTTATTATCAAATCATCAAAAATAAACAGAGGAGCTAATGGCAAATCAAACCATCAAAAATAAAGAGAGAAGCCGATGGCAATAAATTGCTTTTTTATCTGCTGTAATGAATTCAATATTCTATGTGCTCCTATATTATTCTAGAGTTCTTTTGCTTTATGTGCAAAGCACTTTCCTTGGGTAGGCTAGTGTGATCATAAAGACGATTCTTTTGGTCGAAAAAGGTCTAAGACTATTCCCTATGAGAATAAATTGACTTCCCATAAAATTCAGAGTGAAGTTTTTATCAAAATCTTTTTCTTTTGTGAGCAATGGTAAGACAACCAATTAGAAGTTAGAGGGTGATGGGCACACAGAATAATTCTCTACCATTTTCTGCAACGACATTATGGTAAAATATCCCTCCTTGAAGCAGTACTGGACCAGCTTATGTTCATAGAATATCATCCAAGCATAGAGCATATCATATGGGCTTTATTAATCCATTGATTGCATTGTGGGACTTACTTTCAACTCGATCGCTATCATTTTAACAGTTACGTTATATAAGCTCACAGTAATGTAATGTTTGGTTAAATGTAATTAACGTTGTAATGCAAACAAGTTTGTGATTGTGTTTTCATTACCTTGTTTGGTTGTATGAAAGTATTGCAATAAAAAAATATATTGTAATTATGATTACTACAAACGAAGCAATTATAATTACATTGTAAAATTGATTGCATTACATTGCTATTGCATTACATGCAACGAAACATTACATGAGAGTAAGGAATAAGGTAATGGTTATATTGACACGATATCATACATGATTTACTTACTAAAAGATTTCAAGTTCAAATACGAGCAACCATAACTACGAAAGCAACGACATACAAACAATTAAGCAATGGTTTTAGTTAGGTAGCTAGTTGTAAAATATGAAGTGGCTAGTCGTGGTGACTGATTAAGTTACCTGGAGGGGAGAGATATGAGCAATAAAGAAATCACCAGCAGTGACATACTGAGAGTTAAGCCTAGCACAGAAATTAGACTGAGCCAAGCAGTTCCTAATCTTAGACCAGCTCTCATCATTGGTGACATGGTCCCTGAGCCAGACGGAGAACCCATCGAGGTGGTACTCCTGGTACTCACGATCGGGGACCCAGTAGGACCCATCGGGTCGGGTCACAACGAAGGAGAAGATGAGGACGAGGAGGAGGAGAGAGATGATGAGTGCCATGCAGCAGAGGTAGAGTGCAAGGAGAGACTCCTTGTACAAGTAGGCGCCGAGAAAGCCGAGCAAGGAGATGACGAAGAGAGAGAAGCCTAGAACCACGACGGGCCACCGGAACAAGTGGACACACTCGTTGTCGGGCTTAGAGGCGAGCCATAGGCCCGAGGCTATTATGGGGATCGAGCAGAGGAGGACTATGAAGTTCACCACGGCTGTTATGCTGTTGCTTATCCCCATTTGGTTATTCTTTTCTTTGTTTTGTGTAGAGAGGGGGAGAGAGATTGGGGAGGTGGAAAGAGGGGGAGGAGGAGAGGTGTGGAAGTTGCAGAGAAGCAGAGCAACAGCAGTTAAGGGAAGTGCAAAGGAAGAGCATTAAAATGAAAGCGAAGGGAAACTGTGTTTACTCGACCAGGTCTTACTTTAAGGTCTTACGTAAGTGGTTAAAATTAAAATTTCGAGTAGATGTGAGGCCCTTAAAAAGCTCAGGAGCCTCCGCATCCGGATACCATCGTATTTGACGAGTTATGATTTGCAACCCCTTCCCTTATCTGTGCTGAAGCCTGAAGCAATTAATTTACTTGATGATAATGCTTTAGTCATAGCTGTTAAATTTGCACTCTTGTGAAAAAAAAGGATAAGACGTTTTTTAATATTTGGATGCGTAAAAAAAGTTTATGGGAAATGTTTAGGAGAGAATTTTTAAATTTTTTTTAACTATTTCATCAAGTTAAAAAACTCATTTGAATATTTACTAATATAATTTTTGTAGTTATAAGTACTTTATATTGGGTATTTTTCTGATTATAAAAAGCTACTGCGAACCAAGGCTTTTTGGTGTTGGGACGTTTCGCAATAATCTGCGTTGATATTCTTAATCATCCACATTTGAGCCCATGTTACTATCGCGGCCTGACAAACCTGAGGGCGTACATGGTCAGATTCCCAGCAACATCCGATCTTAATCAGTCAAATTTTAGCCGATGGAATCATGAAATTAGTGGAGCCTACTCGCTAACCGATGGCTCTAAATGTGCCAGCGGCAAGAACATTTCTCCTTAATCTTACACTCAAATACTCAATCAAATGCAATGTGTGGTAAATACTCGAAAGCACGACACCAGAAAGTTCCCGTCTTGCGCATCCTACCCCCCGATACTTTCAATCTTCACCTTTGTGCTGAGTTCACATTTACAAGGGAAGACAGCAAGACAAGTGAAGTGAATTTTGCCCTGTTTTTAGTAGTCACTTTGGAATTTATTTTTCTGGGTATCATTAGTTGAGGAATTTGCTTTTCTGGGTTCGATCGGACTTTTATTCATGTGATAAGGTATCAGTGGGTAAAAAGAAGAGAAAATGGCGGCAGATAATGTGAAGGGGTTGATACTGGCGGTGGGTTCAAGTTTGTTTATTGGGAGTAGCTTCATTTTGAAGAAGAAAGGCCTTCGTCGTGCCGCTGCTAAGGGCACTCGGGCAGGTTCGCTAAATTCTTCCATTCCACCCTCTGTTGGTAGAATTGCCCATTTCTGATTTGGGGTTGTATATTTGTAATTTGCTCTTTTTTTAATTTATTTTTTTAGAACTGGGTTTGAAATTGAAGTGGGGAAAGAAAAGAAACAAAATGAGGGAAGGCATCATCTGACTCACTTGTGTCTCTTGGAAAATCTTCATTTTGACACTTGTGCTTGCAGATAGTTGTGCAAATATGCAGGAATGCTGACAAAAATTAACACCCTACAGTCACTGCTGATGGAGATGGTTTTAAATAGATTTTAGTAGTGGCTTGGCCTACGGATGATTTGATTGCAATATGTGTCAGATATGCAATAAAAAATATGAGTCAATCCAAGATTTTAGTGAATGCTTGGGAGCTTAATAGTATAGCTCAAAGTGGGGCCTCATTCATTCTTTAGTTCCTTGCGCATTTATTTCATGGTGTTGGTGTGGGCTGGCATACTGTCAACTATTTGGAATGATGTGTTATAATTTGAACTCCTTGTACTTAATTTCGATTTCATGTAGAGGATGCGGTATGCATGCACCGATGAACCTTTTATTTGGGTTTAAGCGGTAGCTACTTTGTGATAAACCAATTCAGCTGTAGGTATGCCAGATGGCATTTTGTCAAAAGGTGATTAGAATTCTCCATAGAAATGAACTAATTGTGTATAGCCAGGTGGATTCAGGCAGATATATCAATATTTGGGCTATGATTTTGTTGATCTTGTACCTTGCACGCTAATAACCACGGTTAGCTTATAAAGTCTTAGGGTGATTCATCATTTTGCTGAATCTACTAATTCTTACCAACTGCGTTGGAACTTCGTGTCTGACACTCTACATCTTGTCTTCACACTTTTTGATGATGTGACCTCCCTAAAGATGGTAGTTTGTTGTAGTTTACTTGAATTGGATGCTCCCATGATTTTGATTCTTGCTTACTCTACTTTTATATTGTGTTTGATATCCTTTTGGTTTAACAATGTAGGGTATGGAGGCTATAGTTACTTGCTAGAGCCACTATGGTGGGCAGGGTTGGTGTCAAGTGTGTTCATGCTCGCTTTTCTCCAACCCCCTCTTTTTTTTATTATCTGTGTTGCCAATTTAACAATTCAATGTTTTCCTTTTTTCAAATTGTCAAACTCAGTGTTTATTGGAGAGGTTGCCAATTTTGTGGCTTATGTTTATGCTCCAGCTGTTTTGGTGACACCTCTTGGAGCATTGAGTATTATAATAAGGTCGGCTGATGCTCTGAGCTTTGTTTTCATGTTATTACTAATGGGATTTGGTTTTTTTTCATGTCACTATCTGATCACGCTTGCTTGATCTCAGTGCTGTTTTGGCACACTTCATATTAAAAGAGAGGCTCCCAAAACTGGGTATCCTGGGATGTGTGCTTTGTATTGCGGGATCTGTGGTGATTGTTCTTCATGCCCCACAAGAGCAGTCTCCAACATCTGTTCAACAAATCTGGGCTTTCGCTGCTCAACCTGGTTCTTGCCTTTAAGCCTCAGAAGTTTACTAAATTCATGTTTATCTTGGTAAAATTAGGTGGTCCTATTTACTTATACTCTTTTGTTGGATTCTATGTCCAGCCTTTGTGATTTACATGGTGGCTGCATTATCCTTAGTGCTGGCTTTGATTCTGCACTTTGAGCCACGCTATGGGCAGTCAAATGTGCTCGTTTACATAGGGATTTGTTCTTTGATGGGTTCACTGACGGTAATAACCATTGCTATTAACCTCTATTCTTTAGCTTATTTGGTTTCCCTTCACGAAATGGTGCTTAGCCTATGAATTTTATGACGACTTCGCAGGTTGTAAGCATAAAGGCAATTGGGATTGCTATAAAGCTCACTTTGGAAGGGAAGAATCAACTTATATTTCCACAGACTTGGTTTTTTGTGACTGTTGGAGCAGTCTGTGTCATTACACAATTGAATTACCTAAACAAGGTCTGCCCATTGTTTACTCTAGAAACAGTATCTACCTATAGTGAGCAATAGAAAGGGTAATGCGACCACAATAAATGTAGTCTCTGTCCTGAACTTTCGATGGTATTTCATTCCCGGGACATGAGATTTAATCGATGAGGCGATAATGTGTTTAGATTCTCTATCAATTTGGCTTTGGACATGGACTAGAATTTGCTCATTCTCCATGCAATGGTTGGATTATGTATAGGTTTTGCTTTTGCTTTTGCTTCTGCTTCTTGTTGCTCAACTAAGGAGTGCTAGGTTGTTATTGAGCGTGATTTTATGAAGGATTTTCGGGAGCTCTATCAGAATGTGTGAGAAGGGCAAGTCTACTTTTAGTACTTCGGTTCCTAGGAACTATTCTTTCATCAAGATAAAAGTCTCATGTCTGTCAGTCTTCTCACTAATATTTGTAAGATTTTGACATGGCTATCATACTAATTTTGTGGTCTATTGTACAAAGGGCTTTTGTGGATGAGAGTGGGCAAATTGTGGTTGCAACGTTATTAGCAGAAAAGGGTGGCAGTTGGTTGAGATGATGTTTCTGAGTTGCATCTTGGAAGCCTTTGTGAGATATCACTGGACGGAGCTTTGAAGGGTAAGAGTCTTGGGAGGGGGATGGAGCAAAGCTTCGGGCTGCCTTTATTTCGCTTGTTCTTATCCTTTTTCCCCTTGCCTATTCTAATCAGTCGTGGAGTCTGAGCGGAATCATGGGGAGAAGTGAAGAGAAGTATTGACAGTAGTTTTCCTCATTTTTGCTGCAGATGATGTAATGTCTTACATTTGTGGTTCGACTATGCCATATCTTGTCCCTCTGTGCTGCAGTTTCCTGCTCCTCTCCCCCCCCCCCCCCAAAAAAAAAGAGTGTAAGAGCCATTTCCGTGTCTAGTACCAAGGAATTCAAATTGGAGTCTGTGTCTATCTTTATGAAAGTAGAATAAAGAATGTGCCATATCATGTTTCTTTGTACTGAAGGGGAATGAAGGATATGTAGTGGTGCTGTGTTAAAGGAGTCAGAGTGGACTAGGTTCCGGTCACTTAATGAGCACAATGTTTCCCACACAAAGTTAGGAGTTGGGACTCACATCAGCCCTAGAGAATTCAGCTCCCAGGTCTCAATATCTCATTTCCTCTGGTAAAGCATAAAGCTAAGGATGATACTTCACTCTTTATGTTCGTTCTGCAAATCTTCCATTTCTGTCTGCAAGCCCAAGGCAAGCACATTACTTTGGTTAACTCCCAGGTCTCAGTATGAATGTCTTAGTTTCAAATTCACATCCTTCTACTTTAAACTTGCACATCGCTAAAAGGTAATGCATATTTGCTTCCTAATAGTAATGGCTAATTGTCGTTTGTGGTGTCTTTCCTTGCAGGCGCTGGATACATTCAATACAACAATTGTTTCTCCAATATATTACGTAATGTTCACAACCTTGACCATTGTTGCAAGTGTAATTATGTTCAAGGTAAGACTCTTTTGCCATCTGAGAAGTATTTCAATATTTTTGTTTACCAATTATTGTCACACAGGAAATGATAATCTCTATAATTTTGTGACAGGACTGGTCAGGTCAAGATGCAACCCAGATAGCCTCTGAAATATCGGGTTTCATTACTGTCCTTTCTGGAACAATCATACTGCATGCCACAAGAGAGCAGGAGCAACCCAACGCATCTGGTGGAATTTCTTCTTCCTTTATTTTTTGTTTTTTTTTTTTTTGGCACCTAAGATCTTTTCTCTTATATATATATATATATATATATATATATTTGTGGTTGGAGAGAGAGATATTAGTATGCATTCAGGCATTATCTGGAATTTGTTGCATTTCAACATTTTGTTAATCTCTATGTTCTGGTTCATTCAACTACCCGGTTGTGGGTTGTGACAGCACATTTTGCTGGACATGCAGGAACTGTAAATTGGTATACAAATGTGGAGAGTCAAGAAAGTGATGACGAGGCGCATCTCATTACCTTGTACAATGCGGACTATTTTGAATGACGGGCATTTTCCTGGTTCATTTGTGCATTAAGGCAGTTCTTTTGTTCGCTCCTGAGCGGCAGAGCTACACCTTCTTCAGGTCAGAAAAATGTCTCATTGCTAGAGAAAGCTCTATTTCACAGGAAGTATGCTGTTGTGGTCATTCCCTCATCATGCTTCCGACATCCACTGAAATGTTCGACATGATTGAAGCATTTGGGTTTACATGAACAAGTTCATCCGTGTGGACCAAGAAAATTGGAAACGCAGCAATGCTCATGTATGGATGTTTTCTCTTTTGCTGGCCCTAGCTGGTTTAGACTTGCACAGTTGTCCATAGCAGTAAACGTATTCATTATTTTGGGTTGGTAGTGTGTGCAGAGTTCATCAATTCTTTTTTTCCGGCTTCCCGTTTGCAATTAACAGAAATTTTTGATCTAAATCTTAGAAACCAGGGAGTGATCCAGGTTGTGTAATTGCCTCGAAATGAAAAAAAAAATGCAGGTTTTATGGCTTCACCTTTTCACAGGTGCTAGAGCTTCAGCATCAGCAGTTTTGCCATATTTTATGATTCAGAACTTGGAAATGGCCTCTATACTATATAGATCTGTGATGATTGATGAGCTGTTAGGTAATAGCCAGTGTACTGAAACTGTATCCAGCTTGCAAATTTGGGAAATCATGCAGTAGAAGGGAGAAGGCACGCCCCTTGAAACATAGACTGAATTGACAGCAATGTAATCTAGTGCGCCCTACTAGTGGGTTCAAACAAGGTTGCCGATAGGGCATGGCAAAAACCTATAAGCTATATCTCATGAGTCATGATCCAACCTCATTGTTTTATATGCCTAGTTCTTTGGAGCTGTCTTATCTACAAAATTTCAGATCTTTTGATTAATGATCCTAAATCTTATTTATTAATATTTTTTTTTTCTAAGAATGGTGTTTTATAATAAAGTAAATATTCCTTTCTATTAATTATCTAAAAGGTTTAGAAGATATTCTCATCCAAATGGCTCTTCTTAAAGAAAGATAATATTTAGGATTTTGATGTTTGCTTTTGTGTAAAAACTAAAATTTCTATTCATGAATATAAAGGAGGTCATTATATCAATGTCAAGAGATAACTTCTCTTAAATAATGTCACCTCACATAAGAAAATTATGAAATAGGATAGGTCAAGACACAAATTAATTTAAAAAAACAACGAAACATTTATATTATTGAGTTTTAACGTAATAATCATGGGATACAAATTATTACATGTGATACAAATAGCTTAACTTCTCACCCCTCCCCCCCAAGTCAAGTAAGAAATATGTATTCATGACTAAACTATCTCAATATCAATGTAGATAATAGCTTTTGACTTAGTTTTTTTTTTTTGGGGGGGGGAATTTCTTAAATTTTTGAAATATTATTACAAATATCTTTTAATTTAGTTTTTTTTGAAATTTCTTAAATTTTTGAAATACTATTACAGATATCTTTGATATTTTGAAATATATGCACAGAAATATGAAAGAAAAAATTACATAAAAGAAAGCCCTAAACAAGACCCAATACATCTCCCCTCCAACTCCTAAACTGTCTATAACTCCTACCCGAAATAATTGTCTTAAATTTTTTTTCTTTTCTGAATATCCCATTATCCCTGTCTTAAACTTGTAATTAGCACATAAATAGAAAATCAAACCTTAATCAACCCAAATTAGGAGACGTTCTCTCTTGCCTTGCCCTCTCCGCTTTCCCACCGTCCTTTGATTCTTATTTCTTTCCCTTTTTGCCCTTCTTCCGCTGCCAGCTCACGCAATCTCTCTCTAGCCCTGCCGCCCCTATTTACCTCTTTTACCCCTGAATTTCCCAAATCCCATCTCCTTCACTCATATCGAACATTCGAACCCACCCACCAACAGAGAGAGAGAGAGAGAGAGAGAGAGAATCAGAGATCAATCAATCAATCATGGCGGCAACTGTTTCATCGGTCTGGGCCAAGCCAGGAGCCTGGGCCCTCGACTCCGAAGAGCACGAGGAGGAGCTCAAGCGTGAGATTGACCATCATAAACCACCCTTCACGGCGGCGCCGGAGCCTCCCGCGGCGGAGTTCCCCTCCCTCGCGGCCGCCGCCTCCGCAAAGCCCAAGAAGAAGAACAAGGGCCAAACCCTTTCTCTGGCTGAGTTCTCCAACTATGGCGCCGGCCCTAAACGTGTACCCTCCGCCGAGCCGCAGCGGCTCACCCAGGACGAGCTCCTCATGCTTCCAACCGGTCCCCGCGAGCGAACAGCGGAGGAGCTCGACCGGACCCGGTTGGGTGGTGGTTTCAGGAACTACGGCGGCGACCGTGAATCTTCTAGGGTTAGGGTTTCTGACAGGAATAGGGAGAGGGAGAGGGATTCGGGTCCCTCACGTGCCGACGAGGTTGATGACTGGTCCAAGACGAAAAAGATGAGCTCTTTCGGACCTGACAGGTCCGAGAGGAGGGAGAAAGTTGGGTTCTTTAACTCGAGTCGGGCTGATGAGGTTGACAACTGGGCTTCCAACAAGAGCTTTGCTCCGACCTCTGACCCGCCCCGGAGAGAGAGGCGGATGGGTTTTGAATCCTACTCAAACGGGTCGGGCCCTGATGCGGATAACTGGTTGAAGAAAAAGGAGGATAGAGCTGTGGATTCGGACACTTGGGGCAGGAGAAAGGAGGATAGAGTTGTGGATTCTGACAATTGGGGGAGAAAGAAGGAAGAGAGTAGCAATGGTAATGCTGATGGGGCTGTTGCAAGGCCAAGGCTGAATTTGCAGCCCAGAACACTGCCCATCAACAATGGCCAGGGTCAGACTCAGACTCCCACCGAAGGGGGGAAGCCAAAGGGGTCCAACCCTTTCGGGGAGGCGAGGCCGAGGGAGGAGGTTTTGAAGGAGAAAGGCAAGGATTGGAAGGAGATTGATGAGAAGTTGGAGGCTGTCAAGATTAAGGATAAGGAGGTGGGTAGTGAAAAGGGTGAAGGGCTTAACAGGAGAAAGGGTTTTGGAATGGGGAGGGTGGAGTCTGGTGATGACAGAACTGTCAAGAGTTGGAGGAAGCCGGAATCTAATGATGCTGTTCCTCCTCCGTCGAGGTTTGTTCAAGAATCCGTTTGATTTTGGTTCAATTTTTGCTTGAATTGTGAATGTTTCATGTAGTCCCTGCCTGCTAAATTCTTGATTGGTTGTTTTGTTATTCCTGCCACATGTGAGTTGCAATGCATTTGATATTGTTATTCAGGGATGAAAGTAGGTAAGTGTTTTGCTGCAACCAATGATATGGACTGTATGACTGTGGCAGTTCCTTTAATATATGGGCTTGTGTACTTCTTAGACTGCTCCAACCTGCTAACAGCAACACACACTGAGGCATGTTTTACAACATTGGCAAGTGACGTTCCCTATTTGCTCCTGAAGAAATTCCATTGCTTGATTTGTAGTGGCTTTAGTTGGCTCTAGTAGTGAAGTCACAATCTTCTGTCCATGTTTCCCACAATTGGGTTCTTTTTATGGCTATCTTCAGTTAATGCTGTACAACTACAGAATTGATACTTCTCCCTTATTAAAGATTTGGAATCATTATGTAATTGTTCCTCTTTCCTTAGCAATTCTAGCCACTTCAACAACTTGACTAATCAGTCTAGACTTTAATGGCTATTTGTACAATGATCTATGCATAATCTCTTTTTAATTCCTTTTTGCATTATTTCTCTTTTTTTTGGGGGGGGGGGGATGCAATTTTTGATGGTTGGATGTCAATAAATTTGGCTGTTTGCAGCCAACATAATACTAGTGCACAAGGTCTGTACATGCCAATCTCTGAATAATTGTGATGGATTTCGTCTTTAGCCACACTCACAAAGGATGAGCTGTTGGTTCGGTAGGTCTCACTCCATATTCATAGCAGTGTGTTGGCTTTGTTTTTATTAGCAAAGCCTAGGTGATAGATTCTAGAAGAAATTGTACGAGTGTTTTGTTCCTTCTGTCTTGGTCTTCTAAGTTTTTCTATGTGCGAATGAAACCTAAGCTGTTTCCTTTACAATCAAACAGCCTTATTTGCTTATATTTTGCTTTCTTCTCTTGGATACAGTGCTGAAAAAACTGAGAATAGCGCTGAGATGGTCGAGAACAGTGAAAGCACTGAGAAACTTGGTGAAGAGAATTAAAGGTCACCATGGTTGCAGAACAGAATGGAGAATGGATATTCTAATTTATGAATTGTGGTCTACTGAGGTTCAATTTTGATAGTTGTCTTGGCTAGGTATATTGTCTAGGGCCATAAAAGGCTATAGAGAAACCCCCCCCCCCTCTTTTCTTTATTTTTGTGTTAAAGTATCAGGTGGTCAATTGTACCACGACATTCATGTCTGTTTTGAACTCATAATCACACTGTGTTGCTAGTTATGATTGTATTCTTTGGTTGTGGAGATTTTGTTTTGTGAAATAATGTGGGCTGTTGCGCTAATTGCCACTGAGGGGCCAGTTGTGTTGCTGGTTTTGAGGGTATACTGTTAGGATATGCTCATGTGGATGTTTTCTCTTGCTACAGAAAAATGTCGTGTGGATGTTTTAGTTGTATTGTTGTTCTTGATAAAGTTTCTTAGTTACTGATTATTTGGTTGGTGCCGGTGATCTGATTCTCCATTGTTGCATGTTTTACAGATCCAAATTCCCAACGTTATACAACTGAAGTTTCATTTAGACACCTCAGATATCGCTGAAATCAGTAATCACTAATCAGTGTTGCAGATTGCAGTCTAGTGGTTACATAATGATGCTTGATTTTACTGTTCTACAAGTATAGTTGCATGTACGGTTAGAAGCCCCTTGCGGGAGTGAATTAGTGTTGGACAGTAAGCTGATCTGAGCCGGGGTCATCAGGGCTGCTGGGTTTGACCCACTTGATGAATCGGGCCAGTTCAATCGGATACAAAATCTGACACAGCGACTGACAATCTTCAATTGAGATTTGAATCTCCCACTTCTTTATTGGCAAATCGGTGGGTTTATTTAGTTGTTAGTGACCACTCTAGCCCCTTTTTGCCGTTGATATCGGCATGTGTAACTACAGCTTTAATGCATTATTAGTCTTTAGGCTTTGGAGCGAGTGACCACTGGCCACCCTAACACTTCTCTTCAATTCGTTCTGCAAACTTTAAAGTGCTCCCACCAAGCTTCCCGTTAGAAGTTTTTTTTGTTTTTTTTTTTTTGGGGGGGGGGGGGGCGCATTAATCATGTTGGATCACTGGTAGAGATGTAACACCCAGAAACGTTGTTGCACTGTTAACATTAAACCTTGTCCCTGCACATCATTCAGATATGAATATCAAGGTATGAATCCGGATTTGATTTTTACAAATTTCCCTCTTCTTAGGGATACATAATAATGTTGGTCGGCTTTTTTAATGAAGATGAATAATGTAACTTCAGTTACTTTAGACATGCAGTAGGCCCCCTTCAGGATGACAGAACAGTCGCTGGAGCTTGTCTTCATGTGCTGAGATACATGGAGACTAATGTGAGTGCTCACATTACTTTATTTAGGTCAACTGCATAACAGTAGCATCGGGCTTTTAGATCTCATATATGTCTGCTATACCCATTCCCATTTCGATCTGATCAGTGCTTCTTACATGTATTCATGTATGTTCATCATAAATGCCTCCCAACAACTCCTAGCGGCTACCTAATGGCCACGCTACAAAGATGAGTCCAGTAATTTGATTCCATTATCTGCCAGCTTTTCCATATTAATCAAGTCATATGTCCGTAAGTACTCCAACAAGTAATGTGCGGGCCGTAGGGGAAGAAAAAAGTGTATTCCTTGCCTGTCTTTCTATGCTATTGCTGATTATGACCCTTTTTTTTGGGGTTTTTTTGCGGGGGGGGGGGGGGGGGGGGGGAGTGACTTACCAACGCTGATGATGACTTAATGCCAGCGCTCTGCCTTCAGGAGCTAACAATCGAGTAAGGTTTCAGGTCCACTTGTTTGATAATTGGATGATGTGTTTTTATATTATACAGTACTAAAAAGTCATCGATTTCGAGTTGACATTCTCCAAGGTTCAGTGCACAAACAGATTAATTTGACACAAATGAAATCTGAAAGTGTATTGCCTAATTTAACAAAGAAAATATTCGTAAATTTAATATCCAACTACTGACTATTACACATTCCTTGACGCGCAAAAAATACTTTTACTGCATGCAAGTATGCAATCTTGAGTCTTGACAGCAACCAAGTCACAAGCTTCGTTGCTCAATCCGTGTACTTGTTCGTACTCTTTTTGTGACAGGATATAAATGGTGGTTGTAGCATCACCAATTCTGTTGATTAATTCATTCTTCTTTTTTGGTTATATAAATTAATGGTTCTGCTTCGGTTACACAAGCTGAGATAGTATATGTTTAACAGAAGCAAATTTACAGCTTGGAAAAGTATAGTTTGTAAAGAGCTGATAAGAACACTCGCAAAACAAGATGTGTAAGAAGCCATTTGAAACGAAGAAAATAGTATAATGCGCCCGCTCGATGTCTTGATGATCTCTTTGATTTGTCTTTAATTGTTGTGAAACAAACTACACTAGATGGCACAGAAGATGCAAAGATCATTGGAAGACCATGTTTATCTTAGCTTTTTAAAGAACAGCAGATAGGTACATGACCTATATGCATACTTCATGTTTAGTGTTTCTATATATATTCTAAACTGTTGCTAATATTAGCTGCTCATGCCAAATTTTGTGCTAGGAGAGTGACATTTTGTGCTTATAAATTCCGGCAAATGAGAGCTTTCTAGGTAGCCTAAGGATTACATAGCCATAGAGACAGGGATCCAATGTGAAAGCTCCAAATAAATACACACACATAATCATAAATGTAGTACCAGCAGCACAAATGTTTTAATTTTAATTAATACTTGAAAATTTTCAAAGATAGTCATTAATGAAGACAGTTGAGAGTTGGTGTTGCACCTTACTGACTGTGACAACTCTCATTAATGACTTCCATGTTAGTTAATATAAAACCCCCCCTGTGAACTTTTTACTGGTACCTATACTACACTGCACAAAAGGCATTCTTTCCAGATTGCTTTTGCTGTTATTTAATCATCGCAGTTGTAAGGCTTCCAATCAAATTCCCAAATTCCAGTTGGTGGTGTTTCTGAGTGGCCACTTAAATATAATGCATAATAATTTGGAGTACTATCTGGCAGTTACTGTTCTCTGTTTTGCTGTGGCCATTCTTGGAGTGCAGGGAGGAGCTATGGTCACTGGCTCTGTTTTCTGTGATCAGTGCAAAGATGGCCAAGTTTCCCTCTTTGATTACCCTCTCTCTGGTATTTTTCTTCTTCTCCTTATTTGCATGACCTCTCTACTTGCATTAGTACTTGTAAGATAAGACTGCTTAAACATGTATCTCTCCAGATCCCAGGATTCACAGTGGAGTTATTGTTGTCCTTATTCGGATGATCTTGGAACTGTCCTTCCATTTCCTTTTGTTGTGTGCGCGTGCCGCGTGTGTATTTTAGCTTTTAGACTGTAATTTTTGCTATTGAACTCAACATATTTTTCTTCCATTTGAAAAAAAGGGGAAATAAGTATAGCGACTAGGAATATATAATTACATGAAAGTTTATGATCCTAGCAGTAGCACACAGCTATGGTGAATGCGGTCAAGTTAATAGTTGACTTATTTGGGGGGAAAACCCGCACAGTTGAATAATAATAGTGGGTTACGTATAACAAGGGAAACTAAGAGCCTCCATCATCTCCACCAATACATGCTTTATTAACAGATAAAATAGTGTTATTATTTGTCTACTATTTAACCTTTCTGAACAAAGTTGCATGTATTTGGACCTTTTTAAATCTAATTTCGATGGGGCTCGAATCAAACTGTCTGTTTTTGTTGTGGGATTGTTGTAACGATCAAAATTTGAATGGAATGCAGGGATGAAGGTGACATTGTTGTGCCCAGGGAGTGGAGGGCAAATGACAATGGTGGGAGAGAAGATCACAGACTTGCTAGGGAGCTACATGATGACATTTGATGGGACCCCTGATTTAAGCAGTTGCTACACCCAACTCGCACCCACCAGCAATGAGGAGGGCTCAAATGAGTGCAAGGCAGCCACAGGGCCACCCAAGTCCGTGAGGCTTATGTTTAGCATGTTTGATATCGCAACTTACTCAGTTGATCCCTTGATTTCTCAGCCGGCTAAGCCTATGTCTTTTTGCCCCAAATCTTCTTCACCACCAACCACTCCTACTTTCCAACTCCCACCTCCTTTTGGCACCAGCCCTCCACCGGTGACTCCCGTCACTCCAGTCAATCCTCCGGCTACACCCAAATCTCCGACTCCCTCCATTAGGCTTCCTCCTCTGCCTAAACTGCCTCCATTGCCTCATTTGCCACCGTTCCCCTTCGTCGAGGCCTCAGCTTGCCCCTACCAGTAAGTTCCTTTTCTTTCTTGGGCTTCTCATTAGGTGATTTCGTTCCGTCATTAGTGTTAGTCGAGAAGTTTCGGTGAACGGAAAGTCCCGTAAGTAGTTTGATCTAAATCAATATGTTGCAGTTCTCAATAGGAGGATGTTTAGATGTGTACAGCCCTTGTTAGATATACGCGACCTCATCTTTGGAGGTCATCTGTAACTTGTTGGATGCCTAGACATTTTTAACTAATAAATGCGCATACCTGGCCCATGAACCAGCCCGTTTAAAGAAGTGGAAGTTTAGCCCAAGTAGGAGTAAGTAGGCCGAGAGAGCGAGCGCAAATTCCTTGGTAGCCCACGGTCAAATTTGAAGCTTGACCTTTGTTGTTTCAAAATCAAAACTGACAAGTAATTGAACGAGCAGGTACTGGGCGATGACGGAGTACAAATGCTACTGGAGAGCGGTAAGCCCGGAGACGACGGTGGCGTTGGTGTTCGGGCCGTTAGCGGCGCAGAAGTATGGCACCAAGTTGACCCTTTACAGGGGGCTTCAGGGCAAGGGAGACCCGTACAGGACTCTCTTAAGGGAAGCCATTACTGCCCTCCTCAACTCTTACAACAGCTTCCAGTTCTCCTACAATGCCCCTGAAGTCCTCCTCCACTTCAACACCGCTTTGACTGGCTCCACGCGCTCCATCCTCCTCACCGCCCTCCGCTTCAAGAGGGCTAACTCCGGCCATGGCCGCATCCCCTGCAAGCTCACCCCTTGCAAATGATTTCATTTGTATAATAGCATTGTTGTTTACCATGTTTCATATCATATCATTACCATATTATTGTTGGTTGTTGTTAATTAATAACATTTTGTGCTACCATAGCCGTATCTACTTATTTCTTTTTCCTTTGAAATCTCATGTGATAGCAGACCTTATAGAGTTACATTTCATTTTATTAAAATAATTAATTAGTTCGATTTTTCTCTCTTGTTTAATTAATTATGACTCTTGCTCGCTCTTGGTCTCTCTCTCTCTTTTTCAGTTGGTATATATATATGACATGCAAATGTTGTAAATGTAGAGATCAAGTTAAATCACGGGATTATGGGAGGGAATGGAAATATATGGGACCACCAGAACATATATTAAAATGAGTGACTAATTGATTGATTAATGTGGATGAGGAATATGGATAAAGCCGATGTAATTAGTTGGATAAATCACGCTGTTAGGGGAGTGAATGGAATATTATAGTCGTTTGAACGAGATCTAGGATTTTCATATGGACGACCAAATTATCAATTGCAGCGGGAAGACTTTATCTTATACGTGTTTAAATGTTGAATGAAGAAAAAAGATAGAAGGAAGGAAACATATACTGAGCGGGTCTACGTATGCTATACGTGTTTAGCTTCCGGAAGTACTTTACATTTAATCAGTGTGATTACGTATGAGTATGTCGGTCGCATCCGCAGGAGAATATTTTGTACGATTAGATTCCCTACTCCCCACCCCTTCTTCAATCCATATAGAACAGCAGATTATTATGTATAATTGAGAGTATATATTTCTATTATCATATATATATATTTTTTTAATGTGTATTTATCATAAGAGCGGTTATTAATAGATATTTTACTCATTTGACTTCCAAAAGTACACTCCCAAGTATATAAAATAGGTTTTGAGAACAGAACAGGCTCATAGTATATCCAGAAGCTTATAGTAAAATACTATGTATCAATTTTAATTGTAGTTGTTAAAGTGTCTTTGGAATTTTATTATTCTCGGAAAATTCAATTTGAATTTCATGTATTTTATCTTTGTGTCTTTATGTACACAAAAAGAGACCCATTTATAATAGACTTAATCGCTTATTTAAATTTTTAGATATTACTTAAGTGTAAAGGATGGGCATATTAATGAGGACCAATTTGTAACAATACGTAGGTTGTGTTCGATAATAGAGGTCTAAGTAAAGGTTAAAAGTTTGTAGTAGTCAAAATACTATGGGCCATTACCTATAAGTGTTCAATAAAGTAGTGGATTAGTTAGAGATTTATTCAATATTATTCAAAAGCTTTGCATTGTAAATTATAAAACTACTCTTTTTTATTTATTAAAAACCCTCATTTTTGTGTCCATTTTAGTTATTTTACATAAATTTACTACCTCAACAGTCATATTTACCAAACACATTTATTTTAAATTACTAATTGAACAGATAACCATCAAACATCAGTGAGTCACAGCTAATCACTAATAAAACCTCAAACAGCTAGTAAAACAGCTAATCATTGCCAAAATAGTTAATTTTACCGAATACCCGTAAACTTATCATCTTAAACCACTCCATATATTGATTTGTGAGTGATATAGAGGACAACAGTGGGAATCTAGTATCACAAACCCAGAGTGCTTTAAAGAGGAGATCTGATGATCTAGTGCGCAGGACATTTACTATTGAAATTCTAATCTAATGGAAAGATACAAAATTAAAGCTGCATGCGATCATGGATATCGAAATCTTCCCACCAAACAGTATGCTGCTCTGCGACATTTGATCTCTGCTGATCGAATTTGCATGGCTTAGTTAGCGATCACACAATATATATACCGCCATCCAACGTAATCTAACTCTCTGTCTCTCTCTTCGATCGGTCTCACAGGGGGATCTTGGGTGCTACACTTGGGAATAGATCAATCGAATAATGGGACAACTGAAGGTTAAAAAGTAAAGGGGGACTGATGGAGCGAGCACTATATTTATGATTGTAAATCGGAGAATGTGATTAAGTTAGCCTTAAGGATATTAAATTAAGACTCGTAATAATATAGTAATTAATTGAACACATTAAAGTTAAAGGAGGTTAGCATAGCTTGTGAGCTAGATATGCGTGTTAGTTGCAGGCAAAGCAAACAGGTGGGCCCACACCTAATGGGACCCTTGTCCTTTGTGTAAGGGACCCACCTGGGCCTGATTGCTGTTAGTGAGAGAGCAGACAAAAATAAAAGCAGGGAACCTTCCTTCTTATTATATATCTCTGATACGATGGCCTTCTTCTTGGTTTTCACACTTCTCTGATCATCAGAATCCGCAAAAGCCAAAGCTTCCGCCTTCTCCTCCTTGTCATGGCATTTACATGTTAATTTATTGTTCATCATATGCCCATGCAGAGCCATGCCCTTCTGATCTCGCATCACACCCCCCCCCCCCCCCCCCCCCAAAAAAAAAATAATTAAAGATCTAGGTTTAATTTAATTACTCTGTTGTTAATCTTATTATGCACAATTCACATTTTCAAATGTTTCATTGATATATGGCTCCCACAAGCCCCCCACCACTTGACACAACTAAAGTTGTCTCTTTATTTACGTCCCTTTCTAGTCCACCCTCCCCCCAAAGTAAAGATCCATTACTAGCTAGTGTGGCTACAAGACTAGCCTTATTTATCAGATATTAGCTAGTGTTCATAACATTGGTTACTCAAAGCCCAAATTAAAGCAATGGTTGGTTATGTTCTCACCACAATCTGATAATTAAATTTACTACTACTGCTACGTAGTTCATATATGTTAATATCTCTTATTAATTAGATGTACAAATGTTATTTCTATTGGACAATAAACTGCTATGACATTTTAATCTTATATCGCCTACATAATAAGCATATCATTATTGTAACTTTTTCATTTGTTATGAAAAGAAACAATTAATGTTTTACACAACAATATGGAGCGATTATACATTCAATATAGACACTCGCCCAATATAAACAAGCATAATCATCCGAAATTAAATTTATGGTTTATGATTCCCCCCTCCCCCCAAAAAAAACCACTAAACACCTCAAAAAGAAATCTTATCTCGTGGGTATATATATACTAGAGATAGGCAACGGACCGGATACCCATGAGATTAAGCGGTCGGTCGATTTAAAATGAGACTAATAATGGGTCGAGTTAATAATGGACTGGGCTAATAGTGGGCCAGCCCATTAAGACATATTAACGGGCCGGACTGGGCTAACCCATTAACGGCCCGTTTAGTGACCCATTAATTTTTTTCAACCTACTTGACACACTAATTTATATGTTCCAATTAGTTAAACTTATTACCAATACTTTGTATATAAGAATAATTATTATATACCGTTTTTTGGAGCAAGTTTATTCCGTTTTTAAATGGACCTAAAGCGGGCCGTCCATTGGCAACTTGACCCAACTTATTTATTAGCTTAGTTGTATATTTTCTAACTTTTTGAATTTGCACTGATTTAGTTTGGTAGAAAAATTGCAGAGATTTTAATTGAAAAACTAACTCACAAAAAATACTCCTTAGTGATAATGGACGGGCCATAAGCAAGCCGGATTCATGTGGCCTTTAACCCAATCCGGCCCATTAACAAATGTGTTGGGCCCAGTCCGACCCAATTAGTTAACGAACTAGCCTAATCTGACTTAATTCGGTCCATTGTCCACCCTTAATATATACAGAGTAATAAACCTTCACACTTGGATAAATATGTAGTCTATAGTAACACTGTCATGACTTTATTTTCAATAGCACTTGAATAGACCACAGGCGCTTTAGGGATCGTGGGCCCCCATACAAACCATAAAGTGGCCAAGGGGAAAGGCAGACTATAATTCTCAAGAATCAAGCCCCTTGATCACTGTTTGTTATCTCAATTAAGCTAAGTTTATAGCATGTTCGGGACTAGAATTTCAAAATTCGAGTAGAAAGAAATTTAAATTTCAACATTAATAAAGAAATTGATCCAAAAAAATAGGCACTAGACAACTCAAAGAGAATTCTATCTTGTAGGTATGATAAGCTATATACAAAATTTCACATTTGAATAAAAATGTGCAATGTATAACAACACTATCATGAGTTTGTTTCAATAGAATTTGAAAAGATTGCGGACCCTTTAGGGCCTGTTGGCCATATATGGACGGTGAAAGGGTAAGGGGAAATAAAGGTTGATAATTCTCAAGAATCAAGCTCCTTTCTTCGCCATCCATTATATCAGTTAAGCTAAGCTTATAGGATGTTTAGGATTAGAATATCAAAGATCAAGCAACGAAGCTTAAATTTTAACATTGTTGTCCACAAATAAAGAGACTGTTACTAATAATTCTTCTTTTTGTCCCTCTTTTAATTCAAAAACTTCTTGTTAGCACGTTTTGAACGCGGGACCTTGAGAACCGAAGTTCTACTCTTAACTAATACTCCATATTACTTGCGCGTACTTATAATTCTCTACAAAAGTGATGCAAAATTTACAAAGTGAATTTTAGACTTCATTTAAATTTCATATTGCATTTTGCAAAGTTAATTTACAGGTGAACGTGATTCACATGGTTCAAGTTACAAAGGCCGCAAAACTTCTTGAAGGAAGAAAAAAGGGTACTACACTACTACATCAAAATCTTTAACATATAAGTTTGTGCCTCAATATCTGCTTTCCTGTATGTTTTACTGATCATCATATCCTTTTGTTTCTTCTCCATAAAATTTTGTCTTGCTTGTCACTGTTCTCTCTTATCGATCTCAGTGTATTCTTTTTCACTTTCAAACATAAACAGTCACGGATATAGCAGTATAGGAAAAAGAAAGGGGGGGGGGGGAAAAGCAAAGCAAAATTAAAGAATGCAAAAGAAAATGCAGATTAAGGACCAGCTGGGAAGGGTATATGTATAGCTACTGCATGTAAATAATCTGAAAATATAAATATGTATAGGCATCAACTTTAGTCACGATCCACCAACAGTAGCTCTATATATTTCAGCTCCCTCTCGCTCTTCTACATTGTCTTGTCCCTCTTCTTTCTTTCTCTCTTTCTAGATCTCGATCTCACTCTTCTCCTCCTTTTCCCCACCAAAATTAACCAAAAAAAACAGAAAGAAAAAATAGTGAAGAAAATTTCTTTAATTTCCTTCTTTGTGAGATAGATAGTTGCAACTCAATTAAACTGAAAGATGGCACCAGTGAGCCTGCCACCAGGATTTAGGTTTCACCCAACAGATGAAGAGCTGGTAGCTTACTATCTTGATAGGAAAATTACAGGCCGCAAAATCGAGCTCGAGATTATCCCTGAGATTGATCTCTACAAGTGCGAACCCTGGGAGTTGCCAGGTTCGTACTTACCTATCATGAACCTTCAACCATCAGTTTAAACTTTTGATTAAATTAGTTCTTAAATATGATATCAAAGATTATTCATCAGTATCTATTCATATTTCTTGTGCTAGCCAGCAATGTTTAATTAATTAAGAGATTTTTTTTTTCTAAATAATAAAATGGTGCATATGGATACAGAGAAATCATTTCTGCCGGGGAAGGACTTGGAGTGGTACTTCTTCAGCCCAAGGGACCGGAAGTACCCGAATGGGTCAAGGACTAACCGGGCCACCAGAGCAGGCTACTGGAAGGCCACAGGGAAAGACAGGCCGGTGCACTCCGAGAAGCAGGCCGTTGGAATGAAGAAGACGTTGGTGTACTACAGAGGGAGAGCTCCCCATGGGATTAGGAGTAACTGGGTTATGCATGAGTATCGCCTCCTGCAGTCTCTCTCTGGCTCTACTCCCTCACTTAAGGTACCTAACTATCTAGCTAGCTATACTTTAGTAATTAATCGATATAATGAATAGGGTTTGTAGTCTTGCAATTTACAAGAAGGAGTTGAAGAGCGCCTTGAATTTTAAAAAAGGAATAAGAAACATAATTACATAAAGAAGATGAGGGAAAAGAAAAGGGGGGGGGGATCAAACGTACAGTAAACAAAGGAGCGATGCATGACTAGATTTTTTGGGAAATTCGTTGTTAATATGCATGAGATCCAGCAACGTAGGAGACAGCAATCATCGTCTTGATCATCTTTTTTCTGCATGTCATCACCTCCTTCTATAACAGTAGAACCCCATATACATGTACCTGATTCAAACCGTCTGTTGCACCTGCTTCTCTCTCTCTCTCTCTCTCTCTCTCTCTCTCTCTCGGCTTTGTTTTCCCTTTTTTCTTTTTTTCATTTCTCTAATTCTCTTTTTCGTAGGGATATAGGTGGTTTTAATCTTAAACACCCTTTTCTTAAGCGCATACTTCAGAGATTCAATATTTTTCTAAACATCATTCATCACACCCTAAACATTTAAAGATTAATCTTACAATTGATAACTTTAAAAAATGTTTATTAAACCAGGATAAATCAAACTAGCGAAAATACTCCGCTTTATATAAATGATGATGGATATATAGGCAAATTGCCTTATTAAGAATTTTAATTTATAGGACTCCTATGCCCTGTGCCGAGTATTCAAGAAGACAGTCCATAATAATCCAAGGACCAAAGAAGACTTCACGGAAAATATTACAAACCAGGATAACGATGGCGCAGATGAAGATATGCAGGGAGATGACGTAAATGGAGCTGAAATTTCTCAAGAAAGGGTAGATGATCAAGATGGAGAAAACATGTTATTAGGGCGTGAAGGTTTTTCAAAGTTCCCTTCCGAAGCCTCTTCGGAGCTCACAAATCAAGAAGGGACACCAACCGGAAGTGCTCTAAGTACTGATCATGATCATGATTTGCAAGCTCCATTGTTTGCCACTGATGAAGCTCATAGTTCAGCAAATTTTTACCCCTTTGCCTTCGATTACTCATCAAATCTTATTCAGGTAATAATCGAGTTTACGGATGGCATTATTGACTTCATTTCCTTGAAAATTTTTGAAGTAGACGAAGTCATGAACATGCTGAAATTGTAGAAGCTTTAAACATCAAGTCTCCTTGCAGTTGGTTGAAAAGTAGGTATAATTATAATTTTTACAGAAGACGGTTAGCTTTCAAGGTACCTGTTTTTATGTGATTTACTATGGTAATTAACTACACTAACTCCCAGTGTGGATCCCGTTTTTACGGGATCTGGGGAGATTAAGATGTAAACAGTCTTATCTCTACGTATATGACACTATAGTAACTATTGGAAAACAATACCAAATACATATCTCATAATTTTAATTCTGGATTTGGATGCGTATGTAAAAGTTTGGAAACCTAATTGATCTACACAACTAATTGAAAAGTATGTGCAGTTTTTTCATTAGATCCACTTGTGAGATCATTAAATTTATGTTTAAAAAATACTATGAATTTGAAATTTGCAATTTCTCTTAGGAGCAAATGTCATTTTATTTGTTCTCATAAAATTCAGACAGAACATAACTTTTGATTTAAAAAACCAAAAGGGGTAGGATCCTGATGGGAGAAACTAATGATTTGTTCACATTTATACCATGAAAAGTTAAAGTATACCCTTCATCAAGTTCTCTAATAGGCTGGAAATGGTCCAACAAAGATAAGCCCTTTGAGTATCTCTCTTTTGATCCTAAAAGTAGGAAAAGTTTGCAAGTGATTTAACTTCCTTCTTCCCCTTCTTTTCATAAAGCTTTGGCTTCTTAATCATCTCTCTTAGACTGGATCCATGACCCAGAAACCCTAGCTGGCTTTGCTTTGGCTTTCTTCACCATTTTCTATAACTTCTTTTGACTGTCTCCAAATGTCTTTAGTTGCCTCCTGTCACTCTCTTCCCCCAACTGAGCAGCCAACACTCTTTCTTAAGTACTGTTTCTCCATAAATCCACCTCTTTTGATAGCTGAGGCTCTTTTCCTCTTTTAAATTAAATGTTACACTATATCTCTTTAACTTAATTATGTTTGATTATTTCTTTATTTGTAAACAGTTTCTAATATTAAATCTCTCTATATCAATGCGTTTACATGAGTGCATCACGATGTTGATAGTCTGTTGCATCTATGTGCAGGATATACAGATGACGAATAGTTGCTTCAATTTGACACCTCTAATGATCGACGATTTTCCACAAATTAACATGGGGGAAGCCACGATGTGGAAGGCTATAGAACATCAAGACAACATGGGGTGTGACAAATTCAAGGAATACATGAAAGGTTCAGTCATGTTTGAAGATATTTTTGATATATGCTCTACTCAAGCCAACTCCATAACTTTGCCTCTAGAAGATTGATATATCTGCGTCATCTTATTAATGAAACTGATTAACACTTATAATATATCCATACTATCTAACTTAAAGGTTTCATCTTAGTGATCATAGACCCCAGAAGGAAAAAAAAAAAAGGAAAAGGGACAAAAAAGGTGGATTATTTTTGGCATCCACACATATATACAGATTGGTGGGGTTCATATAATCGATGCCCTAAGAAAAAAGGGGGCATTTTTGTTTTTTTCAACTCCTTTGTTTGTTTTCCTAATTTAATTTCTCTGTTTCGTTTCTTATGAATAGGAAAGGTCGACCGATGACCAATCTTAGGCAATGTGATGCTCCCATAGAGCAAAGTCACATAGAATACTTTTAGTTTTTTCATAAGTTACTCATGAAAGGAGCACTTCCTAGTTGCTAGGGCAAGCTATGGAATATTACTGGATACAGTACGTTTCATAACATTTGATTCTCTTTTTGTGTAATGCTTTCATATTGCTTTTCTTTTGTGTTCATTGGTTAGTGCACTTTGGTGTCATTTTGAAAATTTAAAATATACAACACAGACACATATGCATGAAATACTTTGTGACATAACCATACTAATTAATTTTTGTGTTAAGTTCACAATATTTTCTCTTTTGCTTATGCATTGAAAATCTATCTAATTGATGATATAATCTAATGGATAGGATAAAGCCATAGACAATACTTACAAGCATGTTATTTAACCATGTATATGGTATCTGGGAGGCTGTAAAGTCAAAAACATATTTTCCCTTGCGCTTATAATCCCAACTGCTTTAGAAACAACGTTGAGTGTCGAACTTAGGGAATCCTCGCCCCCGCTTTTACAACTCATAACTTTGGCTGCACCAATTGAGTAACAATATATGCAAGTTCATAGAGAATTCAAAGGCAAAATCTTACAGCGGCAGCCACATGAAGTGTACTTTTTATTGAAATCCATGTAGACCAAATATACTAGCAACTTCTTTCAATATGAGCCAGATTTCTATAGGGCTTGAAGAGATCCAACTGTACATAACCTTACTCTTACAGATATATTTCTGTAAGCAGAAATGTCGACCAAATACGTACATAGTTTATAAGAATAAATAGCAAAGTACATCGATCAACGAATGGAATATCAAAAAGACTAATCAAGAGGGGGGGGGGTTCCGGATTTTGGTAGCTTGCTCAAAGGCATAAGCAATTTCAATTAGTGTAGGTTCAGTTACAGTTAACCCACCGAAGCAGATCCCAAAGGGCACCCCTTGTTCATCATACCCAGCAGGGACATTAATCCCTGGGAATCCCCCAATTGCAAGAACCCCCGAAAAGTAGGAGTTAGGAGTTACAATGGCATCCAGCTTATTTTCCTTCATCACCTTTTCAAATCCATCTCTAGACCGCTTTGCCATCTCTGATAAGGCTTTCTTCTCTTTAGGCCCTATCCCATTTGTCGCCTCTGCTGCAATAAAAATGTCTTGCCCGTATTCCTTAAGCTTTTCCTGCATTCATTCATGCAAGCAACTTTTAGAGTTTTTGAACTCGACGTTACTAATGTATGGGCCAAGTTTACTTGGAAGTTTGTAATGTCTAATCATTTTAACACCCAACTAAGCCACTCCATTGATCATCTGAAGAATTACGCACCTTTTTGGCGAATCTTTTGTTGAATTGAATCAAATCAGCTAAGGATCGCACAGGGGATTTCACCAGTTGTTTTAGATACGAGTTGATGGCTAGTTTGAATTCAGCATGTAATGCCGTCGTCTCTGCATCTGATGATATAATCGCATCAATGTTGGGTATTTCCAAATTGTTTAATAGCACTGCCCCGCTTTCCCTAGTTCACAATTCATCAGTCATTCGACTGCACTTATTCTTATATTATAGTAGGTTTTGCCAAAGAAAACATCTAATCATAAGTTAACATTGGGGACGAGTTGGGTTACCTTAGAGTAAGCAAATGACGCTTAAAAGTTACATCCATAAGAGAGCCTTTGATGAGATAATTGAAGAAGGGATTTCTGACAATCCCCAGGCTCTTTCCTTGGAGCCCATGAGGTTTAAGAAACTGAGCATAACCACCTCGAGGTATATAGTCTGCAACTTTTTTAGTTGCTTCATAGTCATCGGCATCAAATCCTGCAATTGCATCAAGCAAATACACTGCATCTTTCACCGTTCTGCAAATGGGCCTGTTATTCATCATATTTCATCAAATCAAATTAATCATATTCATTTAACAAGCTGGGCTTAATGCTAATTGATTAGCTAACTAATTGTAAAGTTGATCACAACCCCTTATTGGAATTTTCCAAGAATAAAATAGAAAGTGGCAGATTTTCTAGTGCTTATTCGAAAAGGTGGATAAGCATGGTGCCTCTTCAAGTTTACCCGCCTTATCCAATCCAGTTTGTGAAAAGGGGAATAAGCAAGGTACCTTTTCAAGTTTAACCCTTGTTAACTTCTATCCTATCCTTTGTAGTGCTTCTTGGTATGGTGTCTTTTGGCATGGTACCTTTTCTTATCCTTTGTGGTGCCTCTTGGTATAGTGCCTTTTGGCATGTTATAAAAGTCTTGGATAAGGAGAAGAGAAACATATAGGATATGATAATAAGATGGGAATAAGGTGTGCAAAAACAAATTCTTATGAATCACTTTCCCATGGTTCAAACTCGAGAAAATATGAACATGTACACTTATCTATCAGCGTTTTATCCCGAAGACTATTTGTGGTATACAACAAATAAGTCTTACGGAAAGTGATGTCGTTCACGACTCGTTGGTATATCCGGTACCACAAAGTTGATATGAATCCCTTTCCCCAACAATCGTAAGACTTATTTTGGTGGCAACGATTCGTGAGATGACATCCAACTTTTCAGAAGTGGGATAAGTTTGTGAGTGTTGAATTTAGAAAAGATCATAGTCTCCATCTCGGATGATCGAGTATTTATGGGTAGTAATGCAAAGGCCATGCCGTATCTGAAGTTGCCCATATGGTGGAAGTTAAGATAAGTACTTTTCTTATAATTTATGGGTAGCAGTATTCATTTATATGCATGCAGTTGTTTAACGGTATTCATTGTCTAATTCGTGTTTTTGTAAAATTTTGACAATGGCATGCATTTAAGTTGGTAAGATATTATCATGGAATATTATGAGAAATTTGAATCAAATATGTTTTGTAATGCATTTTGCAAAGTAGATAGCACTTGCACGCATGTCGGTATATGCCACATTCGCTTAGTCAGACTTCTACATGAATGTTGATCAATATTTTGTCATGTAGTGTGTCTAAAGTTTTGATACCCTTGCCATTGTTAAGATTGATTATGTTTAGAATGTTGATCTCATGCATTCATATGCATGGTCTTAGAAGGCCAAATGAAAGTTGAAAGTTGGCAGTCAAAATTTGCAACATCTTTTGGTTATATGTCTTATACACGGATTTGATCATGTCCAAAATTATGAAGTATCAATTTGGTTGTTTGATCATGTATAAGTTATTAAGATGAATTATAAGGTGCAATAGACTTATGTTTGGGCGAATAATTTCAGTCTGAATCACATTTTGTGATGGTATGATGAAAAGTCATTTTGATCATGCCGATTATAAATTAAATATTAGTATCAAAGTGAGTATTTTGTTATGTAAGATTGATGCTCATCAGGAATTGTTTATTTAAGATGGCAATGTGGGTATTTGTGGCCACTTATTACGTGATGTTTCAAATTGATTTAAGGCATGTTATTTTATCCTCAACTTGGGTTTAAAGTTTGCCTTTATAAATTAAGTCACACAAAATTATGGCTAAAACTTAAAAGTGTGATTTGGTATTTGTTGGTTATAAAGAAATGTACATGGATATGTATGTGTTGTAGATACCATGATTATATGGTGTATGCCAAAGTTAATATGATAATTTAATCATATGTGAGTTTGTAAGATAATCTATGAGGTAGGCATAGATTATGGAGGAAAATCCTCAATTTAAAAGGTGCAGTGTGGATATGTGTATGATTATAAAATTATATGTGTGGGAATATGATTTCCATGAAAAGTCAAATTTTTGATTTATAAGCGTAACCATATAAAGAATCCAAATTTATTGGATTAAATTATGGTTATAGGTATGATATTTTTATCATATATAAGTTGGAAATTGAATGTAATTTCCATGAAAACCAAAATATTTGGTTTTGTAAGTATGCATAAGTTGGAAAGATAATTTCCATGAAAACCGAGGTAATTTTTTGGTTTTATGAACATTATTTTTGTGGATTAAATTATAACCATATGAATAATCCATAAGAATTGGATAAAGGTTATGGTTATGAATATTAGCAACTTTGTAAATCTTGTGGGTCCAAATATTGAGATTTACAAAGGGACGTCGTATTAAATTTCAAATTTATATGGATCCATTTCAAAAGTGTATACGCTATTTAGTGTAATTTTACCCATGGCTTATAATACGATGGTTTAATCGGATTAATGGCGGGGGTATAATTTCTTGAGAATTCAAAATGTTCTACAGTACTAACTAGTTTAGATAGATCTGACTATGATCATGATGTATTCAAGGTCATGAAATGATATGTATATATATTGACCTTGAATATTGTATAAGCATTGACTAGTTCGAATTGATTTGAACATTACTATCATATATTTAAGGTCATGGAATGATATGTTTTTAATCTAGTGACCTTAGTAATGGGGATGGATAAGTGCCCGTTATCTAATCACCAATGATAGGCACCCAATTCACACTTGGTGAGATGTCAAGTCTTGAGTTCAATGCGGTCGAGCTTATCAAATGGATGGTTGCAAGCCTTATTATGTTTATCTTCCATCCCAAAGTTTAAGTGCTTGAAATTACCCGTATGTAAGGAAAAGGGTGAGCGAAAGCTCTTAATAGACTCTTCAACGGTAAAGTTGGTATGCCATAATATACGGGGGCATGTGCTTAAAAGAGTATAAAGAGTCTACCTATGTGAGTGTGAAGTGTGGCCGCTTCGAGAGCCAAATGGGGCATGGCTTGGTACACTCGCTAAGGATATGGACACATGGCCCTAAATGGTGTCAAAATTCTAAGTGTATTTTGAGGTTTATGTGTGAGGTATATCCAATTAGTCAAAAAGGATGTATAGTTCAAAGACTTGTATACTATTACATTCAGATTAATTGAAATTATGTCCACTAAGTGAAAGTTCAAATCGCAAGATACTTTCATGATGCATAAATCTCTTTGTGTTCTCGGTTGTGATTGTGTATTTGCTGGAATGGCAATGGTTTGTGCTATATCTTGGAAAAGGCGGGGAATTATTGGAATTTTCCAAGAATAAAATAGAAAGTGGCAGATTTTCTAGTGCTTATCCGAAAAGGTGGATAAGCATAGTGCCTCTTCAAGTTTACCCGCCTTATCCAATCCAGTTCGTGAAAAGGTGAATAAGCAAGGTACCTTGTCAAGTTTAACCCTTGTTAACTTCTATCCTATCCTTTGTAGTGCTTCTTGGCATGGTGTCTTTTGGCATGGTACCTTTTCTGATCCTTTGTAGTGCCTCTTGGTATAGTGCCTTTTGGCATGTTATAAAAGTCTTGGATAAGGAGAAGAGAAACATATAGGATATGATAATAAGATGGGAATAAGGTGTGCAAAAACACATTCTTATGAATCACTTTCTCATGGTTCAAACTCGAGAAAACATGAACATGTACACTTGTCTATCAGCGTTTTATCCCGAAGACTATTTGTTGTATACAACAAATAAGTCTTACGGAAAGTGATGTCGTTCACGACTCGTTGGTATATCCGGTACCACAAAGTTGATATGAATCCCTTTCCCCAACACCCCTATGGATCGGATGACATGTTAGTGAAGTTATTAGTACCCGACAGTGTCTTGGCGAGGAGAGATGGGAACAACTCCAGCGCGGCTAGTGAGACCCACAGTTGGTTTGATTCCGACAACAGAGTTATAGGTGGAAGGGCAGAGGATAGAGCCATCGGTCTCAGTACCAAGGGTAACCGCAACAATGTTTGCTGCTGCCGCTATGGCTGATCCACTGCTTGATCCACAAGGATCTGCGGATAGATTGTGTGGGTTCTGCAATATCGAGCAATGGTCATGTTCTTTTTCTTTGAGCCCACTTGCTTTGGGATTTTTTAGACAGATAGAAATGGTGAGTGTTACAGTGTAACCATAGCACCAGTAATTTCAGTGAATTATTGAGGAAAAAAAAGAATAACAGTCAGACACATCATATAAGGTACATACTTCCCCCCCCCCCCCCCCCCAAAAGAAAGATAAGAGGAGCTGACTTACATGGGCCTTATCTCAAGGCAGCTTAGTCAGTCACAACAAATCCAACGGGAGGTGTAGGTGCTAAACTGTGAAGGATAAGTCTACCACATAAATCTTAAAATTTTGTTACAAGGAAAATATAGTACTTCTCTCAAAGTATGAATCCTAACATAGAGCATAGAAAATAGGGGCGAAAATATAATGCTTCTCCCAAAGTACTTCGTTGCATTTGCAAACATAAATTTAAAAATAGAAATATGCAAAAGGGGCCAGGAGACTTGCCTTGCCTTGACCAGTTCTGGCACACCAACCACTAGGAGCAAGGGAAGACCTAAAATGGGCCCATTCACTCAAGCTGGCCTTACCAGGAATAATAGCCCCTGCCTGTCTTAGCCTCTGGACAACCCCAGCATCCTTGGCCACAATTTTACCCAACAGTGCAAACGACCCAGCTGTTGTGTTCATCATATCCTTGGTTGCAATACTGTCCTTGAGCAAAATTGGTATTCCATGTAACATTGGCAGATGATCAGCGCCACCATCGGAGTTCCTCGCTTTGTCTCTCCTCTCCTTATCTGCTCGTTGTGCTTGCTCCAGAGCATCTGGGTTCACTTCAATGACTGCTCTGAGTGTTGGGTTCAGTTTTTTAATCTGACTGACGTAGAATTCTACTAGCTCCCTGGAGGTGAGCTTGTTTTGCTTGAAGCCTGCTTGAAGTTCATCTATTGTGACTTCTTTGATGGGGAATTGATCTGGGCCCTTGGATGGATGGCAAAACGATGTTGCGGACTTGATCATGATGGTGATCATCGCTGGAAATAAGAAGATAGTTCTGACGAATTGAAGATGATGAAAATTGGACATTATTGGTTGTCATTCCCCATTGGCCTTAGAAATTGAGGACTTTTATTGGTGTTGTGTATGGTGTGAATAGGCTTACTATTATTATGTAGAGACTAACAGAATGTTGTGTGGAAAAAAGACCATGATTTGTGTGATCTCACAAAAACACAAAATAAAATGCAAGGACAATGATTCTTCTTTTTCTACGATATAGTGTGGGAGTTTGTATAATTTCAAATCTATATTGTAGATTCAGATTTATAAATCTAACAACATGCCATTGTTCAAACTAAAGAACCTTTAGTTTAAGAAAGTGACGATAAAAATAGTCAAATAGGAGGCAAATTTTAGGAAAAAATTAAAAAGTACCATGTATAATAGTTGAAATTTATAAATCCTCGATCAAAAAAAAAAAGAAATTTATAAATCCAATACCACCATACATACAATATCTATATGCTTGGGATAGTGTGGTGTGGGTCTCGGCCAGGATAAAATAAATGGGCCCGACCACTAAGGCCTGTTATGAACGTGCACTGAAGGCCTCATTTCCAACTTCTGAACCCATGGCCATAAAAAAATAAAGCAGTTCATTTTTTGAAAAAGATAAAAGAAAAGGTACACGTGTTTGTAATCTCTCAGTGTGGGTTTTAGGGTGGGAAATCGAGCCGTTGGATGGGTGGAAAGATAATGTCAGCGACTAAAAGCTGACTGACTAGCGACTACCAAACAGGTTTGGGTTGAATCGAGATTCCAAAAGCTCGGAAAATGTAATCCTCATAAAATGTAGACATCACTATTGTGACAAGGTGACTGGTCCTCGTCAAATTATCGCTGGAGGCTTCTTTTGGGGTGGAGGACTGAATGCTCATGATAATTACGGTTTCAACTTTCAACTTAAATTAATGGGTATTGTGTACTTTGTGCGGCTATGTATAAAATTTTATAATTTTACAATTTTTTTAACAGTTTGCAATCCTATCATGTACTAACTTGTTTACCTAACTGATACTAAAAAATATTTATATAAACTATTTTAATTTTGATATATTATTTAGATTGACAATTAAATTTTGAGTTGGACGCTATTTTTAGCATAATAAGAGACAACTTTGATATTGGATATTTTTAAAAAAAAAAAAAGAGAAAAAAAATTGGTGAAGTGGCTAGTATCAAACGGTGTATATATATGATAATTATACATATAATTTTGAAGCATGTAAATACATTTATTATATGATATGAAGTTCAAAATTGAACGTTTTATCATTAAAGGATTGCATGTACTTTAATATAGATAATAATGTATCAATTTGTATTTAGTTGCTAAAAAGATATAAAGATCATTTTGAAGATAAAGCAAGATTATGACTCAAACTAAGTGCTACCATTTAGTTAGCAATCCTTGTGTATACATTTGTAAAATAAATCTCACAATTAAATATAAGTGTTCAATGATCCTATTATATTTGTAAAATAAAAATCATTACTTAAGGGTTCTTTAACTGAAAAGAGAAAAATAGAAAATATAAAGAACATCAAATCATGCACGATAAATGCTTTTACGTACTTCAAAGTTATATATATATAATCGTTAAATACGTATATCATTTGACATTACCCTATGCACATTTTTTTCCCCTCTTTTTGGAGTTGAAAAAAGAATCTAATATAAATTTTGTTCTCCTTACTCTTTATACTTCATCTTAGCAAGATAAGCATTTTTTTTTAATTCTTCGCATATGTTTAATGTAATGTGGCGTGGGGGCTATAGGGATGTCTTTTCCAATTTGGATAAATTATAGGTGTCTCAATTATCATAATTAAAATTATATTTTATATTTGTAGTCTTCCTTTATTTTAAATTCGTAACTATTAAGACAATTGATGGAACAAAAAATCATTTAATATTGATACTTGAATGTAGTTAATAAAATTGATGATGGTTAAATTCATTGGATAAAGAATAATCATAAAGAACCGGTGAGAAGTTGACATTTGTCGAAACACCAACAATCCACTCAATCCGTTCAATTTTATATTATATATATGATAATGACTAGGTTAATTTTGTTTATAACTTTGTTGTTGAAATAATATAGTAGTTAAAATTGAAATCTTATGTACATTAAGTTTCAAGTTTAATTCTCCCTTTATCCATTGTATTTTTTAAATTCAATTGAGCTATTGATGTAGTACAATACAGTAGATAAGGAGGAATTAAACTTTAGACCTAATATTTTCAGGATCTCAATTTAATCACTTAAGTAAGATTTTATTGGTTTCTTTTTCATTATATTGTATAATCTTTTGTGGCACAATACAATAGGTGAGGATGGGCGGTAAGATTATGTCAGTGACGCAAAGTTGATTCGTCAGGCAGGAAATCTTGTGCTATTTATTATTTAATTATTAAAGATGACATGAGTACATGATGATTGTTGTAAGCTTCGGCAAATTATTGCTCCTGATCAGTTTAACGACAAATGCGTATTGTGGACTTTTTTCGCACTTATTACTGACCATTTGAGCCGGGCCATTCGATGCAAATGGGCCGAATCAAAAATTCATCACGCATTTGAAAATTGGAATATCGTTGCCGTTGGATAATCACCGGAAAGGATGGCATTACATATGGGTCAGATGGATTAATTACATTTTTCTACAGAGAACCTTGATACGAGTATTAAGTTCAGCTACTGCTCTTGAAAAAACGTAGTTAGGAAGATTATTCTTTTTTAATTGATTATATTGATAAGCTTCTAATGAAGTAAAGAAAAATGACATTATACTCAACTCAACTCATCTAAAAATTGAATATTTAATGACGTCACCCCCTGAAATATCATAATTTTGCTAGTCATGTTCTAAGGTTAAAACGAATTTGCAGATTATACTCTAACACGCCCCTCACGCGTATGTCTTGTGGGTTTGAAGCGTGGATGCTAGAAAGGCTTCTCCTATATTGCGTAATAAATCAATATGGGGGCTGCTGAGATTCGAACTCGAGACTTCTCGCTTAGAAAGGCTCTGATACTCGAGACTTCTATATGATTTATAGAGAGGGGGAACGTGAAAATAATTTGTAAGCGAAAGCTCAAGGGAGCTGTGGCCATTTTTTGTCCAATGAATCCTTCACCTTTGATTGGCAGTGCATTAATTTAGAGAGCTTCACACTAACGAAAGTGTGAAGTTGAAATTCTTATTTTTCATTTCTAATTTTTCTCAATGATCTGACGATGTCTGTGCGAAGCATGCATCCATCATCTCAGTTGGCGTTGAAAAGTAGTAGGATGGGCAAATTCAAAAGTTCATATCGCATTGCACATAATTCTTAATACTTTCTCGTATCGGCCTTGGTATTACCAAACTCCAAGAAGTCATTACAACTCCTTTTGACTTTTAACATCAAAATACATATGTGAAAAGCATCATTTTTATTTTATTTTTTTTGGTTTAAAGGAAAAGCATCCCTAAGTTGTCATCATTCCTTCAACTTAGAGATGATAAGATTCCCACAAATGCATTGAATGGCAAATATATGATCTAGTTTTGTCCTGATACCTCGTCACGAGTCATTGTCCTTAAATTGAAATCACATGTTTCAAGTTTGAAACAATTGATTTTCACTTGGTTTGATTAGTCCACTAAAGAAAATATTGGTTTTCAAACAATCATAATATCATACGAGATTTCTGAGCACGGCATAAACTCTAAATAATTACAATTTTAATCCCATAAAAGCGTATCCTTTCTTACTCCGTTTGATTAGCGACCATCTCATACATCTTCACCAGTTTCATAGACAGCATTTTTGGTTTTTGTAAGTGAAAGTTCACTGACAAAAGAAAAGGTAAAAAGATCCACAGTAAATGATGAAATCCAAATATTTTAATAGAGTATTTCTTACTTATTTATATTTCGTAAACGGCAGCACACATTAATCATAACCCATGCGCACATGATGCTCTAAACACAGAATGTGTCACTTGCATGCTTTAAAAAAACAGTGCAACTTGCAAATTTCTTGAAAATAAATAAACAAGTGAGAAAAAGCATTTTGGATAGGGTATGCTGTGCTGCGAAAGTTGACTCTGTGTCATCCAGCCGGCCCATTTATGTTTACTCAACGTAACCTCATTTGAAGCGCCACCATCACAACTGCATGTATCATGCAACTTTTGATTGAAAAGTTATTATTTTGGTGATCAATAAATCGAATGATAATGATCGATAAATCAATAATTTTGCAGTTCACAAGTTACAAGTAAATTAAGGATATTCACACTCGAATCTTAAGAGTTAGGATATTTAATTTTTAGCTAGTCATTCAAGCCTAGTTACGTTGCTTCCACATTACTTGGTGTCCGATTTAACTCCTCCAATCGAATGTTACAATTTGGCTTAGAAACTGATTGATTTCTGTAATTTTACTAGTGGATCAATATCTCACTAGTTTAGATCAAACAAATAGGTGCGTTATTGTTTCACAACTTCATAAATATCGTTTTTTAAAGATACTCAATCACATGATACTTACAGGCATTTAAAATATGCAAGGATTTCAATAAAACAGAGCCGTCCCATGAAAAAATTTCGATAAAATTATATGCATGAATAAGTTGTACCTCCCTCGTACCAAATTTTTTACGTCATGTATTCGCAATGAAGTTTAAGTGAGATAATCTTCTAGTTAATGGATTCATAAGTCAAATTATTGCTGTTTCTAATACACTAGTACTGAATGCTTCACTTAATATTCGTTTTTAATTTTAAACATGTATTAAACATAGTAGGGGGCTGTATTATTTTTATGGGAATTTCAAGAGCCTCCTGAACTGCTGTGGAAGAAGTAAATAATTAATGAGAATCATAGAAGCATGTGATAAACGTAGCTTTTTTTTGGGGGGGGGGGTCAGAAATGAACGGTCAAAGATGTGCAGCCAAAAACTTTGATGGATCAGTTTATGTTGGTTGGGGGCCCAACGACGCAGCACACCTACCGACCATGCTTAAGAAACTTCCCCCTTTTTTCCTTTTTTCTTTGGCGACTCGTACACCTGAACTTCGTTCGCACGCGCCTTTGCTTCTTCAACTGGATGGAACATTCACATCAGCACAAAAGCTTGCGCTCAATGCTTCCGTCTGTAATTTGAACTACAATTTCATTTAATATCTGCAAATTATCCTACAACATATGTGTCTCAATTATATGTTGTTTTTTTTATTAATTGTTGCATTAATCAAAAAAATTATCTGATATCAACCAAGGAAAAATCACTTATTATGGTCTATTTATATAAAATATCTCATTCAATTTAAATATAAATAAATTTATAGTCAAGTCAAATAAATTTTACAGAAGAAGACAAGTACAAAACAATTATGATAGAATAAGAAACTAGTAACAAAAATCCCAAAATTGTGCTGGCAAAATTGGGGCCGATTATACAACTAACTGATGGCCCACACCAGATCAGCAACCATTAGGAGCAACGAGGGTCGTTTTGCTTTCAGAAATAAATAAAATAAAACAAGTGGGATTGAAGAAGCAATTCAACAGAAACAAAAGAGAAGGAGAAACAAAGAGAGAATCCTTCTTGCCTGCTTGCCTTGCCTATCCTCACCTGGTTTCCCTCTCCCCTGTTTGGTGCCTGCACTCTCTCTTTCTCTCTCCTCTTAACTCCGTTAGAAGTTCTCTGCGCGACCCGAAAAGCTTGGCGGATTAAAGGTTTTATCTTGCTGTAGGTTTTTTCTGGGGTTTTGAATCAAGGATGTTGGTTGCTAATTCTTTTGATTTATGGCAAAGGGATGCATTCTTCTCTGCCGCTGAGGAGGTCCAACAATCTGCTGACATGTATTCTCGCTTTCCTTGTTCGTATTTTCAATTTACTTCAGGTTTTAAATGATGAAAATTAGTTCTTTAATTACCCCCAATTATACATGGGTTGAGTCCAACTATAAAGGGTAATTTGATTTTCTCTTGGTTGTTGATTCCTGTTTGTATGCGGTTTGATCAATCTTGGGTATTCCAGTTATTGGGTAATTTCTTCATATGCTTCTATGAACTCCTGATTAGCTGTACTCTTTGCTTGTCTGAAGTTACTTGGTTTTTGAGCCGTGAAGATTGGAAAATTTTGAAGTCTGCAAATGCTTATGGAATTAAGAACCCCAGGAATATCTTGATTCTGAGCTAATATATTGTTGTTCTTAGTTTGGAGTCGGCTTATCGGACATGGGTTAGTGAGAAGAGACAAGGGATATCGTCAAGTGATTCGGATGAACTTCTGAGAGAGGTGCAAACTGCTCTTGGCACCGCCAAATGGCAGGTAGTTTAATTTACAGTTTTCTTTATTGCCTTTTACCCATTTCGCTTGTTTGGGTTAGTTCAAGTTTCTTTGCTTGTTACAACTTAGAATCACCAAGTATACAGCTTAGGCATGATCCTTACTGTTACTGAGTGGTTGTTGTCGTATTTCAATTGTGGTTGGCCCATTTTGCTGTTTTCCAATGTTCCTAGAATTATTATTGATTTGCCTTTGGGAACCAGGGTAAGACTATCTAATCTTGGATCTCCTCAGATCCCGTAAAAGCAAGACCTACATTAAGAGTATTGTACTAGAATTAAAATTGATGAATGACAAAATAGTTGACTTTTTAATATGTCATGATTTTTGTTGATAGCTGGAAGAGTTTGAAAGGGCTGTCAGATTAAGTCATGGGAGTTGCCGCGATCAGAATGGAATGGCAAGACACCAGCAGTTCATTTTGGCCATTGAGAGTCAGATTACCCAGGTTGAAGATGCACTAAGAGAGTCATTAGAGGTGGAAGGAAAGGAGCCACTTCGATGGGTGAACTTGGATGCAGATGAACGGGATGATTTAGCCATGTTCCTCTCTGGTACACATATTAGAGAGTTCACAAAGAATGCACAAGATGAATCTGCAAAATCTATTATCAACTCAAAAGTGGAGAATCTATATGCGACTGAACCTTTGGGCTATGCTGCTTGTAGTAGTAGTGGCAGTGTGGAAAACAACGTTCAGGCAAAAGGTCTAACATCTTTTGGGGATGATGTTGTGATCAATATCGAGCCACCTAATTGTGCCATAGAACATACTGAGATTGAAGCTCTTGGGACAGGAGGGAATGTTTATTATGAAACAGATAGAGCATCTAGTACGAAGAGGACATGGGTTTCACCAAAATTCAGCATGTTGAAAATTGTTGTTCCTAATGATGATGATCAGATGACAACATTAGTACCTACTGTTGAGGCCACACCTAAAGTAAAGGGCTCCAGAACATCAAGTTACCTTCAATTGAGAGCAATGAATTTTTTCAATGAGGTGAATTTAGCTGTCCTCTTGTGAACTAATCCTAATTGCTTCAAGAAAAGTTGCAACTTCTCATCAAGGGAATGTCCCCTCTTTTCTGGCTTGCAACTAATCTGTAGTACTTACCTAACCCTGTGCGGATCATGCGGTTTTGCAGTTATTCAAATGTCTTACTGCTTTGAAGAATACGATGCGAAGCGATCGGCACTTACAGTTCAGCTCTTCAATGCGGCTCATAATTCTTTTGATGGTGTCATGTTTCCTACTGGGTGAGTGCATTCCTTGAAATTCAGAGCAGTTCGTACTAATATGGTGCATAACTACAGAAATCCTACTCTGCGTGTCTTTTTGGGTGTTACTTGTAAATAGAAGGGAGCTATCTATTCTGGTGTTGGTAAAACTAATACATGTCCAGTACTAGCATTCCATTGTTATACACTTGAGTGTAATGATGAATCTCCACTACTAACTGAAAGGGAATTAGAGGAAAATTACATCCTTCATTCATTGATAGTGCTGCTTCTTGTCGCTAAGAACTCCTTACCATGCAGAGTTGAAGTTACATGACTAGACATTTTACATCTGCTTGAGTTTGGCATGTTTAACTTTCTTGCTGGTGTAACTGGAGTTCACTGTCACCATATGCTTCTGTAAATGGAAGTACCCCCTTACTAAGACAACCCCCCCCCCCCTCCTTCTTTGGCCACTTCAATAACTTGAGAGATCAGTCTCCCAGCGTCATTTACTTTTCCCAGCTTCATTTACTTTTCCACGACCATACTGGGGGAAAAAGGAAGAAATAACAAAATAAAAGAGCTTCATTGGATTGAAAATTTGAAAATGTGACCGTATGATTGGTTTGTTTTTTGTGCAGTGCTTTACGTCTTTCATTGAAGCTGAACAAAATGTGGCTTATTTCAGCATTTGACGAAGTCAACAAGAATAGGTATTGCCCTTACCTTCCCTGCTCGTCCCAATTTGTTGAAGGGTGCTACTTGTACCGCTCCTTAAGCTGTGATTGAGACAGAGCTACTTGGATTCCTGGCTTTGGAATTGTTCCGTTTCAGGTGCACGTAGACCTCAGCATGGGCAGAGAAGAAGGAAAGCCCCGCCCTGCGCGGAGTATTCAGTTTGTAATTCTATGTCATATGTATGTGTTGTAGGCTGCAGAGGGTGTATGCTTAAATCCTGTACGGGCCTTCTAATGTGAGAATTACCAATATACCACTTTCTGTAGGGTGTAGAAGGAAGTGCCTAAGGGGCATTACTGTGATAGCTTGTGACAAAATTATTGAGAAAGTTTAAAAGTGCTAATTTCTATCCTTGCCAAGTTGATCTATTAAATTTAGAGTATAAGCTGACGTAAAGATTCAGATTTTAAACAGAGGTAGAAATTACATTGAGTGGTGATATTAACAATTATATGAAGATTTGGATTGCATCGTCCTGACTCTTCTAATTTCATTGTATTTTGAATGATGATGCATGGATTTTACACAAAGTTCATTCCATTTTCTAGTTTTTATTCAATGAATGCAAAGGCAAGATCATGCGTTCCCTTTTATCAAGATGTCCTTCTGTTTCTAGGGTAATAACACCAAATCCCTTCTCCGTATCCGATTAATTTGTTTGCTTTTAAGGCCAACGCATTTGAGTATAAAACATTCTCTCCCTACCAATCAAGACGTGAAATTCAGAACAGAGAGATTGATTGGTTGGAGCAAGATGGAGGGAAAGCTCTGTTATTTTTCTGTAGCCCTGGCTTTGATCCTTGGCGCCATCACCCCACCAACAAACGGTGTGTACTACTCCAAAACAGTCATCCAAAAGCCCAAGCCTCTAAAGAAGACCACCCTACACTTCTACCTCCATGACATCCTAAGTGGCAATGACCCAAGTGCAGTCTTGGTGGCCCATCCCAACATAACCTTGGGCCAGAAGTCCGCCACCCCATTTGGGTCCATTTACGCCATCGACGACCCGTTAAGTGCAGGCCCAGAACCCAATTCCACGGTGATTGGGAATGCACAAGGGCTGTATGTGTCTGCTGCCAAAGATGTCCTGTCCCTGGTGATGTATGTGGACTTTGAGTTCACTGCAGGGGAGTTCAATGGCAGTTCGATCAGTGTGTTTTCGAGGAATCCGGTGATGCAAGGAAATAACAGAGAATTGGCCGTTGTTGGTGGGAGGAAGAAGTTCAGGCTGGCCAAAGGATATGCTATTCTTAAGACTCATTCCTTGGACCCCAAATCTGGTGATGCTGTTATTGAATATCATGTTACGGTTTATCACCATTGATTTGGTATAAGCCTTTTGAGGCTGATGTTAATCAACCACCTCTAATACATTTTTTAAATAAAGAGGAGCATGCATAACATTAAGAATCAATTCAATTCCATCTGTAAAAGTATCCACCTTTGTCAATTTTGACTATGATGTTTTAACATCTTCTAGTACGATTCTCAGAATTTGTCAAAATCGTCATCAGTTGACCGAATGACCCACGTAATCGGTTAAAGTCAATTTTGACGATTTTTTCTTTTTTTTTTTTTTTTGATTGGGCTGGAGGTATTAATGAAGTTAAAACAATTGGGTAAAAAAGGCAAAACGAAGTTGACTAAGAATTCCAAATTTCTTCCGTTCACTCCTCAAAAGTAAAAACTCTATATCTAAAATTTCCAGATGTTTGAGAACAAAGATTGAAATTCATTGTCCAAATTCATGCACCAAAATGAGTTGACCAAAATGCCTTAATCAAAAAGTGACACGCTAGAAAACTTTAAATGTCGATCATAACATTAATAGATCAAGATCAAAAATTCAGTGGCATAAGCGTTTAATTAGTTCTTGAATAACCATTCTGTTAGTTATACGTGAAATTCACTATGTTAGTTAGTTTCATGGTTGAGGTCACATGTGCTTCCTTGAGTAGCAATTTTTTAATAAGTGTAATATCTACACAAATCCAGTTTAAATTTCAGTTTTCTATGCCTCAAACTAACATTCTCACTACCACTATCATATTCATTTTCTTATATTCTATTATTCCATCCTTAAATTAAAAAAAAAATTCTCAAAATCATGTGTTACTGTCCAAGATCTGAGTTTTAAGTATTCAGTCATTTCACATAAAGATTTATTCTAATAACAAGGTCGGGATAATTCAATGTTGCATATAAATCTACAAAATTTCGAAAATAGTTTATAATTATGATCAAATTTTAAGATTTAAAGATAACATATCTTTATTACAGGATCCGCGTCTATACCTAATTCAAGAGCTCTCATTACTTCCCCACTAAAGGGTTTTTTTCCTTCCTTTCTCTTTTTTTTCTTTTTTTGGCTTTCTTTAGTGGCAACTAGCAATCCTCGAATAAGTAATAACTATACGCATGCGATATTAAAATCCAACTTTCTATTCCTCTCCCTTCACGCGATGATCACATCTGCTGTTATCACATGTGCTATTATGATACTCATATTTGCTTGTCTTACACTATTAATCTCTCCATTAACAAACAAAAGATCACTCAAACATCATCCACTAACCCATATTTCAACTTTCAATTATCTAATTTCTTTACATGAGACTTTAACGTATAAATATTAAACTAGGGATCGTATGATGTATTTTTTTCTCATTCGTGTATTTTACTGTACTAATTTTAGTTTTACAACTTAATATTACTTTTAAAATGTAAGTAATATCTAAAAAAATGCGTTTAATTACCATGTAGTACTGATTTGGATACAAATTAGCTTTAAAAAAAATGGGCTATAGTCCAGTAAAAGTCCAAGGAAAAGAATTGATCGGATCAAGCCATCATGATTGAGTAGTCCATATCCAGATACAGGCTCACTAAAATCTAACTCCACCGAAAAATAATTCTCATGTACATGGGTTTACGAAAAAGGAAAATTCTAGCCAATATCTCGTAAAGGCTATATATATATATATATACTACAGGCAACGATTTTTGAATCTAAATAAAACTAAAAAATAATGGCAATATTTGGTAAACAGTTTTTTGAAGAATTTTTTGGCAAGAAAGAGCTTTTTTGACCAAGATTAACTATTTGACCAAGTAAAAAAAGATGTTTTTGGTGTTTGGTAAAAAAAAGTTTTTATAAGAGTTTTTTGTCTTACAATTTTATCAAAAACAGCTAATTTTATAAAATAATTTTTCAACAAATAGCTAATTCAAACAATTAATACAAACAGTTAACTCAAACAGTTAACAGCTAATAGCTAATAAATATTGACTAAATAGGGCCAATATGTATTTAAAAGAATATAGAATTATATATAATATGATTCTTCAAAGAGAACCTTCTTAAAACCCTATACAAGCGAGTCATGATCACCATCAGATTCAGAGGTAGCTCAACAAGACTTTCATAAGTTGCAATATGATTACTACCCTTTCTAACTGAAGTAATGAATGCACATAAAAAGAATAAATCCCTTCTATAAAAGTTATTTTATAAGTAATCCTTTAATTTAACCTTAAAAAATCATAGAACTCTAAATTACACTGAAATAAGTGCCAGTTAGGTAAATAGTATGGGAAAACTTTTCAAGTTGCCCACAGTTAAACATAAGAAAACATAAACAAAGAATAAAACAAGTGTGAAACAACTGACATTGGGGTTAGACAGTAACGTTCAAATTTTGACCCATGGGTCCGGGTGGCATCTTTCGCACGAAAAGCTAAAAAAGTCAAAATTAATAAATGCGAATAAAGTATTCTATCAATCTATCCTCAATCTAGAAGAAAATGATGCAGACTATAAAACAAAGAAATCCCTCTCTTACGCCCCTGCCCTACCCGCTCAAGTGGAGGTCTCCAAACAAGCAAAAACAACATATTGGACAGAAAACAGAGAGAATGGAAGGAATGGAAGAACTGACAATTAAGGTGGCTAAATTTGTGGTTTTCACAGCGCTTATGGTGATTCCACACCAAATGACCAAGGTCCGGGCTCGTGATCCCGAGTGGGAACAAGGCGGGCCAGCACCATGGGCCAAGACGGCGGGTCACGGCAAAGAGCGCACTACCCTGCTGCAATTCTACTACCATGACGTGGTCATCGGCAAGAATGCCACCGTCCTTCAGGTGGTCCCTCCGTGGCGGCCGGGGAGCACCCACCCCTTCACCGGGTTCGGCTTCGTTAGGATGAGCGACGACCCTCTGACCGTGGGGCCCGACCCGAAGTCAAAGCTGGTGGGGCGGGCTCAGGGGCTGTATGGCCGGGCCGCCCAAGCCGAGTACACCCTGATCATGGCCCTCACCTTTGCCTTCTCGGATGGGATCTACAATGGGAGTTCCTTCACTGTTCTTACCCAGAACGCCTTAGCTGAGGCGGTGAGGGAGTTTCCGGTGATCGGAGGAACCGGACTCTTTCGGATGGCCCGTGGGTATATTTTAGCCCGAACTTACTCTCTTGATGTCGTGACTAGGAATGCCGTTGTGGGCTACAATGTTACTCTTCTTCATCATTGAAAACTTTGTAAAGGTTTAACCTCTTTATGTTTAGTGGCCATGTTTTCTAGTCCCTCCTCAAACAGTATTGAGTATTGATGGCTATATTAACTCCTCAACGTAAAATAATTTTTATTGACTCTTATATATCATGTGCATTATGTTGTAATGAAAACGATGTTTAAAAGGAAATGGGATAGTTTAATTAAAATGTATAAACTATAGTGATGATAATCATGACATGTTTAAAATTAAATAGTTAGGTGATCATCTGGCCAAATAAATTAAGTGTATAATTAATTATATTATTCTTTTCTTATAAGATAAGCGTAGAGAGGAGTACTAAATACCCCTTAATAGTTTCCATAAACTTCTCCGTACTCTTACGTGAACGTGCTTTTAAAGCTTGAAACTGACAACGCTATTGGTGAACATCATTTTATGGGCCTAAGCATGCTGTATGGTTCTGTCATTAGTCTTGTGGGCCTGTGGCTTTTTCTGCACTCCGGACAGTAATAATGGAGTCTAATAATTCTGTGGACAAAATTTCTATCCAATAACATATTGTAACGTATCGTCGTTGGGAAATGGTTAGATACCTCACTTTCTGACAAAGTAATATATGGGCCTCCACTCTTTGAGAGGAGGTGCGCTGGTCAATTTAGAAACACTAGCTCGGTACTGAAGCCGGTGATTGCAATTAACGACCGTAAAAGACGTTTTTATTTGGCTACAAAACCAATGTTTCATATATTTAATTTGATGATTGATTAAATTGGATATAGAAGTATTAGTACTTAGGTGGTCGCAATGAATTTTAAATCCAATTCAGATTTAGTGGAGCTGTCTCATTTACATGAGTCCAATAGATCCTAAAATGAATCTGGATTTTAAAAAAGTTTAAAGACAGTCCATCGCTTAGATCTAGATTAGACTCATTGGACCCATCGTTCTCATAACCCAAAAATCTAACAAAAAATTCTTTTAAACTTATCCCTCTCTCTTTGTGATTAACATATCGTGCATTGTTAGTCTTTATTTCTAAATATAAACATGTGTACGTAATGAATAAGTATTCAATCTTACCCATTTAAATTTCATACACCTATTAGTAGTATTAAATGACAATAATACTGTTGTACAATACATAAAATTAAAATAAATTGCTTTTTGAGGTCATTTGGAATTTAATAACAAAATTCAACTTTCATTATTTAGATCGAAACTTGAATATATTTAATAAAAATATTGAAAGAAGCTTGAATATGAATTTTGAGTTCAAAATGTATTCATATATATAAGATTTATCTTCACTACAATAATCCAGTCAATATATATCTCTATCATACCAATCGTAGTAGTTGAGAATCTTGAGATAAATGTTAACCAAATGAAATAATTGGAGTTTAAAATTCATGTTTAAGTTTTTTTCATTTATCTTTTTCATTAGATGATTGATTTTTGATTCAAACCATTGATATTATTTTAGTGATAAAAACATCAATTGAATTATTTTAGTGACAAAAAGTATCAATTAAATTATCATAGTAGAGATAAATGTTAACTAAATGAAATAATTTTGAATTTAAAATTTATATTTGAGCTTATGTTAACTAAGTGAAAGAATTTTTCACTAATTTTGACATATTGTCACTTAGAGCGTTGGATTGGCATTCGTGGGTTCCAATGTTTCTAACTGACAATATGCAAAGTCTTACTCAACTAGTATTAGTTCTATGGATCTTATGAACTATCATGGAACTTGGTTTTGATATTTTAGTTGGTGCAATATGATCTTGAGGAGACTTGGTTATATCAGGGTTTATTATAATTGTTGTTTCCCACTAGTAGGCACATTAAAATTATTATTGTCTTATAGCTCATTTTTTCTTATTGTCTTCATTAAAAATTATGTTAATGTGTTTATTGAATAGGTACTACATGTCTTAAACCTATAACATTCTTTTGTAAGGTTATAGATCCGTTTAGAATCCGTTTGAGATTCATAGAATCCAAATCTAAAAAATTAGAATGGATCTGGATCTAATTAAATATATTCAATCCAGATTTGATCCATTGCTATTTCTATTAGTAGCCTTTAGAAAATGATATAAAAATCGCTTTCCACTTAGCATGCAATTTTTCTTGGTTATAGAACTACATGTATATATATATTTTTTTCATAGGACAGATAATTGATCAGCATGGTGTCTTTCGATTTTATTAACACATAAATTAAACCCAAATTAATTAAGGTGAAAGATATACTGCCTTATCATCACTAGCGGAGTCAAGATTCTAAACAAGGGGGTAAGATTGGAAAAATTAAAGGGCACTTCCAAAATGAAAAGGAAAAGGCGAAACGAAGAGTCAAACTAGGGATCTCCCACCCAAAGCAAGGGGCAACCACCACCCTACTATGTAGTCCTATGATGTGTACTTATAAACTAATTAATATATATCTATTTTTCTTATCCATAAAAATATCCCACATTTAATTTTTTTCCCAAAAAGTTGGGGGGTCAATTGACCCCTCTTGCCCCAATATGGCTCCGCCTATGCTTATCATCACTTAAAGTTAAATTCACAAAAACTTTTTGTAAGACTTTTTTCGTGTCTGTGGATCAAATGTAAGCTGGATCACTTTACACTAATAAGAATTTTAGTGGTACTTTTTGGTAACTTCTTCGATCACCACTAAGGCCCTGTTTTATTTCGCATTTTTTAGAATTTAGTTAAGAGTTTACATCTCCTTACTTCTTCTTACATCTCCTTACATTTCATAGATTTTCTATAACATTCATTTATTTTAGTTACAGAAATATGTATATTTTTTTTAATGATACTACCAATATACAAAATTTATAAATATCTTATGAATACAACATTTACATAAACATAAAAACATAATATAACGACGTAAATTATATTTGAATTTCGACATGAAATATATATTATTATAGATAACCATACATTTATTTATATTTAAAATTATTTACTTAAAATAGGAATTTATTTGAAGAGTTGTATTCAATTTTGTCAAAAAAATTTGTTTTTTTTTTTTGTTATACTTTATTCGATCAAACTAATATTCATATAAAAAGTCATCTCAAGTGGATGAAATTTTATTCACCAATTTATGGGGATTAATATATTTTATTGTTGTGTAATTAACGTAATTAATTAATTATTTTCAATAAGTATATTATTTTAATATTATTATTTTTCATCCAAAACGTTCATTGTAAAATAAATTATACTATATAACTCTTTAACAACTCCTTACATATATCCTTACAGCTCCTTACAGCTTCTTACAGCTTTTTATATCTCCTTACAGCTCCTTACATCTTCTTACAGCTCCTTACAGCTCCTTACATCTATCTATCTATCTAAAACGCGAAATAGAACAGACCCTAAGCTTAGAAATTTATTACGTTATTTACGTTTGTGGCCCTGCAAAATTGAACCTGGATATATGGACAAGGTGAACCTTGAATCTCATACGAATTGGGCTATTTACATAATGGTCTAGAATCAGACAATACATGTTAGGTGGTGTATTAATCTATTCTATTTTTAATTAGTGATTTTCTGTTGTTATTTTATTACATTGTAATTGCCTATCAGTCTATCATATAGTTCTACCTAATGCTACTTGTCGATAGTGTTATTGCTTTTTTCTTCCAAAAGACTTCAATTTGATAAAAATATTTTCTAAAAATCTTCACCTAAAGCTGCTTGCCTTTGGTACTCAATACTTCTTTTATCCAACTTGTTTTTTTTTAACAAATTTTTTTTGTGGATTTTTTGAAATCAATCCCTCTACTTACATACATGTTTTCTGATGTTGTCTGCTTATAACACGATCTCCCCAACTCCTACAGAAGCTAGACTCACACAGAAAATGGTTATTCCAACTCTTGTAGAAGCGGAACTCATGCTAAAAGCGATTGTTGCCATAATATTGTAGGATCACATAATTAGTTAAGGAGTCCAATTAATGAAAATTTTCTATTAGCTATCATTGATCCCAAAAATACATGTGCATCCAATAATTTTCCACACATGTTCAAGGTCCAAGATCATTACTACATTTTTTTTTTCGCTTTCTTAATTTAATTTAACTATTGTCGATCGGCTCATCATGCGTTATTTTATAACCCCCCCCCCCAACCCCTGTAGAGACTCGGGGGGGAGGGGGGCAGGACCGGAAGAGAGAGAGCCTCTGAAGGCATGGCGAAGCTGACAATTATTCAGTTGGCTAAAGCTGTCGTATGGATATCCCTAATGATCGTGCCATACCAAAGTGCTCAGTGTCGGGCTTATGAGCCCTAGCCTGGATCCGGCCCGACATGGGCCAAAACGGAAGCTCACGGCAAAGAGCGCCGTAGTTCTACTGCCACGACGTTGTGATTGGAGACTCCCCCACCGCCGTCCAAGTGGTGGCAGCCCCCGGAAGCAAGAAGCCCTTTTCGGGGTTCGGTTTCATCGCCATGGCCGAGGAGCCGCTGACTCTGGGGCCCGACCCGAGTTCGAAGCTGGTGGGCCGAGCGCAGGGGATCTACGGTAGGGCCTCTAGGGAAGACCTCAGTCTGATCATGGCCCTCACCTTCACCCCCTTGGATGGGGTGTACAATGGAAGCTCCGTCAGCATCCTGGGCCGAAACTTGATTACGAGCCCAGAGAGGGAGCTTCCGGTGGTTGGTGGAACCGGGTTTTTCCGAATGGCCCGTGGGTGCGCCTTGGCCCGGACTTACTCCTTTAACCTCACTTCTGGAAACGCCGTCGTTGGTTATGATATTACTGTTATTCACTGATGCCACTACCACCCGCATGTTCGTGAATCTTTGAGTATTTTCCTCTGTTTTTACCTTTGGGGTCTTGTTTCTTATTTCCATAAGCAAAATAATAATAAATACTGTCTTTTAGTTCGGCGTTCGAAATTAAATCTCTTTGCTTAAATCATAAATCAACAATTGATCAATGAAAATTTATTAGTATTGGTCCTATTGGATAAGGCTTACGTGCTACTTAAGAAATTACGAATTGAAATTATTGGATTATATTTCCAATTTTCCGCACTTGCAAACTTATACACATAGTTTTCGATCCTTTAATTGTCAAAGTTCTTTTTCATATTTGTTAGCAGAGTCAACAAATTTTATAATTAACAGTAACAAATTTTTTATTGCCTCTTTTTGAAATACTGTCTTTTTCAGAGAGACGTTTGTTGTATATGTTTGTCTTTGCTTTCTTTAGTGCTTGACTGTCTGTTTTTACTTAGAGCTGTGTATGATACGGTAAGTTGTGAAGTGGCAAAGTTTGTCAAAGCAGTGTGGTGAGCTACTTCTTTATTTACATGTTTGATATTAAAAGTACAATGCATAATGCAAGTATTTTGAAGTCATGAATGATGTATATTGTATGGGATTTTGAGATCATCACCGGGTAGCTATTAGTATGAGTATATATGTGTGTGTTGAAGATGTGTGTCATTCCTTGTGACAGAACAAGAAGCATGATCAAATGTCAATGAATTGTAAGTGCTTCATTTCAAACGCCCAAGATAGTTGCTTGATAAGAAAGGCGGGCGAGCAATGACCTAGCCAGTGGGATGAGTCTTACTTGTCTTATTGAAAAGAAAAGAAGGAGAATGCAACAAAAGTTTCAGATTAATTATAGGCTGAGAAGTATGGTGGGATATTTACAAGGTCATTGCCCAAGTTCTTAGCCAAAGGCTAAACAAGCACATTACCTCGGCTGGTTGGAGAGACTCAAACAGCATTCGTTAGCGGCACGCAAATCCTAGATGGAGCTTTGATTGCGCATGAAGTTGTTAATTGGTTGAAGAAGTACAAAAAGCCAGGGATCCTCTTAAAGTTTGACTTCGAGAAAGCACATGACACAATTAATCGGGAAAGCCTAGATCGAGTGATGGAAAAGATGGGATTCGACCAAAGATGGAGAGTTGGATTAGGACTTGTCTTTCAACTGCAACAATTTCAGTCTTTTTCAATGGAGCTCCATCCAAACCTTTCAGGATGGGAACAGAGATCATACCAGGAGATGCAATGTATCCCTTTTTATTTGTCTCAGTAGCAGAGGTTCTAAATAAAATGCTTCTAAATGCTGTTGAGTTAGGCCTGTTCAAAGGTTTACTTGTGGGATCTACGTATATCCACATTAGTCATTTACAATTTGCAGACGATACTCTCATCTTCAGTTCTGACAGTAAAATACAATAAGTCTGGACTCATTGTACTAGGAAAAGATGAGACATGGGCACAAAATGCAGCAAGTCTCTTGGGCTGTAATCTTGTTGAACTCCCATAACATATCTAGGTGTTCCACTAGGGGCAAACATGAAGAAATTCTCGTCCGGCAAAGCATAATTCAAAAAATACATGAGAGACTTGGTTCATGAAAAGCTAGTTGCTTATCAACGGCTGGAAAATTGGTGTTGATTAAGGTTGTACTAAACAGCCTACCACTCTATTAAGTTTCGATCTTTGGAATGCCGAAGAAGGTAGCAGCCAAAATGGCTAAAATTCAAAGGAAACTTTTATGGAGTGGGTGAAAGGAAGGGAAATTTTGCGAAATGGGAAGTGATCCAAAGGCCTAAAGAAAGAGGTGGTCTACAGGTAGGAGATCTAATCCTAAAGAATGCAGCATTACTCTTCAAATGGTGGTGGAAATATGCATACGAGGAGGGCTCTTTATAGAGGAATGTTATCCAATCTATTCACAAAGAGGACGACCCCACTTTGATTCCAAGTAGGAAGTTTGCACTTGTTCCATCTAAAAACATCTCCAGGACAGCAGGTTGTTTCTGCTAACCTAAGGATACAACTAGGAAATGGAAGTAAAACCAAATTCTGGTTTCATCCATGGGTTTCGGATGTGTCTCTAAGAGACTCTTTCCCTAGTTTTTATTCATTATCCTCACAGCATAATGATGTCATCTATAGTATGGGATGGTTCGAAGGGAATGTGTGCAGGAGGGCACTCTCCCGGAAAAGGCAATTTACAAGTGTGGAAGAGCAACAAGCTAGGGAATTAAACAGTTTGATTGTCCAGATCCATCCAGTGAAACAAGACAGATAAAATACTCTAGGGAACAAAAAGCTTTATTGTCAAAGCATTGACAGATATAGCCCAATCAGTCCAAGATGAAGGAGCTGAGATTGATAATCTAGTATGTAGTGTGTCGAAGAACATTAGCCCTCAAAAGTGGAATTCATGTTGTGGTTAGCACTCCTTTGAAGACTTAATACAAAAGATCTCTTATGCAGGAAAGGGGTACGTGTTACCTACACAAGAAAATCGGTGCCCCTATTACTCCACGGCCATAGAAGATATTTACCGTCTCCTAGCCACTTGTCAAGCATCATGGAATACTTGGTGTATCCTCTCAGCTAAGCTTGGGAATCCCATCATAATCCTCTGTACCTTGAGGCATCTGTATGAATTTTGGATGAATCAACATTCCAATAACAGGGTAAGAAAGAAATTTTGGATGGCCACTGTCTTTGCAACATCTTGGAGCTTGTGGATGCATAGAAACGAGATGATCTTTGAGCAGCAAACTCTTGGCCTCAAAGAACTGATCTTTGCTATCTATCAAATGGAGAGTTTCACAGTGGTCTAAAGCATGGAAGGAGCAAATCATATCTTATGCCCCTGAAGTGTTGTCCAGGAACTTCAATTCTATCCCTGTTTTGTTTTCCTAATTCGAGAAGCCTGTAGCAAAACTAGGGATAATTGCAGACATGAGCTTGCGCAGAGTCTCTTTGAAGTTGCAGATGGTGTGAAACATGAACAACCGTTGCTGGAGATGGAGAAGTAGGCGGGAAGAGGTCAATAAGCAATACTAGAATGGTAAGCTAGTCATTTATTTCCTCCTTTTGCTGTTGACAGACATATGGTAGGGTGGAGATGCTGTTAACAAAACTCTTTCACCTGCTGGTTCATTGATTGCCAGGTGCGCACTTCCTTTCTTTTATTAGGTTTGTTCCCTGATAATTGACCGTCGACATATGGTTTTATTAATTAATAGGCATCAATGCCATCTTTTTATTGAGAACAATGAGTTCGATCAAATGTCTATCATGAGCTCATTTTAAAAAACAAAAAAAGAAAAAAAAAAGAAAAGAGAAAGAACAAAGCCAATCAACTCTACCTGTAATGATATCTGAGCTAATGATTCACCAACATCTTCAAGATTTGAGTTTGGTAGCTTTCAAGTACTTTCATGGATAATTGATGAGTGGCTACCAATACCAAACTCATGGATCTGAACTAATTATGATTATACTCTATAATTTCTAGCTTCAATATTGACCTATTTAGCCTTATTTAAATTAATTGTTCTGTCCGAGTGTTGGAGGAATGTAATAATATAAGAATCTTACGATAAAAAAATTAAACAAAAAAAAAGAATATGAATGTATGATCAAATCAACATTTAAATAACCAAATAAATTGATGGCACGTCAAAATCAAGATGGCAATTAATTAGACAAAATCTTGTCAATCAATATTATTCTCCCTGTCTTATGATAGAATTATGAAAGATACATGTATATATACATTTGATATGATGATTTATTAGAGAGCAATTACTCATTAATGTTGACATCAAAATCCATTCTTCTCATAATTGCAATTAAGGGGATGTTCTCTTCCATGTTTAGAAAGTACTTGATAATTGTTAACTGCTCTTAAATGGTCTTAACTTATAATTATAAATTCTAACCACATAAACACTCCTAATCTCTTACTAATTGCTACTTGCTATTTCTAAACACTGTTCGTAATTGCTACTGATCACTAGTATATGCCGGTAATTAACTGTTATTCTTGACTCCTAATAAATGCTAGCTAGGAACCACTAACCAATTATAAACCATTGTCAACTGCTAGCCACTAGACGCTGAAACGAACAGACTCTAATAAGAGTTTTGTTCGGTGGTCATGACCAAAACTAGCAACTAAAATGATTTTTTACCAATTGATGTGATCCATCGATCCCTACAGAGAAATTAATAATAATGAAATGGACTCACTAATAATGTCCAATGTGATAAAGAATATAATAGAGAAATTACCCATTGATCATACGTCCATACCTGCGTAGTTATTTATCATCCATTGCCGTCCATGAACAGGTATGAAATGCAAGATATATAATATCAAGCAAATAGACATCATAATGTTTATAGTTAATCAAACAAAAATTAGAAACTTCCACGTCTTAACAAAGCAGCTGTCTAAACTAAATTGGGATTAACAAAAAAAGAAAAGAAAGCAAACTTGATTAATTTTTGTTTGCTTCCTTTTTAGTTTATATAACACTCCAATTCCCTCCATCCTCATTTCCAAAGGGAAACCCACACCATTAAAGAGAGGGTCAAAGTAGGCATGGGGGAGCTGATAACTCAGGTGGCTAGCTTTATGGTCCTCACAGCCCTGATTTCGGTACCATAGTGCAGGCCGGGCTCATAAGGCCCACCCAGCATGGGCCAAGACAGTGGGTCACTGCAAGGAGCGTAAAACGGTGATGAAGTTCTACTTCCACGACGTGGTGAGCGGTGACAACGTAAAGCCATTGGAAACAAGTGGGTTTCTAAGGTAAAACGTCGGGCGGATGGGTCAATTGATAAGTTCAAAACCCGTTTGGTAGCGAAAGGCTACACCCAAGTTGAGGGAGTAAACTATGAGGAAACCTTTTCTCCTGTGGTGAGATTAGCCTCTATTCGCCTACTTCTAGCACTAGTTGCCCATCTGGACTAAGAATTGTTCTAGATGGATGTGAAGACTGCTTTCCTAAATGGGACCCTTGAGGAAGAGACATATATGGTACAATCGTTTGGTTTCGTATCAAAAGGGCAAGAAAATAAAGTTTGTCGTCTTAAAAAATCCATATATGGCCTCAAACAGTCTTCAAGAGTGTGGTACTTCAGATTCCATGAAACCATTACTGCGTTTGGCTTAACCATGGTCTCAGAAGACCACTGCGTATATGTCAAGAAGACAAAAGTAGGAATTATATTTCTTACTTTGTATGTGGATGACATTCTACTAGCTGGGAGTGACTTGGAGATGATCAATGTCACCAGGCGGTGGCTGTCCTCTGTCTTTGAGATGAAGGACATGGGTGAAGTTAGGTATGTCCTAGGGGTGGAAATAATCAGAGATCGTTCTAGGAAAGTTCTCGGTTTATGCCAGAAGACATATATTGAGAAAGTCTTGGAACGGTTTCGGATGCATTATTCCAAACCTGTTGACACTCCGATCAACAAGGGCTTGACCTTGAGTCTAGAACAGTGTCCAACAACAGATGATGAAAAACAGAAAATGAGCAGTGTCCCATATGCTAGTGCAGTCGGAAGCCTAATGTATGCCATGTTATGTACGCGGCTTGACATTTGCTTCGCGGTTGGTTTGGTAAGTCGTTACCAAAGTAACCCTGAGAACGCTCATTGAGAAGCCGTCAAGAGGATAATGTGTTATCTTCGAGGAACTACTGACTTGGTACTTTGCTACCAAGGAGGAGACCTAAAGTTGAGGGGGTACACTCATGCTGACTGGGGTGGAGACTTAGATGAGTCTAAGTCCACCTCTGGATATGTCTTCACCCTGGGTGGGGGAGTCATATCTTGGTGCAGCAAGAAGCGAGATTGCATAGCTCTATCGACTATGGAAGTAGAGTATGTCGCTTGTTGCCTCGCCACTCAGGAAGCGGTTTGGCTAAGGAGTTTTCTCCAGGATCTTGATCTTACTCCATGAATTAATGATCCTGTAGAAATTTGGTGCGACAATACTACTGCTATCCAATATGCTAAGGATCCTAAATTTCATAGGAAGGCCAAGCATATTAAAAGGCGTTATCATTTTGTAAGAGACGCCATAAAATTGAAAGAAGTTATTGTAAAATACTTATCTACTGTTAAGATGATAGCGGATCCATTAACTAAACCTACTCCAAGAGATGTGTTCAACTCATATGATGAGTCTTGGTCTCCGTAGAATTTAGTTAGTTGGAATATCCTGTTTTTGTCTGGACCTGTATGTAATGAGCATTTTATTATTGTAAAAGATTGATGTTTCTTTTATATAAAGTGGTCATTATTTTACTCTGGTTGTTTGATTAGGCTTATCTAAATGTCAGTAGGCTCTTTGATTATCTTGTCACACGGATAATCAATCCTAACGCTTAAGTTGCGTGTAGGATAAGACTTGATCATATTGGCACTAGGTGTGCAATATTGATTATCATCGTACCTTGGGTGGTACGAGTGATGTGGAGAAATAGTCGCCTTAGTAAGTCTAAAATGAGATTCTGAGTGAATCGGATATAACATAACCTTATATCAAAGCCTGAAGCCGAATTTTGAGTATCGAGGTTACGTTTAGTACGTTACCCGAGTAACTCGAGTCAGTTCTGAGGAGGAACTGGACTTGTAATTCGCATGGTATAAATAGTGACAGACTCACCTCAGTGGGAGTTATACCATGACACATATTTCATACTGTGTGTGCTTAAGTCGACCTAGTGGAGTGACAACTGATTCCCTTCCTTGTCACTGTGTGATCCCTGAAACATCGGTGTTTTATATAACAATTCCCTTAGACTTAGGGCTGTGGCATGAATTCCCAATGAGATGTTGCCACTTTAATGCGTACTCCAAAAGCTATAGATCTATGCAGCTCAGCGGAATGCATTAGGAAAGCAATCTTATTGAGATGTAATGTCATAAGTTGCTAAGGAAAACCATTGCATATTCACCATATCAGCCCGGGCGGTTATATTTCGGAATATAATCACGATATATGAGCAGGTATAAAGGGACAGCGTGTGCCTCAGGTGATGTCTTGAATGTTTTAGGGAGTTGTCTGCTTTGAAAGTGTTTTGTTAGACTGATGGTGTCTTAACAAAAGCACTACTTGCTATTTCTGGTCGCACGTCTCATTCCTGATATGACGTGTTTAAAAGAGAAAACAATGTTGTAGAAACATTCTTACGGCTTAAGTGGCCGAGTGGGAGATGTTAGTGGGTTAGAGGGGTCAACGGCCACTAAGCTAAAACGTAGGGATCCTTGAGGGATTTTAGGGGGCCATTTTTAGTAAGTGGTTATGGCTAAGTGCCATATAAATACCTTCCAATCTGTTTGTCAGAGGCAGAACAATTGCATACAAAATTACAGTATTTTTAGCACTCTCATTACTCTCCCTCTCTCTGTCTAAACGTGTGAGTGATTGTGTGTCACTTGGTCGGGTTTGAGACGTGGTCATTCTACCGGGACTCTAGTAGCCACCGAGATACAATTTGTGGAGCAAAAAGACATCAAAGAGATCAGTTCGCTTCCGCCTATTTAGGTACGTCCTAAATCCCTAAGTATACTAACAAATCCGGTAAGGGCGTTCCCGGTGATTGGGGGAACGGGGCTTTTCCGGATGGCCCGTGGATATGCCTTGGCCCGAACTTACTCCATAACTTCTAAAGCTGCCATTGTTGGCTACAATGTTACGGTTTTTCACTAATGTTCTTTTTCTCTTGGCTCTGTGTGTTTGGAATGTGAAATTTTTACTTCCTCACTCGCAGCAAATTACACTGCTCCAAGTTCTTTTGTCACCATCGTTTCATTGAAATTTTAAACGATGACTCTTTAATTGTATCTCTTTGTTTGGAAAAACAACATTCATCATGATTATACATAAAGGAGATATTCATCGCATATATAGTAAATTAGTAATATATATGATGCTCGATCCTAGGTGTGACAAACGCTAAAAGGATGGAGGGGCTTGGGTCTTCGATCATAATATTCATTGTTTTATAACCTTGGCGTGTTTTGACGCCTTGACAATAACAACGAGGCAGGCGTACATGTAGTAGTGTTAAGCATTACGGTGGGTTATGTATAGACCACTTTATTAGATTGTCTTGGATAGAAATCCGATAAGATGGCCTAGTTATACAACCACTTTATTAGATTGTCTTGGATACAATCAAACAATCACTCGATCAATCACATAGGTAAAAGAGAGAGGGGACGACCAAAGAAGAGTTTGGACGAGGTGATTAGAGGGGACTTGAAAGCCATAGGGTTGACGGAAGTCATGGGTCAGGATAGATAACTATAGCGGGATAGGATCAACATCTTAGATCTTGGAGAATTAGCCTCGTAGTGGTCTCTTGGTTACAGTAGGGTAAGTTTGGTTGTAGTTTTTTGTATATTGTGTTTGCATACAGGGATTACAGGTAACTGGGAAGAGACATGTTTGTATACTTATGCGTGTTACGGTATAATACCTTCATCTGCTATGTTGTGCTTATATTTACATAGTTATTGCCATCTGATTTATTAGTACTTCCTAGTTCAATTCCCTGTTACTTATCCTTGGTTATGCTCCATAAAATGCTTTCACAAAATCCTTCTTGTTTAAAATATTTTCACAAAATCGTATTTTGTGGATCTCTTGAAATCAACCTCTCTACAGGTAGGGCTACCGATTGAGGTAAGGTTACCTACATCTGGATCTCCCCAGATCCCGCCAAAGCGGGACCCACACTGGGAGGTGGTGTTGTTGTTGTAATCAAATTACAAACAAGATTCTTTATATTTAGTACACTTGTGAGATGTTTGACTTTAAAAATATCTAGTATTAGTATTAGAAGAAAATCAAGAATCCCTGTTGATACAATTATCATAAAGTTTCAACAAAACAAAGAAAATGGTATGGAAAAAAATAGCGTAAACCGATTAGATGGTTATGTTCGAGAAGTATTGTCTCCTTAGATGGAAGGATGAAAAAGGGTTGGGGAGTTCTCCGCTTTAAGTTATTATGTATTTTTGAGAGCAGATAATCCTACATATTACATATATGCATTCTTTTGAAGGTGTATTTGTCACATATATTTTCTTAACATATAATTACTTATGTGCTATCTTTTTGCGTACCTGTGATTTTAGGAGTATGACATAAAATTTGTCCCCCCGGCCCCCTCCTCCTTTCACCAGCTTGCCTTGAGTTATAAATGGGCAAAAACATGCTACATACACATGCATAAGAATTTTCAAATAAAATATATTACATTGTGTCTTTATATATATATATATATATATATATATATATAGTGTGTGTGTGTGTGTGTGTGTGTGTGTGTGTACATATATATATAAAAAAAATATGGTGACGTATGCGATTTTTATTTATATTGTGAAACAAAATTATCATCTTTACAGATTAGAAGTAATACAGTACGTAAAACATTTTACACCTCAAAACCAAGTCTCCTTAAATTTGTTTTAAAAAAAAAAAAAAAATCAAAACCAATTCTCCGTGAAGGATGGTTTTTGCTTTTAACTAATGAATTGTTAAATACAGCTCGGGCCAACCCAATTTGAGCCTATGTACACGATGCACAACCCAATGACTGAAGACCTAGAGCCACATATTCCAGAATCCAGGCCTATTATACATGGGCGTTTGGGTCACCAGGCTGAAAGCTGGATGGAAGGTGGAGAGTCCGGACTGCTTTCAACGAATCCAGTGATAAACTGATAATGGGGATAATTTACGTGAACATATCATTTTATTTTTATAAATTTTCATACCAAAATTTTGTATGAAAAGCAACATTATACAAAGTAATTAACATATTATTATAACACTATTAATTAAATCTTTTCTGTCAATCGACACATAATTTTCACATCAAATTTTTATGAGAATTATCATATTTTTTAAACCAAATAATACGATGAGAAATACATTTTTTTAAAAAAAAAAATACAATTAGAGACTGCATATATCGCATGGAACAAAAGCCCAGTTTGGACGATAAAGTGTAACTCTGGTCTCCACAAAGCATCTTTGGACCAAAACTCGATATTAGATCCACTGCAAGAGCTCATGGCGACTGATAGACTTGGGCTTTTTGAAATAGCCTATGGATATGCCTTGGCCTAAAATACTTCTTTGCCTCCTAGATGACATATCTTGGATTACGAAGTCGTAATTTCTTATTAGATGAGAAATCTAACAAAATATGTATCTTTAAAAATTTGTGAAAAAGAAAAATTCAAACTTTAAATAAAAGTGGTCTATTCAACCCTGGAAAAAAATGATCGATAGATTTGCATAAATGAAACACTTAAAGCATCTTTGTCAAAATTAAATGGCAAGTGTACATATTATATGCATATTTGCAAGTGCGTCAATAGTCCTCCGAATGTGAAATGATAAATTATATGTTTATGTAATTTCGGAATCTGCTGTGACCACCATCCGCTTTCGAGTCATTTATAGAGAACCCAAGACAAAGCAAGACCAACATTGGCTGGAGAAACACAGGGACAGAGAGTAGGGATAATGGAAAAGCTTACAATCAATGAGTTGGCTAAATCTGTGGCTCTGCTTACCCTGATAATCAATATCATGCCGTACCAAACCCAGGCCCGCCGGGCTCATAAGCCCGACCCCGGATCCAAACCCGAATGGGCAAGAACGGTGTCCAATGGCGACGAGCACAAAACGGCAATGCAGTTCTACTACCACGACATGGCCAGCGGCAACTCCCCGACCGCAGTTCAGGTAGTGGCAGCCCCCGGAAGCACCCAACCCTTCACGGGGTTCGGCTTCATAACAATGGCCGACGACCCTCTGACGGTGGGGCCCGACCCGAGCTCGAAGCTGGTGGGCCGGGCACAGGGGCTTTACCTCGGGGCCTCTAGGGAAGAAGTCAGCCTGGTGGTGGCCCTGACCTACACATTTCAGGATGGTATTTACAACGGGAGCTCTTTTAGCATCCTGGCCCGGAACCCGATACTGAACCCGATGAGGGAGTTGACAGTGGTCGGGGGAACCGGGCTGTTCCGTATGGCCCGTGGTTATGCCTTGATTCACACTTACTCTGTCACCGCCTCTGGAAACGCCATTGTTGGGTATAATGTTACAGTTTTCCATTGACATGAACTATTGATTTGATTTGTGAATTTTCTTGTTAATTTTCGTTTCTCCCACTGCCTATCTTTGTCAACGATTGTCACTTTTTGACTTTTAAAAAAAAAAAAAATTAAGCAAATCTATTAGATGGTATAAATGATCAAGCTAGCTAGTGATAGTAGTAATCAGTTATTCAAAGTATCAAACGCTAACTAAAAAACAACAACAACAGTACCTCTCAGTGCGGGTTCCGCTTTCGCGAGGATTGGGGAGATTTAACTGTAGTCAATCTTACCCCCTACCAGTATTCCTGCCCATAGAGAGGCTGTATCAAACGCTAACTATGTAAGTTGTATTCAAGCAGCTTGGCGCAATCTTGGCATTAAACAATATTTTGGTTACTTACTGCTTGAAAATTTATATAGAAGATTATCAGTCCGACTCTACTAAACGGATAATTAAATCTAGAAACTAGTAAATAACATAATTGTTGCTAGTTGAAAATTCTATTGATGATGTTGATCGATATAAAAGGCGACATCCATATGAATTAACCTTCCACATACCAAACCAGTTCTCCTCTATCTATGAAACATTAAATTTTTAATTCAAATTAAGTTGAAACATGCTTGTTTCAGGTTAATAATGCATACAATTTTCATCAATTAAACCCCATTTATACACCTCATTGTTTATCTTCCAATATTAATTACTCAAAAAAAAAAGTAGGGTTTAAACTTGAAAATTACTAACTGTTATGGGAGTCTAAGAAAGTCAGTACTGCGAAACATTGTCCTTTTATTGCTAAGCTAATATTTCCGCGATCGATCTTCCAGAACATGCACAATGCTTACATCATATACTAAGAGATGCATTTTTTAAAAAAGTTAAATAAAATAGCATATATAACAAACCAGGCCTATAAACTAGAAATTACGTGCCTACCACATAATTAGTAGATCATGTATTACCATCACATTGACATTGATTAGGTTGCATTCGGTCACTTGATGTTGACTTTAAACAATATTATTAACATGTACTTAGCACTTAAAAATCAATTAAGCACGTCATTGTACTCTATGATTTTTAAATTCTATGTCAACAATGAATTATAGCCGTGACATGTTCAAAAGATCTGGCCATGATCTCAAAGATTGTCATATACAAGAGATAAAGTAGGAACCCCCTAGGACAAATTTATCCCTAAGCTGAATTTTAAAAAAAAAACAAATAATAATCCTGTTTGGTAAACAACTGTTAGCTGTTAGCTGTTTGTATTAACTATTAGCTGTTAGCTGTTTGTATTAGCTGTTTGTAGAAAAATTATTTGGTGAAATTAACTGTTTCTAACAAAGTTGTAAGACAAAAAGTTAATTCTCCAAAAAGTTATTCCAAAAAGCTAATCAACATAGCTTTTTCAAATTAACTTTTTGGAGTCAAAAAATTTTTCCAAAAAACTATTCTACCAAACACCTAAATTAGCTTCTTGACTAGGTCAAACAGTTAATTTTGGTCCAAAAAAAATTCTTTTTAACGAAAAACTAAAAATTCTCCAAAAAACTGTTTATCAAACACCTCAAAGTTAGCGCAATTGTTCCTTGGGGGGTCCGCCAAAATTTAGTCTAAATACTAAAATATAAAGTAGGCTATGTAATAAATCAATAGATGATGTTCTTGTTCGTGAAATTATTTTCTTTTCCTCTTTTTTAATTATAATTAATTATTTTTCTTTTGGCTGGTTGCATTAAGATGTACACATGGTTACGTATAATGATTGAATTGTGAGATTACTTAATTGCGGTCAATTACGTCCTTCCATTTTCGTAGCTCAATTGTGAAGTTCTTTCTCATATAACTTTTCAGTGGGCTAGTGGCTATAATCCCCGTCTATAAGGATGTCATGTTATATTATACTTGATTGATTTGCCCTTCTCACCAAACTTTTTGCAGTAATAGTAAAATCTTCTATGTAAATTTTTTTATGCTTATTTGGTGTAAAAGTGTATAAATATTTTTGTGAAGGATAAATGATGGAAATGAAATAGTACAAGGAATAATAGAAATATATACATTTTTCAAATGGTTTAGGATCGTCATATTAGGCATGGATCCACATAGTTAGTGTGAATAATTGTTGATATAATTGAAATCTTAATTAAAATGTCCTTGAATTGCATACGTTGATGTCATTTATGACCGTGAATTAGACTAACTGAAGATTTTTAAGAGAAATCATTCTCGATATATGAAGACCTTATGCATTGCTCATTATATAAACGCCATTAATTCGTTATCTTGGACTGACATTAATTAGCATTCAAATTAAAGAAAGAGTGAGTGACTTAAGAGGTAATGTATATCATACACCTGAAAGTATGTACTCTCACTTACCAAGTGCACATATTGTTCCAATGTGTATTTGTCATATAAACAAATTTTAATATGTGACGCTGATGTGGCTTATGAAAGTACATACTTCTAAGAGTATGATATAGGCTTTGAACTTAAATAGCTCGGAATGGGAAATCAGAAAATTGAGTTGGCCAAGTCTATGCTCCTGACAACCTTGATAATCATGCCATACCAAAATAAGGGCCGGGCTCATAAGCCCGATCCGACCCATCATGGGCGAAGACGGCAGTTCACGCCAAGGAGCACGAAACGGACTTGCAGTTCCACCTCCACGGAGTGGGCACCGGCCAGCCACCCACCGTAGTTCAGGGGTTCCAGCCCTAGGAGCGAACCAGTCTTTGGGAGGGTTCGGCTACATCGCCATGTTCGACGACCCTGTAAGGGTTGGGCCCGACTCGAAATCAGAGCTGGTGGGCCGGGCTCAGGGGCTAGAAGGTGGCGCCTCCCGGGAAGAAGCGAGCCTGATCATGGTCCGAACTTGTACCTTTTCTGACGGCATCTACAACGGCAGCTCTCATTCTTAAACTTACATTCGCACAACTAGTGTGAAAATGAGTCAGGCCAAATCTGAACTTGATAGGCTTGATTGAGGCGAAGATCGTGAACCTCGCGGAAGCCTATGTTTGTCATTGTCTCACCAGCTTGTATTATTAACATGAATGGCGAACAAAGATATCTTATATTATGAACAATATTAGTATAGTGACATGGTTGAGACATGATAAAAAAGGAAGTAAAGATAGAATGTATTATGATGGGCATGGTGGGCTCGAATTTGATGCATAATAGACGAAGGAATGATTTAGTTATGAAATTAATAGCTACTTGGTTGTGTTAATTGGTTGATTTATCTATTTTAGTGTGATTATGAAGTCCATATATTTTGCTCCTTAATGAGCCAACCGAGCCTACTAAACCTGGTCTCACTCTGCTCGTTCCGACTTTCTTGTAAGAGGAGTTCTTAAGCCAGCGCTTTCCGAGTCTCTCGCCGAATTAGTCTTCATGATCATGAGCTTCTCAACTCAGTTCCACCCCATGGTTCATGGTTGACCAACTCTTTTTTTGTTTTTTTTTTTTTGGGGGGGGGGATCGGATGAAGATCATGCATGTTACAAATAACCAATATTAATTTGGCTATTTTATCTATTATTTCGCTTAATTAAGGCCGAGTTTCATGAGGGGGATGTTACTTCAATGGTATTTGACTTTTTGATGTTGACTTTTAACAAATTTCACATTCTTTTACCATTAAGCACGTCTTAGAACTCCACAATTTTAAAATCCAAGTCAACATTGAATTCATTCCATAAAAAGTCCTTTGAACCAGTTATGGCTGTGGGATATTTTTTTTTCCCTTTTATTTTGGGTCGTCCTCTATTTTACCGAAGCCAAATTATTATTGGTCTATAATTCATCCCTTGTGGTGCGGCCCTTTCCTGAACCCTGCGTGAACGCGGGATGCTTGTGCACCGAGCTGCCCCAAATTATTATTGGTCTAATAAAAAGTAGCATTCTCTCATCACAAATTCTATGCATTCACAAACTTTGAACCAATTATAGCAGTGGGATTTTGTGAAGATTAAAGCATTAAAAAAAAGTCATCAAATACTATATGAGAATATAAACTAGGACCAACTTTTTACCTAAAAAAATATATAATAAATAACTAATTTACTATGGTTTGAATTAAATCAGACTACAGAAATGGCTGATATAATTAATCGTAAAATGATAAATGTCTTGCTACAAAACATTTATTAAATGTCTTATTTTGATATAAAAATTATATTATAATATTTTTAAATTTAAAAAAATGGTATAATCAAATAGTAAAAGCATATTACAACTTATAAATAGTATAAAGTTATTTTTTAATCAATAATTTACTACATTTCTAAAACACCAGTGTCCTATGCACTCACGTATAGAGTTGATCTAATTAGGGTGTCAATTAATACCTCCTCAGCGTATCCGACGCATATTTAAGCTTAGTCATTTAAAATCAAATGTAATCATTGAGAATTTCGTGATTTCAAATTATAAAATATATTAATTTAGGATGAGGTAAGACATTTAAAGGTGTTTTGCACGCAACAAAGTACATATCATAACTCAAATTAATTAAAGGCTTTTACATTATTTTTATTTTATTTTTTCTATTATAGTTGTTTTCGTTTCACATAATGGTTCAGCAATCAGCAATTGATTAATTAGAGTCAACATGTTCTTGCATTTTCCTATCCTGATTGTTGCATTATCGTCTGTCTGACTTGCCCAAATAAAATAAGAACGGTTTATGTAGCTGGGGGTCCTCGGCCCAGATAACTTGTATATAAACATATAATTTCCCCTTCCTAACAGAATATTTATCATCACTTATCTAAATTTTAGAAAAATAAACTAATAATAATAATAATAATAATAATAATAATAATAATAATAATAATAACAGTGGCAATAGTAGCAGTAGCATCTGTTTTGTTAATAAGATTGATTATATAGGATTTTTTAAAATAAAAAAATATCTTAAAGCATTACTCATGATCTAAACATTGTTCTTTATTTTCCATATGATGAACAGAACTCATTATATATATTATTTGCAAAAGATGTGAAATGCAAAAAATCTGATAAAAAATATTCTCAAACTTTTATCATATTTCAAACTTTTTCATATAAACAGCTGGTCTATGTATTCAACCCTCAAAAAAACATGATTGGTTAATTTGGACACATAAAACATGTATTATACGATATGTTAACAGTAATGGCGGGTATTTCCCATGACCTTTTCCACCCATTAGAGGATTTCGATTTATTTATGTTCCCCATAAAACCCCGTCCCCCTTCCCCTGCTTTCTATCTCAGACACAGCAAAACCAACATTGAAAAGAAAAATAGGAACACAGAGAGTAGACTCGGCATGGAGATGCTGTTAATTCAGTTGGCCAAATTTGTTGTTTTGACAGCCCTCACAACCATCCGACACCAAAATATGGGTCGGGCTCAGAAACTCGAGCCCGAATCCAACCCCCCATGGGCGAAAACGGTGGTTGACAGCAAGGAGAGCAAAACAGAATTGCAGTTCTACCTCCACGAAGCCTTCACGGGTGAGTCCCCCACAACGGTTCAGGTGGTCCCAGCCCCAGGAAGCAACCAAACCTTCACCGGGTTCGGCTACATCGCCATTGTCGACGACCCTCTGAGAGTGGGACCCGATCCGAAATCAAAGATGGTGGGCCGGGCCCAGGGAATGGACGGGGGCGCCTCCCGGCCAGATGGGCTGAGCCTGATCACAGCCGTGACTTACACCTTCTCTGATGGCATGTACAATGGGAGCTCTCTCAGCGTGCTCGGACTCAACCCGATATCGAATCCAGTGAGGGAGTTGCCGGTGGTTGGCGGGACGGGGGTTTTCCGGATGGCCCGTGGATATGCCTTGATCCACACTTATTCCTTTGACACCTCTTCTGGAATCGTCATTCTTGGCTTTAACGTCACTGTTCTTCATCAATGTAATGATCAACTGCTCCTTTAATCTTTGGATGCATTCTTCTTCTTTTCACCTCTTCCTATAAGAGCACTCCCAACGGGAGTCTCGCAAGCCCAAAATCCAGGGTGGCAGGCGGGCGGGCTGGAGGGAAGAGCTGCATTCGTGGGCTCGCGCGCCGAGGACGGCTCACCTGCACGAGAGAGTCTCGGCCCATTTTTTCTTTTTTTTTGGGTGTTTTTTTGCTGTTCTTTATGTTTCTTTTCTTGGATTTTTTTGTTTTTATTGTTTTTTTTCTTATTTTTTTATTTTTATTAGTTTTTTTGTTTTTGGTTTGTTTAATATTTTTATTTCTTTATTTATTTATTGGGTTTTTGAAAAGAAGTTGTATTTTTTTAAAAAAATTTGTTGTATGAGTTGTATTATCAGATTATTAGGTGCATATTATTTTTCCCAAAATTAATAAACTCAAACAATTAACCAAAATAAAAATAATAAACCAATTAAATTGGCTTTGATGTGGGTCCATTAATATTATTTTATTTGGTGAGCCAAAGTAGTGAGCCTTGTATTGGAGAGAGTGAGGATTGTGAGATAAAAAGTTGGAGAGAAGGTTGATGTGGCAATGATAGGCCCCCACCCGTGAGCCAAAAAATTGGCTCACGGCTGGGAATGCTCTAAAATTTTAATCCAAATAACAGCTAGTTCTTAACTGTATATATTAGTTGTTAATTACTAGTTATTAGTTATTTGTGTTAGTTGTTTATTTACTGTTTCAAGAAAAAGTGTTTGTTAAAATTAGCTATTTACAGCAAAATTGTAAAACAAAAAACTATTTTACCAAAAATTAATTTAAATTGCCATTTTCAACCCAAAAAATTTTTGAAAAAAATTAATATGCCAAACATGTGAATCAATTGTACGACTATGTCAAAAAGACAAATGCTGCCCCCCAAAAAAAAACTTTTTAGCAAAAAAATTGTTGAATAAGCTCATACCCAAACATCCCTTATGACATAATTAATTGAGAGTTTCTTAACAAAATTATGTAAACCTTAATATCAGGCAGTTTGGTGAGGCAATTTTGTGAGATGCCCACATTGTATGTGATAGTTAATGTAAAAAAATAAATAAATTATAGAAGTATTTTGATACACGCTTTGAGCTTTGCATGAATGGCTTTTATTACTCCTAATTTTTAAAATTATTTGTTACTCCATTATTTGTGTCAAATTCCTTGGAACTTGACAACAGACCTAATGTGACAATATCGCATTTTGACTTGGTCTAGTTTATTATTTCGACTGTATTACGCATACCCTGAGTGTCGCTGGTGCCATGACGAAAGGTCTACTGTAATAATGCTGCCCGACGGGGGAGGGTGTAACGAGTCGGGCCTCACTCTCATGGGTGCAACAAATGGGGCATATTGAATAATCTCAGTTCTTACTATTTTCTTCGGCTGTGCATTTAATTATGAGCCGAAGCCACGGGACAACAGCTGCTAATTCAGGTGGCTAAATTTGCGATTTTCACGGTGCTCTGACTTTGCTGCTAATCACATTAGCAAATCACGTAGTACTTTAATTACCGGACATACAGTTTATTTGATTGGTAGGTCGCTTGGGCTTCAAAGTCTTTGGTGTCATTTAAGTGATGAGGAACCAGGGAGATAGCTGAGCTAATAACGTAACAACTTTGGGTCAAAGAAAGATGGTAAAAATGGAAATATGTTATGGAACTGCACCCAATAGAGAGTTGAGGCCCGCCCGATGTCAAAGTCATGAGATTTGGCAGGGATTTGTTGTTAAGCATGCATTTTGGCAACTAATTTGGCAAATCACAGAGAGCGGAAGGTAAAAGTGGGCTACCCGCCAATACTTGTACTGCGACTCGTCCTCTTCCCCACCAACCCAAACGACCCTCTACTTAATACTATATCAATGCAAATCAAACTTAAATAACCCACTTCACTCCTTAATTCATCCTCCTCTTCATTGCAAACTCTCTACTTTCGTATCCTATACAGTGACCCAAAAAAAAAAAGACAAAGAAATTATGTGTTGGAGAGTAAAAGCCCAGCCTCTTCATCTTGTGCTGCTACAAGTTTCCCTTCTGCTCTCATTACTCTCCTCCTTTTGTTGTTGCACACTCTCCCACAGTCATCCTGCTAGGAGTTATTACTATAACTATGGCGATGACTATTATAGCGCCAACAATAATGTGATCATTGGTGAAGAAGACAATGAGGTGACCGGGAATTACTATCAGAGATATAATGACAATAATGACAATGGTGATCATGATCAACTTGGCCTCCGGAATTTCATGGACGACGGAATGGAACAATCAGATGCTCTTGCCCCTTCGTCTTCCGGTTACAAAATTGTTAGTGTAGATGACTACTTGGGGTCAAATCAGGACAATGCGGATCATAATGAGGTAATTAATAATTTAATCTTATATTTCAATTTTACTCATGTTAGTCTTACCATTATAAAAATATGTATCTATATCTATATCTATATCGTTATCTTGTTATAACTGTTACACTTTATTATCCCCGTATATGAAAGGCTTTTGCGAAAGCATGGAAGGAAGCCTGTTTTACAACAGGTGGAGTGTTCCTAGTGCCCAAGAACAAGGAGTACAAGCTCAGGCCTATGAACTTCTCCGGCCCCTGCCATGCTCATTTCAATATCAAGGTATCCTCGATCCGTACATATCATTTAATTTTTCTCACAATTTGATTAATTTGATCCGAATCGCTTATGTTGTGTGTGAAAAATGGGTTGTATATATAGATTCTAGGAAGCATAAAGGCCTCGGAAGACATATCGGAATACAAACCACGAACACATTGGCTCGTGTTTGAGAATTTACGCAACTTCGAGCTCGAAGGTGGAGGAACCATTGACGGCAAAGGACACATTTGGTGGCAAAACTCTTGCAAGATAAATAAAACCAAGGTATTTAGTCTCAACTGTCTTGACTTTTGTGAGAAAGTTTATGTACATCTCTAGAAAAACGGCCTCTTCGTGTTGTTATGAATTATGCTCTTAATTATATTGACTAATCTTCAAGGAGCTTTTTGACCTTTAGTCTCATACAGCTTTGACCTTTTTTTGCAGCCTTGTCAGCATGCGCCCACGGTATGTTCAAAACTCCAGCAAAAAGATACTTTTCCCTTTTACGAGTTATATGCAATGATATACACGTGTGTGCATGCGTGGGATAATTTTGAATCGAAATGAACTACATATTTTTATGGTTTAGGCCTTAACCTTCGAAGGATGCAAGAACTTTAGAGTGACGGAACTAAGGATGGTAAATGCACAACAAATGCACCTGACATTTCAAAGATGTGCAAATGTGAGGGCTTTCAATTTGGTGATTATTGCACCAGGACATAGCCCTAACACCGATGGTATTCATATATCGCAAACTAGGAATATCCACATCTCGAACTCTCTCATTAAAACAGGTACATACTTTTGAATAACGAGAATTCAATTCGATTTTGATACTTTTCATTTGTCTTGTTTTTCATGAATTTTAATTAATTAATTGTCTCTAAAAGCAATTTTCTAAAATTTCCCTGATTATTAAAGGCGATGATTGCATATCAATCGTAAGTGGGTCAAAGAATATTCGAGCCACAGACATAACATGTGGACCTGGGCATGGAATCAGGTCTCAACTCATCTCTTCCCCGTCTTACCAGACTTGTACTTTCTTTTATGAAAAATTTCAGCAAAAACCACATTTCATCTCGCCTAATCTTTACTTGTTTATGTTGTTCACACACTGCCTAATCACACATACCTCATGCATTGCACGCACAAATTGTTTTATTTTTGTATACTTTTTTTTTAATTATTTTTGTTGGTTATCAGTATTGGAAGCTTAGGGGCAGGACAATCCAAGGCCCATGTCTCAAATGTGTGGGTAAATAGGGCAAGACTTTCAGGAACCACTAATGGAGTCAGAATTAAAACTTGGCAGGTAAACATCACTATTGTCCTTAATTCCTTCTCTCTCTCCATCCTATTCTGATTTTGTTAGGTAATTTGCTGTTTATATCCAGTCTTAATTACCTTCTTTTATTCTCCTCGGTTAGTCGACTTCAAATTTTTGCACCTTTTTTTTTCTTTTTCATTAATTATCTAAATATCTCTCTCTTTTTTTTGTCCTTTCCATGTAGGGAGGCCGCGGATATGCCAAAAATATCATATTTCAAAATATTTTGATGCAAAATGTTAGCAATCCAATAATCATTGATCAACATTATTGTGATCAACAAACGCCGTGCCAGGATATGGTAATTAGCTATGCATTCATTTCTTGATTATCATGTGAAACTGTATAATGGATTAACATAGATCAATACAAAATATGTTTTTTAATATCTTATATTAATCAGTACACATATCATCAGCCTTGACAAAATTATAAAGAAGAATATATTTTCTCGACTTTGACCAAAGATTCTTTTTAAGTAGTAATGGTCAATTTTTCTACTCTTCTTCTCATTCCGCACTTATAATTAAAATGAATGAACATGCAGAAATCATCGGTGCAAGTGAGCAATGTGTTGTATAAAGACATTAAAGGGACGAGTGCTACAGATATTGCGATAAAGTTAGACTGCAACAAAGGGCATCGATGCAGAGGAATCATCTTGCAAAATGTAAAACTGATGAACCAACAGCAACAAAGAGCCAAGGCTGATTGCCATTATGTTAATTTGGTCCATAGAGGCACTGTCTTACCCAAATGCTTTCGCACTACTTAGTGTTAAGTACGCTAATTAATCATCAATTATTTTTCCATTTCTTAATTACCCATTTTAATTTGTTCAGTTGATTATATATGTATCGTGTATATACTACATATCCAAAAAAGAATCAGTTTTTTGGCAAAATAATAGAAAAAGTTCCATAATTAGGGATTATTAATGTACGACTCTGGGATTATTAATGGAATTTCTACTTTTTAGCCTTGGCCTATGCAAACGTACCACATGATGCTCCCATATAGGATTTGTAGTTTTTGTAAGAAATTGCTATCTTTTTGTAGTGTATATTTTAGTGGTTTGACCTTTTTTTCCCCCAAACCTTGATCCTACTATTGGCCCTAATTGCTAATGTTATCATGTTATAGGTAGTTTATATTTGCAAGATTTTAACTGAACGAGTTCTTGTTTATCATAAAAAATTGAGCTTTGTTTTAAACGCTTTGTGTATTCATAGGAATCAAACTCAAAACTGTGTTAAAGGGAATATATGTTAAACAACTTGAATCAATCTATATTATTTTCATGATTAACTTTAAATGTGTTTGTTTTTGACTTTTTTATTTAAAAATGTATAGTTTGGTATTTTTCTTTTAAAAAAATCTATGTTATACATACAGTCAAGATCCTCTTATGGTGTATAAATTTTAATTTGCCAAAGATGCTGTTGTAATTTAATTTATTTCCTTATTCTAATAATAAATAATGTTAAGTAATTGAGATGCAATTTGCATGATTTTCAGCATCGGTATTGAAAAGAAACATCTAATTGAAGATAAATTAACATTTTGGTTATCGAGTTCTACAATTTGGAGCCTACAAAAATGTAACATTTGACAAAGCATATGTATGCCCCTGAAATTACTATTTTGCAATGTCTTTTAACGTCCCTTTTCTTAATAATAATAATAATAATAATAATAATAATAATAATAATAATAATAATAATAATAATGCGTGCCACCCCTCTACAATTCTACTTCACGACACAGTCAGCTTGTCCAACAAACGTAAGTGCTACCTCTAAATGTTCGGCATCCCTCTCAATCTATTGTTGGGCAGGCCCAAGTCTAAGATTATGGGCCGGATACTAGGGATGTACACCTCTGACTAGAGAAGACGCGGCTGTTTTAATGTCCATCAGCTCCGCCTTCCCTCAAGTCATCTGTATAACGGGAGCTCCGTCAGCGCTGTGGGCCACAACCCATTGCCCATTTGAAGAGGAAAGATATTTAAATGTTAAGTCTGAATCCCTCACCTGCAGTCCGAATTTCAGAGTGATGCCTAGATTCAATCGCACTTAAAATGAGAAAGCTTAAATACTGTCCGCTCAGGTACTGTTTTTTTTGGGATCAATTCTAATATATCAATTTTAACTCACTTCAATCTATTTCAACCTACTTTAACTTACATCTGCTATTTTAATCAAGTTTAATTTATCACATAAAAAAATTCAACCCAGTTTAACTCACCTTAATCTACTTCAATCTATTTCAATATACTTTACTCTTTTACCCACCTTAATTTACCTACGAAAAAAACAGGCCCTTATTGTGTGGTCTCAAATCTGAGCGTAAAAATTCAATATTTGGGTGCAAATGTGGGCGCATACATTGGTTAAGGTAGGACCCAATTTATCATCAATAATGCTCAACTAATTGGCCATGCGCATGTGTTTGCAATGAGATGAACGGCATTGTTTCGAAGGCATGCACAGCACACGTTGCAGCATCCAATAAATTTTCTGCTTCAGCGATTAACAACGCGACACATGCCCCCCAACCAACATTTCTTGTTTCACTGCATGGTAGATTGAACAGGTGTGTTTTTCATTTTGATACTTGCCATTTTTGTAACAACTAATGTAAAATTATTATAGCAATTATTTTGACACAGAACTCAATTTCTAATTATTTATATTTTGAAATAATGCCTCTAAAATATCACTTAAGTAAATTAAATTTTAACAATTTAAAATACTATCATAATTGAATTTTAAAAATTTTGAATTAATTGATCTATGAAAATCCATACTTTTCAATATAAGAACATTTGAGAATTATATTTCAAAGCAGGCAAGGAAAAACAATATATAAAATATTTAAGTATCATGATTACGATGGAGTCTATATGTAATTCCAAAAGAGCTATCTGTTTTATGGAGTAGGTATTAAAATTTAATTTTTTAATTGTTGAATTTGATAATGTGAAACAAATAGAAATTGAGTAGGATTATACCCATTGTACATGCTTTGAGTGTTTATACGCCAACATTACTAATACCGGCTGATTTGTCAATTTTTGTGCGCACTCCGCTTCTCCGGTTCTCCCATCCCCATTCAACATACCACATACAAGGCGAAAAGCCTTTCGTCAGCCCTACGGGAGAAGTGTGATAAGTCAAAGTGTACTTTATAGGAGGAAATTCTGTATTTCTACGTCAATAAAGTAAAACATGGCGGAAGAAAATACTGTGTCAAATCTCAAAATCAAATAGAGGGAGCAATTCTATTCTAGTTTGTCAGATGTTTTTGCCCAACGCAGAACACGCACACAAAGGCAGGGTCTGCTTGTACCGTGACCAAGGGGACGGGGATGCAGTACACTGACATGCATTGGAAGTCATTGATTGAACGTGGTATATATTTGTAATTGTGTATTCTCATTCCAACTCGCCGGATTTTAGGGTCAGCTCCATCATTACTGATGTTGTGCAATTACCCCTGCAAGTCATGCTTACACCGTATTAGTCAACACATGTTCACCTAATTATGTTGACCTCAATTACACACCCCCCAAGAAAAAAAAATGGAGTTAATTCATTTCTTTTGGATCACACCTGCTTTACACATCCATCTAGATCTCTAGAAATAGCTAGAATATGAATAACATCTCTAGAAGTAAACATTCTCTAAGATAATATAAGAATCAACTAATTCTTTACCCTCTAACAACGATAATAACAATAATTAATAACTCTCAGTATGAGTTTCATTTTCTTGAGGGTTGAGGAGATTCAGATATGAATCTCCCAAAAGAAAAAGAAATTAAAAACAAATCTTAGCTAACATTAATTCGTTTTCCCCTTTAGACAAAATATTATGTTGGTTTTAACCTATGGCTGTATGTGAAGGATAACATAATATGTTTTACCTCTATTTGATTAGAACTGTAGCTTTTAAGATATTATTATAATTTTAGAACATTACAACATAGATTCTTCTTACTCGACAATCAGACTTTGTTTTTTGGGAGGGTTATCTCTTAGTTTCAACACTTCACATATATTTAGCATCTACTAAAAAAAGAGAGATACAATATAATTATTATGAAGAAGGAATGAAAATCTGGTCTTAATTTCTATATTTAAGACTCCATTCATATGTGATGTTAGGTTATAAACTTAGGTTGATTCAATCTTAATTATAATTATGTGCACATGACTTTTCATCAATGGAATTTCCAATTTTCCAGTCAAAAAAGAAGAAGTGGCCAGGCGACGTAAATACGTAAGTCCACAGTCCACACTGCACCAACAATTTGCACAAGACGTTGCTCCACAGATGGTCGAGGCCTTGTAGTAAACATATATAAATATATATGTAATAATGTAGTCATGTCAATGGAATCGAAAGAGAATTAATTAATCTAAAGTGAAAGAAATCTTGTGATGACATATTATCTTCCTTTCTTTTCTTTCTGATATTCTTCCATTATCGCCGGAAGCTTTGGCTTTTCTGGTCTAGCCCATTGATCCGGCAAGATTCTCATGTTCAGGACCGGTTCTTTTTATAGAGGTAAATTGAGATAGATAAAAGAGTAAAATAGGTTGAGATGGGTTGAAATGGATTGAAATGGATTGAATTTTTTATGTGATAAATTGAACTTTGTTAAAATAGTAGAAGTATATTGAAGTGAGTTGAAATAGATTAATGTTGGTATTTTAAAATTGACCCACGAAATGAAAAGACCTCAATCATAAATTATGACCTCAGTGGGGGGCTTTTTTTTCTTTGCTGGGTTGAAATTTATGACCTTATTACCCCCACTAAAACGTCAATATTTAGAGTCTGTTTTTTTCATTTGAAAATATGGGTTGATAAATGAGTAAAGTTGGTTGAGATTGATAAAAGTGGGTTGAAGTGGGTATCTTTTATTGAAGTTGATTGAAATTGATTAAAGTAAGCTGAAGTGGGTTGAATTGAGTTGAATTTTTTTTTGTACGATGGGTAGAAATTGGTTAGAATAGTGGGTTGAAGTGTATTGAAGTTGATTGAAGTGAGCTGAAGTTAAGTGAAGTTAGTATTTTTTTATTGAAGTCCACGAAGTGGGTTGATGTAAGTCGATATGGGTCGAAGTTGATTAAGATTGATAAAATTGATTTACCAACGAAAAGAACAAGGTCTTAATTATCATCATTGTATATTCTTAAATCAATACATCATTATACTTTTTAAAGTAATTGACTATGATCATCAAAGTATAATTATTAATTCAGGGTCCGATCAATTTATAACAATAAGGACATAAATCTGATAAATTATATGGATTACCAAATATTATGATCAAGTGAAAAAAAAATATCTATCAATTATTCTAGTTTAACATAATCAAAATTTGTGATTAAAAAAGGTCTAATCTAAGCCTATGGTTTCTCTTATTTTGTTTTTATTTTTGAAGAATTTAAAATTTATGGTTCTTACTCTTTACTCTTGGAGTGTAATGCTAAATCTACAAAAAAATAAACAAAAAAAAACCATTGAATGACCCATCATTTTACTTATAATTTCTATTTTATATCTATCAAGAGAACTACATTTTGTAGTTCTTTTATGATTTAAGCTAAAATTACAGTCAAAATTTGGTCATTAATTTATTTCATTACTGCTATGTCAACATAAAAAATAAAACTTAAATTTTTATATAAAAATACCTTACTTAACTGAAACAAGGGATCGACTGATGAGTAATTAAGCAACCTAGAAAAGCATCAAGAACAAAGTCTTCTATGCTTGACCTAAAACAGCATCTTCTTTGCTAACTCACCTAAGAAACCGGGCTTGCTGGGCCCATTTTCTTTAATTCTGTCTGTGGACCTCCCTGCCCCGTGACTTGCTTTACGGTTCCCTTTTTTTGTTTTTTTGTTTTTGTTTTTGTTTTTTTTCCTCCTGAGCTTTCTAGAAATGCCCCACTCTCATAAGGCATAACAGCTTGCCAAGGTGCCATGCTTCCCTGCCTGCTTCTATATGTACCTTTCCCCGTTGTCTCTCAAGCTAACCCAAACATCAAAAATTTTGACGCAAAAATCAAACACCAGTCAATCGCATAATTAATTACCAGACATGGCGAACCGCCTACTTGAGGTTGCCGAATTTGTGATCTTCACCGCCCTCTTGACCTTCCCGGGTCAAGTCTGCGGTCGGATGGGCCAAGCCCAGGCCCAAACCTGGGCCATGACGGTTGATTCGGGGCGAGAGCGCACCACCACCCTTCACTTCTACTTCCACGACACTCCCGGCGGCAAGTCCCCCACCGCTATCCGGGTGGCCCAACCTGCCCCGACAAGCCGCTCTCGGACCGGCTTCGGAGTCCTTATGATGGCCGACGACCCGCTTACGGTTGGACCTGACCCGAGATCGAAGCTTGTGGGCAGGGCCCAGGGGATGTACGGATCGGCCTGCCAAGACGAGGTGGGACTGTTGATGGCCATGAGCTACAGCTTCCTTGATGGGCCCTACAATGGAAGCTCGATCAGCATAATGGGCCGGAATTCAGCCATGCAGCCCGTGAGGGAGATGCCCGTTGTCGGAGGAACTGGGCTTTTCCGGATGGCCCGTGGGTACGCCCTGGCCCATACTCACTATATTGAGTATTCTACCGGCAATGCAGTTGTTAGATACAACGTTACAATTGTTCACTAGAACAACGCTGGAGGCTTTTTGGTTTGTTTTTCGTGTATTAGTGAGCTATTTTCTTTACTTTTGATATATATATATTCTTACAATAAACTTCTGAACGTCATGTTCATGATAGGTTGTTATGTGCTGTTAATGTAATATAACTGGCTGGCTTACATATCTTTCGGTAAACTGATAAAATTGTGTACTCTTAAAACTTTATATATGTTTGAATTGAAAGATTGAGAAGTGAAGGAGGCTATAGTTCATTTTGGCAACATCATTTGTAGTTCATGTATTTCTGATGCTAACTCAAGTATCAATATATAGTAAATGAAATCAGAAAGACAACCGCAAATATTCCGTGGAGATTTTGTTCACGGCTAATAATAATTCGCAGAGGTGAAAGCGAGTTATGCCAAATTCCCACAACGGAGACAGACAAGCAAAGATATGTTTAGAAGCTGAAATGAAGGGAGAACCTTTTTGACTCAGGCAAGCACAAAAGTGATTTACGGGAAGAAAAATCAAAGGGGCACGGTCTATGAGGTTTCTTTTTTTTTGTTTTTTCCATTTTGTAAGAAGGATAAGTAATACAATTTAAGTAGCTTTTTTTTCTCAAGAGTTTTCTTTAAACTACCCTCAATAAAAATATAATGAAAATTTCTATGGAAGACCTAATTTTACACTACTTTTGAATCAAATGTGAGTATTAATTTCGTAAGTTTATCTGTTATATCATCATCTTGCCTAAAAATATAATTAATAACTACACAATAATATGATTACTATTGAATTTGTGGTCCTATAAGTTTTTTTGTTTGTAGGTAGCTATCATAGAAATAATTGGGGAGTATGGACTCCAAGCAAGCAAAGGCATATGTGCATGCAATATTAAAAGTTGAAATATTAGACCATATCATTTAATTTTATATACGAGATCATATTAACAATGGGATCACCACATTTTAGAATGAATTAATTGATCACATTGAGATACTGGCTATATTTTTCAGAAATTTTTTCGAAGGTAATTGAAAATAGGGGAAATAAGAAAGATGGACAAACGGCTAGATTAGAATAGGCGTATATGTATGTAGGACATTCATTTTAAGGCCGACATTGTGGGTCAAATGGGCGAACAAAATGTACCTAACTTTCAATGTGGATTGTAGTTGGTAATGAAAATGAACAAAAATAAAGACAGGTTTATTGTTGAATAGCTTTTTTTTTTTAAATTATTCATTTTAATGATAGTACATAATCGAGTTATAATGAATCGTAAGTTTGAATGTTCGAGACTGATTTGAAAATCTCAATTTATTTTTCTCTCCCCCGAACACAAGTGTATCCTATGGCAAGTTTAACGATACAAGAAAGATCTTGACTGAAGAGACTCCAAAAGTCCGATATCCTCAATACATGTTTGTGCAATAATGATGTTGCGATGCAATCGAGCTTTTGCTTGTAAATAAATGGATGTGAAGCGACTTGTTAGACGGATAAAGTAGGAGTTGATGCTCAATCGGTTAACGAACGAAAGACAATTGGTTACGCAAACGAAAACAAAAAGACAACGGAAGGAACAGAGGAAAAGGGGCTTTTGTGTGGATGATGGCTCTCAACTCACATGCAAAGAAGAAAGGAAGTTATTCGTCTTTGGTCTTCTTTGTTGTGAACATCTTTGCTATAAAGTTTCTGTCATCAAGCTAATAGTAGATGACAATAACTGACCGATAAGATTTGACATGGATATCTAATGGTTGTCATTTGTCAATATGAAAATTGGCAGTATAGTAAGGAACGTCAATCTTCTTTACTTTTTCTTACTTTTTATTTTAAGTTTTAACAATTCAATTGGCCATATCATAAAAAATGTCGATCATCTGTATTTTTTCTTACCTTTTATTGAAAGTTTTAACAATTCAAGATCGATATAATAAATTTATATTTAATGCGAGCTCAGTTATGAGTAAGTATGATAGGGTGTATTTGCACTTGAGTCGTATTTCCCTATTTCTCATCGAATATTTAGGCTGAAAAGGCCCGAAGGAATCAACAAAAGACTCAAGTGGACAAGCACTGCTAAGTTGTAACATTTTCTTTTCTGCAAAATGGGCCAACCTGACTCTCGAAACAAAACATAAAGACCCAAGCCTATAGACTTGGGTTGGACCAGTAAGGCCCTCTGAATCTGACCATTTCTCGGAATCTACCTTCAACGTTTGATCCGGCCTGCAAAGATGAACAACACGCCGGAATCTTCTCCCCGTCGCTGCCCGAATTAGCCTCCGCCGGCGGTGGCCATCGGAGTTGAGTATTCCGGCCATGTCTTAAGTCTTTGGTCATCACAGCTGAAAGGCACCAGCTTGACATGGTGTCCCTTATGCAATGCCCCCTTTCTCTGTTCCAAATCACGTCCTCTCACAGTTTCGACCCGGACAAAGAAACCCCACCAATAAGTGCCCTCGTATAGTTCAATCGTTGATTGATCTTTGCTACCGAGGGAGGCTAATAGAAGCTGTCCATTCTCTGAAAATCTTAGCTTGAAAAGGCCTGCGCTTGGACTCTCAAACGCTGGCATTTCTGCTGGGGCAGTGTGCAAAGACCAGGTCACTCAAGAAGGGCAAATGGGTCCATCTCCATTTGAAGCTAACTGGTATGAAGCACCCCAATATTCTAGTTTCCAATCATCTTATGCATATGTACTTCGAATGTGGCGATCATGTTGACGCCCGCAAGGTGTTTGATAGAATGCCTGTGAGAAATTTGTACAGTTGGAATAATGCGCTTTCTGGGTATACTAAATTGGGCATGCTTGATGCTGCTAGGAGATTGTTTGACAAAATGGCTGAAAGGGATGTTGTTTCATGGAATACTATGGTCATTGGGTATGCACAAGTTGGAGATTATGCTGAGGCATTGAGGTTTTATAGGGAGTTTAGAGAGGCATCAATAGGATGCAATGCATTTAGCTTCGCAGGTGTCTTGACCATTGGGATCAAACTGAAGGATCTCGCATTGATCAGGCAGGTTCATTGTCAGGCTCTGGTAGCTGGGTTTCTTCATAACTTGGTTCTTTCAAGCTCAATTGTGGATGGTTATGCCAAATGCGCGGAGATGCACAATGCGCGGAGGTTGTTTGATGAGATGCGGACAAGAGATATTGCAGCTTGGACGGCATTGATTTCAGGGTATGCCAAATGGGGAGATATGAAATCTGCTCGGGATTTGTTTGATGTTATGCCTGCAAAGAACCCAGTGTCATGGACTGCTTTAGTTTCTGGTTATGCTCGGAATAATTTAGGGCCTGCTGCATTTGACGTGTTCAGGAAAATGATGTTTTTTCGTATTAGACCTGATCAGTTCACTTTCAGTTGTTGTCTTTGTGCCTGTGCTAGCCTAGCCTCATTGAAGCATGGAAAACAGATTCATGCTTACATGATACGAGCTCATGTCAGACCAAATACAATAGTTGTGAGCTCTCTCATTGATATGTATTCAAAATGTGGAAGCTTAAAGCTTAGCCAACAGGTTTTTCTCCTGATGGGTAATAAGCTAGATGTCATGTCATGGAATCCCATGCTAGCTGCCTTAGCACAGCACGGTTACGGTGAAGAAGCAATCAAAGTATTTGATGATATGGTTCTTTATGGAGCAAAACCAAATAGAGTGACCTTTATCATCATTCTCACAGCATGTAGTCATTCAGGTCTAGTGGATCAGGGGTTAGCATTTTTTAAACGTATGTCTGATGATCATGGAATCCCTCCTGATGAAGAGCATTTTGCATGCCTAATTGATCTCCTAGGTAGGTCTGGATGTTTTGATGAGGTGATGAAACAGTTGGAGAAGATGCCCTGCAAAAACAGTGATAGGATATGGAAGGCATTGGTTGGTGTTTGTCAAATCCATGGCAATATCAAGTTAGGAAAGCAAGCAGCCGAACGCCTTATTGAACTGGAACCACAGTCTTCTGCTCCCTATTTGCTATTGTCAAGCATGTATGCTGCATCTGGGAAGTGGGAGAGTGTGGAGGGGATGAGACATCTTATGGATCAGAGATGTGTGGCGAAGGAGCAAGCCAGCAGCTGGGTTGAAACTAATAACAATGATCATGCTTTAAGTGCGTGAGAGTTTGCTTCCATCTTGATACGTTTTTTGTTTCAAATACCATCACGTTACTGTGTTTTTGTTCTTCATTTCTATGGGAGCTGTATAATAGTGGTGGAAGTATACTTGATTTTTTAGAAATGTTTCTAGTTGCCTCAACCAGGTTGCCGCCTTCAGCTCAATATTACTGTTTTCATTGAAAAGGGGATGCAAACCCTAAACGTCAGAGTGGATGTCATCACTTTGGACAAATCTATTGACTTTAGATGATGCATAGTTGCATACTTCCCTGTTGGATATCGATAATAGTATCTTTGGATCCCTGTTCATTTGAACTATGGCTTATTCTGTGTCACTTCAAATTGCTATTGTCACCTCTGGAGCCTACTTTAATTGACACCATGTAAAGGGTGCAGTGCTAATAAGCTCCTGTCCATGGTATGATAAGCACCTAAATACCTCGTCTGTTTGCTGAACTCTGATCATCGACGAGGGTGATAATAAGAGGAGTGAGAAGGATGGGACTCTGCTGGGCGGCAGAGACCATGCTGGACCAATTGGCACTTCGTGTTCATCTAGTCTATGGTGTTGACTACACAGATAATTGTCTTTGTATTTTTGCCTTAGTGCTATTTTCTATGCTGAGGCTTCTTATTCTGTGGTGGTTTTTTCTTTGTTTAATGTTTCCTACCGATACAACAGTGGCTGGTGCAGTGCTTTCTAAGCGAGAATATGAGTGTGCTGAACTAAAAGGAGATGTGGATGTAGAATAATTTATATGCTATCTGCTTTTGTTTTGCTTTTGATGGGTTTCATTGGCATGGAGCATAAGATTGACAGCATCCTTGGAGTGCTATTCAAAATGAACAGCATGACGAATTGTAAGACTATGGGCAAAACTGGGGGATTTTCTTTGATTGTGAAAATACGACGACTTTATAGCCTTGCTACTGGTGGAATGCGATATTTTATGTTTCTTGCCTCTTTTGCAGATGTGGAGAATGGAGATCCAATGTGTACATAGGTATCTGAAGTGACTATGGTACGTAATCTTACGTATTCTGTCCAACTGAAACGAATTGTCCCTGATGTGTCATGAGCTATGCATATGCACTTCTGCACTATCAAAGAGATAGTGAATATTCGAAAGTGGTTTATAACATTGAAGTTTGGCACCACTTATCTGAGTTTCTAATTGGCCCCTCCTTTCCGTGGCGTCCTAAAGGAAAAACATGGCGGGGAAATCTTCGTGATATTTCTGACCTCCTCATAGGAATACTGATTTACGGCATGTCAGGAATTTTTTCACCTTTTCTGGGGCTAGTAAAGCAAGCTTTTCTATATTTCTGCATTCTTCTGGTCCCTTTTTGAAGGTTTTGTTCAGGTAAGGTCATGGTATGGAGATCCTAGTTTTCCCATTAACTATAGCGTGGCCTGATGAACAAGTTGTTTCAGACTTTTACCTATCCTCACGAGTAAGATTTAATACTGTCAAGTTTGTATCTGTCAATGCTCCTTGATAATGGCTGATAGTAGATTTCATTTGCTAATATCTCTCTCCATCCAGAAAAGTGTGGTTTCAGCTTTAAGATGACATTTAATTTATGGGAAGATTCAGGCGAAGTATCATGTTGAAGCCAGGAGCTCATAAGTCATGCGTGGTATTTTAGGATCACCTGTTTTCTTTCAGGTATAAAATAGAAATAGTGATACCCTCTGCTCTTCTTTTTTGCTCCCAGGGGATAGGTCGTAGCCCAGAATTTAGAGATGAAGGCATCTATGTTGTGATACATTGGACAGCTATTTAACCATTCAAAAACCAGCTTCAGAATAGATTTTGCAGTGACTCTTATTTGCAGCTTGCACGTTTACTCTCATTTGCAGCTTGCACGTTTACGCATTTAACTGCTGAAGTCCAAAAGAGACTGTGCATGCCGTAATGGGCTGTGTGAAACCACCTTGTTATAGCAGCCAATCTGTTTTTACTAACCCTGCAAACATCATACCAGTCTGAACTCCTGATGCTGAAGCCTCCCCCCCTCCCCACCAAAAAATACAATTGGATAATTTTCGTTCCTCTAGCTTATGATACGGGACCCATACTAAGAGTTGTTGTATCTTGTGATATGGCCTTGTTTGCATTGCATGATACTTTATAGTCAAGGAAGGTGTTTCTATATCTGTTGAAATTCTGAATTACTTTTTAGGGCTGGATAATTTAGATTAGAATGTATTGGAATACAATGTATCTCAAATCATGAATTTCTGATGTTGATGCCCCCCCCCCCTCTCAGTGGTATCTATACAGTTGGATATTTTTCAATAATTTGGCTTGTAAATTGATCTTCCTTGCATTGTATTTGATAGCGGAGGAATGTGGTAGATATTTGTTGATTAAAGCATATTCTGTATGTATCCTTTAACAATGGATAATAGTAACTAAACGTTACATTATAACATATAAAAGTATTTATAAGACATTAAATCTTTAAACAATGAAATTGAGGCGTTTATTAATATTTGCAACCATGCTCATTGCGCACCATGCGTTATAACCCCCCAAAAAAAGATAGAAAACAATCAAAACAAGAAAGAGAAGATTTTGGTTTACTGTTTTTTTCCCCCTTTTTTGGTTTTGGGGGGGGGGGGGGGGGGGTGTGCTGTTTTCTGTTGTTTGGGAAGGGTCAAACCAGCCAAGCAGAATACAAGAAAGCTACATATCTTAATTAAGACACGTTTTGCCAGCACAGGTAGAGGAATCATGAAAAGATCCTGGTCACAAATCTGCCTCAATAATGCATTGTGTGCTGGCCTACCTTTGCAAAGATAAAACCATTTTCTTGGGATATTTTAAAACACAATGATTGACTCCCAAGAAAAACCAAAACCACCAACAAAAAATGGCAAAATAACAATAATAACAATAATGCATACATAGTCGTTTGTTCCTCGGGCAGAGTTTTCAGTTTTCTTTTAACCCCTTTAACCTGTCCTCAACTGATCGCACCATCTACAATGACATATATTAAAACCCGGACTGTGAGTTCCCAACTGATAAAACACAAGAGAAAGAGGGAGAACAGGGGTGAAGAAGGGGGTGGCAAGGTAGTTAGAGGGTCACCCTTTTGAATAACTCTTCCGTCTTCATTTTCATCTTCTTTGATCTCTAACAATGGGTGGCCAAGTCTCGAAGCAGATTCAGAAAAGAAAATCATTGTCAGTAGAGAAGAAAACTTTGGTTGATCTAAAACAAAGTTGTGACTGCGGTTTTCCAGGATGTGATTACCACCCTTCTGACCGGAAAAACTGGATGGCTGGCTTTGGCCCTGAGAGACTCACCATAAACAAGATTGTTTGGCCCGGTACTCATGATTCTGCAACAAACAAGATTGGTATTCCCCTTGTATCTCGGCCATTTGCTCAATGCCAATCCTTGTCCATCTACCATCAGCTTGTGAAGGGCAGCCGGGTCCTTGACATCAGAGTCCAGGAGGATCGTCGGGTTTGCCATGGCATTCTCAAGACATACAGTGTTGATAAAGTCATAGATGACGTGAAGAAGTTCTTGTCTGAGACCCAATCCGAGATAATAATCCTTGAGATCCGGACAGAGTTTGGGCATGATGACCCACCTGAATTCGACAAGTACCTGGTGGAGAAGCTCGGTGATTATTTAATCCACCAAGATGATCATGTCTTTGGGAAGACAGTTGCGGAGTTACTCCCAAAGAGGGTTATTTGTATTTGGAAACCGAGGAAATCCCCTGCCCCAAAGGCAGGGGATCCACTTTGGAGTGCCGGGTATCTGAGGGACAACTGGATTGACACTGATCTTCCATCAACCAAGTTCGAGAGCAATCTGAAGCATTTGGGTGAACAGCATCCAGTTTCATCCAGGAAGTACTTCTACAGGGTTGAAAATACAGTGACCCCTCAACCAGATAACCCGGTTGTATGTGTGAAGCCTGTGACAAAGCGGATCCATGGATATGTAAGGCTATTCATAGCTCAGTGCTTTGCCCGTGGCATTGCTGATCGATTGCAGGTCCTCTCCACCGATTTCATCGACGATGATTTTGTGGATGCTTGTGTCGGCCTCACTCATGCTAGGATTGAAGGCAAGGCATAGACTCACTTTCATTATCAATATTTGCTGTTATTGTTCGTTGTTCCTTGTTGTTTGTGTTCACATTAAGTTATTCTTTATGTAGATCAATTACTTCATCTGTAAATTGTGTTGTGTTTGAGGATTGCGAAAGGCAGTTTGGCTGTGGTTTCTGTGGTTGTACCTGCAAGCACGTTCCCATGAATGAGTTGTGTATTCTTGTCCTTGTGTATTTACTTGCCCATCTTGCGACCGGGTGAAAAGAAATTTGTGGCAGTTTCTTATTCGCTGCTGTTCTTTTTTTTTTTTTTTGGCTTTTGGGAGGCTTGACCAAAAAAATAATTTGACCAAAAAAATAATTTGTGGATCTTGAATAAGAATAGTCTTGGCAAATGCTTTTTCTAACAGTGTTTTTTAACTATTCTCCAACCTCAGAACTTTTTTTTTTTGGGGGGTTGTTTTCACGGCCATACATTGATTTAGTTCTTATCATTGAAAATTATAAAATAAAAGTAAAATGCAAGATTAATATATTGTGACACTATTTCTATTTTCAATGCTATTCAGCTTGACATATTAAAAGTAAAATTTAATAACTCTGACTAGAGAAATATGACACTGTGCAACTCTTACTTTATATATGATGCCTTATTCATGTGACTAAGGAGTACGCCAACAACTAAAGCTAATTAGAAAAGTTAATCATGTGATGCGTTATTCTAAGTTGACAAAATTCTTTTTTTTGGGGGGGGGGGTTTATATAAGAAGTTGAGATAACTCTAGGAGCCAAATGATACATAATAGTGGAAATTTCAGAAATAATATAAATTGTAGATAATTCGAGCGATATTCAAAGATGGTTAATTTAATTATTATGTACCATTAAATGGTTTTCCCAGAGTCTTCTTCACAAGGTTCATGTTCTCCAAGATGAGATTGAGTGAGATTAAGATGTTTGATTGAGGGAGGACCACGGGCACCAATCTCATGTCGCAGTAGATGTTAACTGCCCAACTACCCCATCAATCTCCCCTCAATCACGCCAAGCAAATTCATGAATCATTCCCCACCGAACTCAATATGTTGCATGCTTAGATCTACCCCCATATTTTATTTAGCACAGTGCCATTATACAATAACAACAATAGCCTCCCAGTTTGGATCCCGCTTAGCACAATATTATTATAAAGACGTCAATTTCTTTCAACTCTAACGAAGACAAATATACGTTAGGTGTTATCAACATTCACCATCCACGCATGTGGATCACGGGTTATCACGTTTGAAAGTCATTTTCTATGTTGAAATGCAGATAATTTTGTCAAAAAACCGGCTAAATCCATCCTGCTTACAAGGCACAATACATGTATGAGTGTGACATACTGTCCTACTATATTCGTCGAGATGTCGACAAAGGAGCGCTTGTCTGACTCATCAGATCTTTCACAAGTCACTTGCAAAGATACGAAGTAGACTCATCTTGGGTTAAATTGCAGGCCTCTCTCTCTGCAAAACTTGTGCTTCAGGAATTTTTCCAACTGCTGAAACACAGATAAGAATGCTCCTGCAGAGCATAGATACCTCATCAATCAATCAATCAGACAATCAAATGCTCACCTAATCATACAGCACTGAGACACAAGAATCGAATGCGCAAATGTAGGACCAGACCAGTGTTCTGTATTCGTTACATCCTCGGTGCCTCCAAATTACAAGATTTCACCACCATCCCCCCCCCCCAAAAAAAACGCAAAAAAGAAAAAAATATTTACAAATTACAATTAAGAAAGTTCTTATTATCAATATCGTGGTGAAGATGGAGGTTGATACCTGACAGTGGACTGTCCCTCTGTTGGAGTGACCCTCTTACCAGGAGTGTACCCGGTATCTGTTGGAAGACCTAAAGGCAACAACATGATTATATGGTGAGCCCCAAGTGCCCCAAAATTCCATGACTACTGCCAAAAAGGAAAAAGATAAAGAGAGAAGATTCAAATGATACCGAGAGCCGGAAAGAGACAACCATCGGATCATATGAACTTGCAGAGCTAGATGATTCAGCCACACAAGTGTGACTGGAAGCTTCATCGAGCTTTTCGACATCACTCTTCAATATTGCATCACAGTGATCACTTGATACACTAACCTAGAGCACAGCAGCATGTGTCTAAATCAATGTGCAGCTATTTTGAACCATATGAGCAAAATACAGGCATAAGGAAACTTACATCAACTGTAAATGAGGATGGATTGGACTTGCACGATGCCCCAAAGTGACAGAAGAAGGACTCAATTGATTGCAACACATAAAAGGCACTGGTTTGACGGTGAAGCCCCTACAGAAAACCAATATTTAGGTACGAAATGTGTCGCAGACACTCAGAGTACTGGAAGTATCTTCCAGTTTCACCGGCCAAAATACACTGATCCAAGCACCAATTCATGTAGCAAGGGACAGAAAACACACAAAAATCTTGAAGAAATAGTTGTGACGTTATAATATAAAAATGCACTATCCAAGAGCACAAAGTTATCTGTCAGCAACTATAAGGCATGAAATACCAAATTAACTGGGTGTGACAATGGAAAATATTCAAGCCAGAATACCTTCATTAGTTAGCACTAAGGTTTCACATGGTAATTGAATGCCACTACAGAATGTAATGCATAATTAAAATGCACTAGAAGGCAGTTTGCTGACAACGAGTTGGACGCATTTAGCAGAATAGCAATATTAGAAATGGTGTAAGAGTTTAGAACAACACATGCACAAAGAAATAGGCACATACTTCAAGCATAAAGGATAGGTTGCTCTTCTCCGCTGCATGAGAGGGCACTAATCTCTTGGCAGTAGGCATGAAGGACCAAGCTAGCCCCCATCGACAAGTTTGCCCTTGCACAAACTCAGTTGTCTTTACAATCGTAACTCCCACTTCCCTAAGTTTTGACATGAGAAATTTAAGGTTTGACTTCCTCCCAACCATTGAGGTATACCACCTAGAAGCAAAACAAGGGGAAAAATCCAGTTAAATCCATAGCTCCAGTTAAAACTATAGATCCACCCAGAAAGAAGCATATACCGAAATGACTGCTTCAGTGTAGCACTATCTTCGATAATGCGACTGATAAATGCCCGCTCTCCACCTTGGCAAACCATCTCCTCAGGTGTTCCACCACAACAAGTTTTCGGATTCAGTCCTGCTTCCTCCATGCTTTCGAAGAATGGGGGATTGCACATACAAAAATCAAACTTCTCTCCTTCCTTAAGTACACCAAGAAGAATTGGAGGTCCTTGATTACCCTCATCAACATTTGAATGCTTTGCTTCATTGTATCTTCTTTGATTTTTGTCAGTTTCTCCTTTGCAGGTGACTCCAAAGTCACAAAAATCTTTCATTTCTAGGCTCGCCAGCTCCACAACATCACACTGCCCTTGGCTACTATCCTCCGTCCTGTTGCCACCACTTGATTCTACAATTCCACTGGAAGAGGCAGTGTCAGAAACATCAACCCTTCTAATTTCGATCAACTCTGAAATGTGGGGATTACTTTTAACATTTTTCTCTGCCCACTCTAAGGCCACCTCAGTCACATCTGCAGTCAAGTATAACAAATAACCACATTAAACAAACCCGTACAGGCCATATGGACAAGTTCCCCATCGTACATGGCCAACCAAGTTGAATGTTAAACAGTAATTAACCCACCCGAACCAACAAAACTCCAACCCAACAGAGATGCACCAAGAAGAGGATAAATGCAATTTGCACCAGTTCCAATATCAAAGGCTCTCACTTTGCCACCGTTAGCTTCAATCTTCTCAATAATGTCAGATGCTAGAAGATCTTCAATCCAATGGATGTAATTGGACCTGTTAGGCACGGTTGGGCAGAGCTGCCCATCAGGAATCCACCTAAAAAAATAAACATTTTCCATCAGATTAAACAGAAGAGAACAACCGAAAAAATAATCAACAAGAGCCCTGACAGACACTTAAAAGCATACATACATACAAATAAAGCTATCAATCCGAAAATGAGAAATGAACAGCCAAATGATGTTATTTGCAGAAGAAATAGTAGCATAAGTTCCTAGCAACATTTTGATCCCCAATTGGCTCAACTTAACAAAACCAAATTCGGAGATATATAACACCCACTCCTCCAAACAACCTCAGTACCCAAGATCAATAATTCAGCCCCAACAATTCAAAACAAGGAAAACCCAGAAAGGACAGGCAGCTAATCAAGTAAATAAATAAAAAAATTCAAACTGGGTTCAAAAGCCAGGTAAAGATTCAAGCTTTAGAAAAAATTCCAGAAAAGAAACTACGAATTCATAGAAGAAAAGCATGAAGTTAGCGGACTGCAACGGTGAGTACCAATTGAGGCCATGGTCATGGTGGAGAAGAACCCGGGTGAGCTCGCGGGTGGCGTTAAAATCGGTCCAATCGATTCTGGGTCGACCATCTTTGGAGTAGAAGACGAATTGAGAGAAGGAAGGGTAAAGAGAAGCGAGGAGAGAGAAATCAGGAGGGTTATCAGCGTATCTGTTCCGAGGGTGTATGCTTGGCCTCTCCCCACGCTTCCTCTTCTTGCTCGGCATTTGGCCTTGGCCCCCATTTTTTCCCCTGAGTACTCGCCGGAAAATTGATTCACCTTGTTAGCTATCCGTAACGAAGCCCTGGGCTGGGCTATTTGGGGTTTGGGCTTTTGGGTGTTCAGAGGTTTGTGGGCTGGGTTTATTGAGTGAGATTGGGCTTGTAGTTGTGAAGTGGTTTTGTAAACGGGCCCCCAATAAGGATGTCGAACTCATGCTATGGGTACGAATATGATAGAAGGGCAATTGTGTTCCATGCTTATTGTGCTTTCTCTTCTGATGAATTTTCTGTCCCTAATTATGAGTGTCAATTTTCCTCTCCTTTTTGAAAGGCAATGCTATTTTCCTTTTTAAATATCTCAAATTTTAATTTCTGGTCTTTTGGATTTATGATCCAATGTGGATTGATAATATTGCATGCTCCGATGAATGTTGTCTATGTTATAGATTAAAAATTTTTCTGAAAGATGAATGTTCATTGTGTTAGAAATTTATTTTTTTGAGTAGAAGCTTTTATTTTATTAATTGTAAACATGCATTTTGTTAGTGTTTTATTGGCCTCTTGTGTGATTAAATAACAACCCTCGCCAACCCAGGGGCCCTTCTCACATTTAGCAATTTCGTAGGATTAATTACTTAAATTAAGTTCTGATTAAAGAAGTACCTAAATAAACTCGTTCCAATATACATTATTACCACGGAATTGGCTTTTAGGTTTTCTCGTCACATGTTATGTTGATGCACTACTGACAGTAATGTATGATATTACACTCTCCAGAGCACATAGTTTACAGTGTCATTTTACAACCAAACTACTTTTATGTTGATGCAGTAATGACAGTAGTGAGCTACGTACGTTATTGCAATCTCCAGAGCGCATAGTTTACAGTGTCATTTTACAACCAGACTACTTTTCAGGTAGGGGAGATGAAATTGAGTAGCAATTGCACCTAGGTTGCTTGTCAGTTTGTCACACATGCGTCTATCATACCTAGAAAACAAACATCATTAAAAAAATTATTAATATTTTGGTTTTATTGCAACTTTGGATTGGAATTTTGTGGGCTGCTTGAATGAGACCCATGAGTGAGCAACTCTAACCAAACGATCTACAAGGCACTCTCAATAGATGAGATATTTTTGCAAGTAAAGGATAAATTTATTGATCAAAGTTATACGGCACTTATTAAACATATGAAATTCAAATAAATATAGATTTAAAATAACAAAATAAATCTTTCGTTTAAGAAATTAATTGCTACACGCTGATGGCTCGTCTTCCACTTGTTCCTTATTTCTTGATGCAGTATTTGAGAAGGAGATCCATAGATCCGGTGTAGTTTTCTTGTGAAAAACACTCACTTGATATCATATGTCGTATTCGGCAAATTGATATCCATCGAAATGACACAGCACAATCAATCAACAATTTCATAAATGTTTAACAAACATGAAACAAAATATATTGATTTCTAAACGGAAGATAGAGTACCACCCATCCTAAGACGCATATATACAAACCAACTTTCGCAAGTGGTAAGGCTAAATTTAAAATAAGAATAAATAGTACAAAAACATAGCGATTGAGAACGCAAGGGCTTATCGTACCATTGGCGAATTCACTTATGGTAGCTCATTTAATAGATTAGTGTTTCTTCTAGAGAGAAAATGGCGAAGAGAGAGAATAGAAGGCTCAAATAGATGAGATAGTTTTTCTTCTGCTCTACAAAGCCTCCAATGTTCAAATTAGAGGAAGATAGTTATGGAAACAGGGGGGATAAATGTATTCGAGGTCTTATATTGTTTGCCGTACGTAGGCGATGATCTTAACATGCTTGCATGGAGATTTGAAGATATATTAGAAGTATTATCCCATCGGTTGGGTAGAGCTTTACTTCCTAAATAACTTTATCATATGGTATAGATCCTTCTCTCTAGGGGATCACAAAAGACCATATCTCTTTATGCTTTCCTCGTGACAACCTAGGATAAAGAGGAGTAATGACAACTAAGGGCGGGTACTTGAATCACTTTCTTATAAGAAAGGCCACATACCATCAAGGTTTGTTCCTTTTTTTGTGTAGTACATGACTCATCTTTCTTCTTTTTCATTCTGGGACGGGAGGTAGCTTAAGAAAATTTTATCATTCGATATAACAACAACTCTTCTCAGTGTGGTCCTGTGAGGAGATTCAGAGGTAGGTAGTTTTTTTCTCTAAAAAGATGACTGTTTGTAGAGATATCGATTCCAATAGATCAATGTAAAAAAAATTTTTAAAATGTTTTAGAAGTCTAAAATCGTTTGATAAGCAAAGATATGTAACAAACAAAAGACATAATTACTTAAAATAGCATTAATTATAGTGAACCATAAAGGAGGGGTGAGAGTTGTACGTACCTTAAGTAGTAAGTAGCGACATAATACTAATATGCCCAAGAGCAGTCCACAACTGAAACAAAGGTAACAAACATAAAACATAAAATTGTCTTATTTGATTATTATATAATTAAATTGTACTTCCTTTTATATATTTTTGCATTTTGGCACTGAGTGTTAGCCAATCTAAAAGACTTAAAGAGGATGGTCATCACATCGAGAAAGATGATACATTGGATGTGTGGTCATATGAGTTATTAGATACAAAGTAGGAGTGATACAATAGAACTGTAGAAGGTAAGATGATAGAGTTATACCTAAATAGTTGGTTATGTGAGGAGAAAAAGTATGGATGCACCAGAGAGTATGTGAAATGATCAACCTTCCTGCTAGTAGAAGAGGCCGAGGTGAACTTAGGAAGAATTTTTTTTGGGTCTTAGATCCTCCTTTTCACTTGAGTCGAGCTATTGTTAGCTCAATAACGGATAGAATTATTCCTTTGCAGATGCTCTCAATTCACCGGACTCGAAGACGGGACATTTCTTAATGGGAACAAGTGTCAAACCACTTAAACAAAGTGGCTAGATGCTATCAAATTTATGATTAATAGATGACATGACTCAATATATGAGTTTATACAGATCCAAGATTAAGTTGTGTATCTTAGGTAGCTTGGTACTTTCCTCTTTTAGCTCATGAGTGCATAAGGAGTGTTAACATGTGGTATTGGCTATTACTTATCATGCATTTCTTGTACTTTTGTATTTGAGTAGTATTTTGATTTTGGCATAAATTTTTATTGTCTAACATAATATTATTTAATGTACCGCAGTCATCTTTATTATTTATATGTTGTCTTTTTTTCTGATGTCTACTATTTTTGTTACATTCTATGTGTTAAAAGATTTTCAATGCTAAAATATTTTTCCTTTTTTTGTGGGTTGTTTTTAATCTATCTCTCTGTATATAGTGATGCTTGTATAGATAAGGTCGTTTATAAATGTATTAACTCATTCATGACGCCTTCTATTAAGTAGTTGATATTGGATTGTAGTGAGGACATTTGCAATTTCATTTTTCTAAAATTATAATAATTGAGAGGGACAAGGAGATGGTATGGAGTTTACCATACCCATCAAAATCCAATTTGAGGCTAGTTATATGAGTTGCTTCTCTATCACACCATTTCAGTGTGACAAAGTGTAAAAGAGGGAACCGTGAACAACTTTTAGCACACCAAATAAATCGTCTTCGTAATAAGAAATTCTCCCATTCCTTTCACTCAAAATTAGGGCAGATGGGGTAAAAGCATACGTCTTTCATCACAGTTGTTCGGTAATAGAGGTTAAAATAGAGATTAACAGTTTATATTAGTCAAATTGTTGTATACCATTGTTTTTAAATGTTTGGCAAAAGTAATGAATGAGTTTAGTAATTAGAATTTTAGGTATTTTTTTTAAAAAAAAACAAAAGTAGCTTTCAAGAACCACTATCCAGTAGTTGTATTTCAAATTTTAAAGTTATCATTTTTATTTCATAAAAACCTTTTATTCATTGTATTTTTACTTTTAAAATCATTTTACATGAATATACTATCTGAAAAACTATCTTTACCGTACACATTTATTTTAAATCAGTAGTTAAATAGCTAACTAATAAACACTATTAGGAGACAATTAAAGGATAACGAAACAACTAATAGTTAGTAAAGTAGTGAAACATTACTAATTAAAACAGCTAATTTTACTGAACAAATTCTTGAGCTCCTACCAATCATAAGTATTCCCCTTTTCCTCTTTCCCTATATCCTTAAAGATAGCCACTTTCATAAATATAAACTACATCAGTTGTATACATAATTAAATATTAAATATTGATCATCAACAATAATAGTGTAAACAAAGACCTAACTAAAATCAGTAGGAGATTACGTTGGATAAAGTATAGAGTTGAAATTGATTTATCTCAATGCCTGCCCTAGCCACCATATTTTATCTTGTCACGTGAATCCACGAGATTAGCACATATCTCAATTACTCAAAATCCATATGATTAAATTTCTTGAGCAATACATTTATTCTAGCAGCTAAGGTGACACCTATGAGACAGAGAGTTTATAAGGTCATCCAATCCGAGTACATGAATATTATTATTGAGGGAATAACAAAATTCTTATCCAAGCAATATAGGGTAAAATTAGGATACCATGGGTAATCCATACTTTGGTTCGAGATATTTAAATTCTTCTACGGCAAGCAACTAGCTTTCAAGTTCAGCACGTATATCGTGAAGGTAACATGGCGACAGATTGGTTAGTGAAGGTCGACTTTGTTTTACCTTTTTATAGTTCCAATTTCTATTCTCCTCCGCTTCCTGTCAAACTTCTTCGTGTCTTAGCGGATGCTAACATAGGTAGATCTCTTGAGAGAAGAGCTGCCTATGGTTTCAATGATGCACTTACCTTTTTCCAAAAAAAAGGGTTGAATTTTTAACCAAAATCTATCCTGCTCCTACATAAATGCAATGGCAAACTTGAATATGAATACTGACAAGAGGGACGTGAGGCGCAAATTATATGTTACTCCTTGGCGTGCAAAGTTAGGTATGCCAATGAAATACTTACGCACACGCATTTGTTATCTTTTTAGTCGACTTGATGAATTTTTGCGAGTCATTGTTGACTTTTTTTTTGGGGGTAAATTGATGATTTTTTATAACAAATTAATTAAATTTTAAAAATTTATGAATTTTTGTTATAAATTGGTAATCTTAGCATGCTTTCATAGAGGTTTGAGCATATCTTGGAAGTGTTTTCCCATTGATTGGGTAGAGTTTTATTTCCTAAATAGCTTGATCACAAATACCTTACCTGTTTATGCTTTCCCCACAAGGGAGGCTATTTGAGTCACTTCCTTATATGAAAGTCCACATACCATCAAGGCTTGTTCTTTCTTATGTAGTACATGACTCATCTCTCTTCTTCATCATTGTAGGGACAGGAGGTATCTTAAGAAAATTGTCTTATTGGATCATTAGATAAATTGTACTCTATTTTGTATATATATTTCTTGCATTTTGATGCTGAGTGCTAGCCAATAAAAAAAAGACTTAAGAGGATGCTCATCGCATAGAGCAAGATGCATTGTATGTATGGTCATAAGAGATTAAATATGATCAGGTCTTAAGTTATTAGATGCAAAGTAAGAGTGATACTAATAGAAGCTAAGATGATAGAGGTCAGATTTAGATAGTATGGTCATGTGAGAAGAAACTGAAAAAGTATGGATGCATCAGTGAGGGTATGTGGAATGATTTACCTTCCTAAGAGTATAAAAGGTCAATGTAGACTTAGGAAGATTTGCATGAAGTGGTTAGATGTGATTTGATTAATTTAGAATTAATAGATGACTGACTCAGTATGTGAATTTATGAAGATCCAGGATTAAGTCCTTAGATCTTGGGTAGCTTGGTGCTTCCCTTTTTTAACGCATGAGTGCATATAGATTGTTGCTAACATGTGATTTTGGTCATTACTTATCATGGTTTTAGTTATTACTTATCATGCATTTCTTGTATTTTTCTATGTTATAGTGCTTTCATCCTGGTAACATAATGTTATCTGACGTACCACATTTATCTTTATTATTCATATGTTATCACTGGATTATGATATCTATTATTCTTGTAACATTTGGTGTGTCCAAATGTTTTCAACACTAAAATGCCCCCTCCCTATTTTGTAGATCTATTGGAATTCATCTTTCTATATGTATTGATATTTGCATCGATAAAGTTGTCTATTTATGTGTATACTCAAACTCTACACAAACGAAATCTACACTAGGAATTGTTGTTGTAATAGTATTTAATTATCATAAAGTCGTAGATATTGCAATTTTCGATACGAGGACATTTGCAATTTCATTTCTCTTAAATTATAATAATTGAAAAGGACAAGGAGGTATTACGGAGTTTTCTATACCCATCAAAGTCCTATTTGGGGTTACTTGTACCTGCTACATCTCCATCACACTATCATGATCAATGGGTAAAAGAGGGAATCGTGACCAACTTGTTGCACACCCAATAAATCATCTTCATGAGAAGAAATCCCCCCCCCCCAAAAAAAACCAAAGCCCCATTTCGTTTTTTTTTTTGAAGGTAAGTACAAGATATTAGATGGGCATTCTTGCAAGGATTCTAACCACATTATTATCGATAAGAAGAAAGAAAAAATTTCGATACAACGAGTATAAAAAATCGAAAGAGAAGTACATACAAGTGAACAATCATATTTGGGTATTCAATTTATTGCAAAAGCTTCACTCATCTAAACGTAGGGCAAAGGGATAAAAGCATACGTCCTCCTTCATATTTGTTACACAACGAAGGTTGAACTGATTGGTTAAGTAATAGATGAGACAAAACCACACAATCATTTTTCTGGTAGGCTGGTAGCTCAGCAGCTGCGGCCCCTCGTGGGGCCTTATCCCTATTTTCTATTTGGATCGCAGGTTCGAATTCTTTTGTAGCTAATTGTTTTGCTTGGACTATTTTCAATGTGGCGTACATCTGCTATTGCAATGGCTCCCTTCTCTCCACACATAATTTTCTTTCATTACTTCTAACCCCCCCCCCCCCCCCAAAAAAAATTGCCATCCATCAAGCTATTTCTGGCCCACCCCATGACCCCAATATTAGTCATAAAACACTTCATTTTGCTCTATATACGCCACCATTGATTTTGTTCATTATTAGTGCATGTTTTCACGTACATACATCATTTAAAGTTTCCTTTTTCATTCCTTATTTGATAATTAGTTGTATTTTATTATTTATTAATTAAAGGTTATGAGATGCTATTTTTGTATCAACGCGCACCGTGTGTAGACCTAACAAATTTGACTCGAGATCCGAAATTTAAACCAAACGATTCGGACCCATACCCGACCCGACATTCAAAATATGCTCACCCGAACGTGGACGCGAAATTCGAATTGATCCGAACCGAACCATACCCAACCGAAAAATTTCTATAAAGTTACTTGTTTTGACATGACGAGCGTATTTGACCAAAAATTGCTTGTTACCCGACCCAAACCGAAGCAACTCGAAATGTCACTTAACCCGAACATGACCCGACCCAAACTTGACCCGACCCGTACACGTACCCAATCCGAATGACCTATTTGTTAGGTCTACGAGCGTGTGCGCACACATGCACACACACATATATACACCAATTAGCTCAATATGTAAAACTTATAACTCTGTAAGAGTTATTGCCGTTTAACCTGATTCAAATTCAGTCTGAAATAACCATTGCGCATTATTTATGTAAAACCTATATCTCTGTAAGAGTTATTGCCAATTGACCTTATTCAAATTCAGTCTAAAATAACCATTGCGCATTATTTATTGACACATAAAAGAAATAATTTAATATATTTTAGGATAATTCTATGTATTAGTCAAAAATCTCTTAGCAAACAAATAATTTATACCACATTAACCCGCCCCCAGCAAAATTTTCTGGCTCTCCCACTAAAATAGAGGTTAGTCTGTTTTGATCAAATTGTTGTGAGCTTTATCCTTAAATATTTGGCAAAAATAATGGACGATGTAGTAATAAGAGGCTTATATAGTGATTTTAAAAAGCTACTGAAAGTATCGTTTGAGAATTATTACATAATAGTTGCATTTCAAGTTTCAAATTTGTTATCTTATTTCATAAAGAACTTTATTCATTGTGATTTAAGTCATTTTACATAGATATACTACTGAAAGAACTATCTTTATCGTACACATTTATTTTAAATTAGTAAGTAAATAGCTACTTACTAAACACCAGTATAAGACAGTTAATTGCCAATGAAACAGTTAATTGTTAGTAAAGTAGCTAACCAATTTAGGGGTGGCAATGGATCATGTTCAGATCGGGTGAATCTTCATCCGCCTCGATCACCCGCTTTCATCCTCTTTATCCAATTCATCCATTGCCTACAAAAATCCAATCCAATCCAATCCATCCGTCCATGATCTGTGGGAAAAAACAGATGGATTTAGCTGTAAACAGGTGATGAAAGCTTAGGTGTAATACATTAGCCAATTTATGAGAACAAATAAGCTTTGCCATTTGAAAAGTCTAAAAAAGATATTTTTTAGATATAAGAAATGAATAAATATTATATTTATCATATTAATTTTGATAAAAATTATAAAATTCACAATATAGTCATTCAAGACATGGTTAAAATTTAAAGAAGAAAAATAAAAAATAAACTAATTGCAAATCTTTATATCATAAATGCTAAAATGTGTAAGGGTTTAAGAATTCTCTCAATATTTGCATGGGAGTGAATTAAGGAGTTTAATATGAAAATTATCTATTTTCTCTCTCCCTAATGTGAAACTACCTTATTAATTTTTAATATTTATCTAAAATTATTTTTTTACACGTGATCCCCTCTCTCCCCCCCTTTCTCCATCTCTCTTTCTCATAGAATTATTTTTTTTAATGTTTGACAAAATTATCTAATTCTTTTTGCTAGATTTTCATCATATTAATTAATGACTATACCCAATGAAAATTAATAATAACCCATTAACGTAGAGAAAAATATTAGGTAATTTAACTAGTTACACTAAACTTTATATCTTTATCTTCATATTATAAAAAATAACAATATATGTGGTTGTCCATCATTCCCTCCTCTAATCTATGGTGCTTTAATCTTATACAACTCTAAACTTTAGGTTGTTGATGGTTTTCTTCTTTAGTTTAATTAATACAATTGTGGTAAATTATTTATATTTTGTATATATTTTTCTTCCGTCTATTCGCTATAACTTTTTCCTAATGGTATTTTAAGTTTCTTTACTTGATTTTGCTCATACCCATCTATATGTGTTATATTTGATATCTAACATTTGCAGTGTTATATATATGTGTGTGTGTGTGTGTGTGTGTGTGTGTGTGTGTGTGTTCTCTACGATGCAACATTCAATTGAAGAAATTTTGAATATATTAGGGCACTATAATAATTAATGCTTGACTTTTATTTTGCAAGGCCCAACAAATCAAGGGGATGATATGTAAATAAAATGCAACATTTGACAATTGTTTAGCAGTAAGGTGTATACGTATTTTACGTCTATATAATTAATATTTAATTTTTCCCCAATGTGTGTACGTAAATTTATCAATTCCCAAAAACTACAGAAGTTAATACTACAAAACTGAAGAGTTTAATTAATTGATTAATTAAAAAACTTATCCTACCTATATTAAGATTATATATTATATAAATTCAACTTCTTAGTTTTCCTATCCAACCAAAAAAAATTATTAGTTTTCTTTCCAATATCAAATAGCATACTTAGAGTATTGTTTGTAGAAAATTTAATTTTTTATTTTAAATTTTGATCAACATTATGCACTTTATTTATAATATTAATACATATTTATGTTACATTTAGATAAATAAAATGTGCTCAAAATTTGATTTTTTTTAGATATGCAGCAAAATAAAATGTGCTCAAAAATCTTCCCTCCTTCAATTCTAACATATGAGGCATTGATGTACGTGGTTCATTGATCTCTTCCAAAATGAAATCTCAACCTTTCATTCAAAAACTACACTAATTTTTTTAGGAAAAAAAAAATCCCATGTCTTCCTCCTCTAATCTATGGTACTTTTAATCTCATGTAACTCTAAACTTTTGATTGTTGATGGTTTTCTTCTTTAGTTTAATTAATATAATTGTGGTAAATTATTTACATTTTGTATATAGTTTTCTTCTGCCTATTAGCTATAATTTTTTTTTCTAATAGCATTTTAAGTTTTATTTCTTCATCCCCATTATATGTATTATATTTGATATCTAACTTTTGCAGTGAAATGAATATATATGTATGTATGTATGTATGTATGTGTGTGTGTGTGTGTAAGCATGCGCGCGCGTGTCTCTCTCTCTCTCTCTCTCTCTCTCTCTCTCTCTCTCTCTCTCTCTCTCTCTCTCTCTCTCTCTCTCTCTCTCTCTCTCTCTCTCTATATATATATATATGTGTGTGTGTGTGTGTGTGTGTGTGTATATATATATATCTATATCATTCTCTACGATGCAAGCATTGAATCGAAAATTTGAACATATTTGGGCACTATAATAATTAATGCTTGACTTTTATTTTGCAAGGCCCAACAAATCAAGGGGGCGATATGTAAATAAAATGCATCAACTTTTAGAAATGATTTAGTAGTAAGGTACATGCATATTTTACATTTAGATAATTATGATTCAATTTTTCCTGCAGTATATATGTAAATTTATCAACTCTCCTCTCCCAAAAAAAAATACAGAAGTCAATACTACAAAGTTGATAAGTTTAATTAGGTAGTTAATTAAAAAATTTATCTTGCATACACTACGATTGTATATTATATAAATTCAACTTTTGAGTTTTTTTGTCCAATCAAAAAATTCTTAGTTTTCTTACATATATCGAATGGCATACTTAGCGTATTGTTTGTAGAAAATTTTTATTTTTATTTTAAATTTTGATCAACATTATTCACTTTGTTTATAATATTAATACATATTTATATTAAATTTCTACTATTTAAATGCCCTGTGCAAGCGTACGGGCACACACTATTAAGGGATAAACAAGTAGATGACTAAGCAGGTGATGGATTGGGTGACGCGTCGGATGGAGCATTACGTGCATCAAACCAAATCCGTCAAACCATCATCCATCATTCATATATTTTGCGTTTTCACATACCTTTTTCAGTCGGGTGGAATGAATATTCATCAGATATAAGTGAAATTGCCGCCCCTACTCTGTTATTGAAACAACTAATTTTATCGAACACATTCTTAACCTCCTACAAATCCTAAGTAGTTCACTTTCCCTTCATCTCTAAATAGGGTCACGTTTAGAAATATAAACTGCATCAATTGTATACATAATTAAATATTAAATATTAATTTTCGACAATAATAGCGTAAAATAAGTACCTAAATAAAATGTTCTAAAATTATATTACAAATTCGGATATTTAGACAATCGGGTCCGGACATCAGACATTCGGGTCCGGATCCGAGTCTTGACAAAGTGTCCGATTTATAATCCGAATAGGATTTGGGTATGATATTTTTATCAGAACGTATGATTTGTTCAGATCCAAATCAACCCGAACCTGAATTTTTACCAACTCTATCAACACTGAGAATTATTATTGTAATAGTATTTAATTAGCATATGAGACCTTTAATTAAGTCCTTGATATTGCAATTTTCAGTGCGAGGACATTTGCAATTTCATTTCTCTTAAATTATAACAATTGACAAGGACCAGAAGGTGTTATGGAGTTTTCTATACCCATCAAAATCCTATTTTGGGGCTAGTTGTATCTGTTACTTCTCTATCACACTCTCACCATCGATGTGTAAAAGAGGGAATCGTGTCCAACTTGTTGCACGCCCCATAAATCATCTTCATGAGAAGAAACAACCCCCCCCCCCCCCCCAAAACCCCAAAGCCCCATTTACTTTTTTTTTCCCACCCCAAAGGCAAGTATAAAATATTAGGTAGCTATTCTTATAAGGGTTCTATTCAAATTATCATCAAACAATAAAAAAAAGAAAATCCTGACAAAGTGAGTGTGAAAAAATAGAAAGAGAAGCATATCTAAGTGAACAACCATATCTGTTCATCCAATTTACTTCAAAAGCCCCACAGACTTGAACGTAGCGCAAAGGAATAACAGCATACATTCTCCATCATACTTGTTCGACATGGAGGTTGAACTAGAGCAGAGCAGATTTTTTCTTTTGGGGGAGGGGGATATTGGGGGCCATGACCCTTCTATCAATTCATTGATTAAAGCCCTGTTCTTTTCGTTAGTAAATTTTAATTTATCAACTTCAATCAATTTCAAGCTACTATTTTAATTAACTTCTACCCATCATATAAAAAATATATCAACTTTAACCCACTTCAATTCATTTCAACAAAAAAATAGTCACTTTAATCAATTTCAATTAACTTTATCTATATTTAACCCCTATTTTTTAACAAAAAGAACAAGCTTTAAGTCCTATATGAGACATAACCATAACATTTTTTTGCTAGCTCAGCAACCTTGGCCCCTCATGTGGCCTTGCCCTTATTTTCTGTTTTGATCGCAGGTTTGAATTCTTTTGTAGCCAATTGTTTTTGCTTGGACTATTTTCAATGTGGTGTACGTCTGCTATTCCTATGACTCCCTTCTCTCCGGACATGATTTTCTTTCATTATTCCCCCCCCCCCCGCCCGCCCGAAAAATAAAGCCATATCCCGTCGCCGCCCCGGCCCCCACACCCGCCCCCCCCCCCCCCCAATATCAGTGATAAAGCTCTTCCTTTTGCTATAGATAAGTCACTATTGATTTTGTTCATTGTTAGTGCTTTCACGTACATACATTATTTAAATTTTCGTCTTCATTCCTTATTTTGAAAATTATTTAGATTTTATTATTTATTCACTAAAGATTAAGAGATGTTCTTTTGTATCAATTTCAAAAAGTATGTATATAGATATAGCTGAATATGTAAACCTATAACTCTATAAGAGTTATTGCCATTAAACCTGATTCAAGTTGAGCCTAAAATAACCATTATGCATTATTTATTGACACGTAAAAGAGATAATTTAACATATTCAAGGATAATTCTATGTATTAGCCAAAAATCTCTTAACAAACAAATAATTTATATCACATTAACCCGCCCCCTAAAATTTTCAAGTTATGCCATTAGACCAGATTTTAGTTTGTATTGGTCAAATTGTTGTGAGCCATTATCCTTAAGTATTTGGCAAAAATAATGGATGACGTATTAATAAGAGGTCTATATAGTGATTTTAAAAAGCTACTAAAAGTATATTTTGAGAATTATTACCTAATAGTCGCATATCAAATTTCAAATTTATAATATTGTTTCGTAAAGACCTTTGTTTATTGTGATTTAAAGTCATTTTACATTGATATGCTACATGAAGAACTATCTTCATTATACACATTTATTTTAAATTAGTAACTAAGGGCCTGTTCTTTTCGTGGGTAAATTGAGTAGGTAAAAGGGCGAAGTGGATTGAGGTGGGTTGAAGTTGGTATTTTTTTTTTTTTTGGAGGTGGGTTGAAATAGGTTGAATTGGGTTGAAGTTGGTATATTTTTTGTGTGGTGGGTTAAAGTGGATTAAAATAATGAGAATGTAATTAATGTGTAATAATTTATGAAGTTATCAAAATTTTGTGGAATTTTTATTTTTTATTTTTTATTTTTTTGAAATTTTCTGTAACTTTTGTTTGGAATAAAACTAAAAAGTAAAAAATTAAAAAATAAATACAAAAAATTAAAAAAATACAAAAATACAAAAATTAAAAATTAAAAAAGAAATATAAAAAATTAAAAATTAAAAATTAAAAATTAAAAATTAAAAATTAAAAATTAAAAAAGAAATATAAAAAATTAAAAATTAAAAATTAAAAATTAAAAATTAAAAATTAAAAATAAAAATTAAATACAAAAATAAAAAATAAAATGAAAAAATAAAAAATAAAAAATAAAAATTGAATACAAAAAATTAAAAATAAAATTAAAAATTTAAAAATTTAAAAATTTAAAAATTAAAAAATAAAAATTAAATACAAAAAATTAAAAATAAAAAATTTAAAAATTTAAAAATTTAAAAATTAAAAACTAAAAAATAGAAAAATACAAAAATAAAACAATTCCAAAGTACGATAATTTACAAAAAAATAGTATAGTGAACTTTTTGATGTAAGAATGATTAAATCTCACATGATACTTCACAAACTATTAAAATTATGAAGGGGGTGGGTTGAAGTGGGTTGAAGTAGGTTGAAGTAGGTTGAGGTAGGTTGAAGTAGGTTGAAATTTGTATTTTTCTTTCAAGTGGATTGAAGTAGGTTGGAATAGGTTGAAGTGGGTTGAAGTGGGTTGGGTTGGGGTTGGAGTTGGTAAATTATAATTGACCCACGAAAAGAACATAGCCTAAATAGCTACTTACTAAACACTAGTGCAATACAGTTAGTTGCTGATGAAACAATTAACATTAATAAAGTAGTTAACCAATTTGGGGGTGACAAATGACAATGAATCGGGTGAATCTTCATCTGCCTCTATCACCCGTTTTCATGATCGTCATCCAGTTCATCAATTGTCTGCAAAAATCTAGTACAATCCATCCATCTATTATCCGCGGATGAAAATGGGTAGATCGAGTCATAAAAAGGTAATGGAAATTTAGGTGTAATATATTAGCAAATTTATGAGAACAAATAAGTTTTGTCTTTTGAAAAGTATAAAAAAGAAATTTTAGGTATAAGAAATAAATAAATACCATATTTATCATATTAATTTTGATAAAATTTATAAAATTAATAATATAATTATTCAAGAAATTGGTAAAATTTAAAGGACAAACATAAAAAAAAAACAAATTTAAAGGCGATAATATATGGATAACTAAGCGGATGATGGATTAGATGACGAATCGGATAGAGCATCACCCGCTTCCAACCCATTCCGTCAAACCATCATCCATCATCTATATATTTTAGGTTTTTACAACGTTTTTTGGGATATGTGTGAAATTGCCAACCCCTATTAACCACTGGTAAAACAACTATTTTTATCGAATACATCCCTGACCTCCTACAAATCATAAGCATTTCACATTCATTCTATCTCTAAACATTGTCACTTCTAGAAATATAAACTGCATCAACTATATACAAAATTAAATATTAGATATTAATTATCAACAATAATAGTATAAAATATGTACTTAACTGAAATCAAGAGGAGATTTAATTGGATAAAATTTAGAGGTGAATCTATCTTTCGTGCGAATCCGCAAGATGAGCATGTATCTAATTACTCGCAATCCATGTGGTTGATTTTCCGTGCAAAATCTATCAGTTCCTCCAGAAATGCAGTGGCAAATTTGAACATGAATATTGATAAGAGGGGAGCGTACAATTTCACATTAATACGTTTCGGCTGTTCGTACATTGCAGTCCAGTAAACCCATTTGTACGAATCATCATGATTCACCACAATTTCCTTTTAAAAAATCTGCCATTTTTTTTTAACGAAAATGACCAGAAAAGAAAAATTGAAGAAGGGCCTGACTACATTTGGAATCTCCGTTTTGTGAAAGGGCCCCGCCTTTTTTGTTAAAATAAAAAGTTATAAAAGAGGCCTGAATTTTTACTGGGGTTTGGGTTTTCTCTCTCTTCTGACGATTGGAGAGTTGGCCTACGGTGTTGGTGAAATCTCAAACCGCTCCCGTTAACCGACAACGAAGTGGTAGTAATTTGTGTCAGTGGGAATCCTACCCACTCCCATTCTGAGTCCTCAATCGCTGTCCAATACATTTTCTCTTTCCTTCTTTCTTTATTATTTACCTGAAGTTATTTTCCCTTTTTTTTTTTCCTTTTCTTTTTCCCGTTATTCTTTGACACTTGTTCCAATCTCTCTCCTCTCTATCACCATCCTTATGTTTCCATCTAGGGTTGGTCTACTGTTGTTCTTTCTCACCCTTTCTGGAGCAACAATTTCATTGCTTATTTTGGCCATTTAGTTCTTCCTTTAAATTATTCGTTTACTTCCTCTTTTGCAAACTTCATCTTCTACTATGCCCAACCCCCCCCCCAAAAAAGAAACCGCCAATTTTCTCCTCACCTCAAATTCCCTAAACTTGGGAAGATTAATAATTGATCATATAATAAGGTTGTGCTTCTTCATCCTTGTTTGCTGCATCATAAAGTTTCAAACTTTTATCATAAAATATCAAGCTTTTAGATCTACTTTGAGTGAAGAAATGTAGGAAACTCATGCACTCTGTTGCTGATTCATGCTGGGTATGGGCTAAATTTGAGTTTCTAACTTCTGGGTTTTCTGGGTTCATTTATATAGCGGGAAATGGTGAGGCAGAGAATCCAGATCAAGAAGATTGACAATGCAACGGCAAGGCAGGTGACTTTTTCAAAGAGAAGAAGAGGGTTAATCAAGAAAGCTCAGGAGCTCTCAACTCTGTGTGATGCTGAAATTGGGCTTATTGTCTTCTCTTCCACTGGGAAGCTCTTTGAGTACTGCAGCTCCAGGTCTCTCTCTCTCTCTTCTTTCTCTCATATGCAGTCGCTATACACGGGTTTACCTTTTTTGGTTCCCATGAATTTTGACTTTCAGTGCTTGAAATGGGAGTTCTGATACTCATCATCAAGTGGGAGCTTGTTACTAGGTTGAAATCCTAGGAAGTACAGCAAATGGTACATAGAGCTGTCCCAAAACCTACCTTGATTGAGGTGTGCAATTGCATTCGTACTCTCCAAGACTTAGCAAGGATTAAGTCCACTAAAGTTCTTTGTTTGCCTGTTATGGCGGTCTCAGATTTAAAGATGTTGGCTAGGGTTTTCGATTTGATTCATAAATGGAAATTTTCTTCTTTATTCCGTGAATATGTGTGTTAGAAATGAGGTCCGCTGCACAGGGAGGGCGTGTGCCGATTTGATTTCATTTAGTTTGGGAAACATGGCCGTGGGATACAGTCAAAATATTTTTCATTCGAGCAGTTCTTTAACCAGGATTTCAATAAACATGAATCCAGATTGCATTGTAGTGAGCAAGATAAGGGCATGAATTATGTACTTCTTGGAAACATTTTGGTGTTGGTTTTCCTGAAGGTGATTTATAGCAGATTCTGGTGATTTTGAAAACACTAAAAAGCAAGTGCTAATACATTGAATGCTAGACTTAGTCAATCTTAATGGCTCCAACAACTTGGCACAAAATCACATTTCCGTAGAACAATCTGAATGTAATCCTATGCACTATATTGCAAACCCCCACGTGAACAGGCTGGTTGTTTATGAGGTCATTCCTACAGTATGTTGATATATATTCCATATATGACCCTGTTCGGCAAAATTAGCGGTTTAAATAGCAGATAGCGGTTTGGATAGCGGATAGCGGTTCAGCTAGTGGATAGCGTTTCTAATTTAGCTGTTAGCGAATAGCTGTTTAGAAGTGCAGTTGAATAAAATGTGTTCGGTAAATTTAGTTATTGGATTAGTTGATTAATGTAAATTGACATAAAAGGATGTAGATAATTTCCAAAGATAAAATTTTCAAAGGGTAATTTTTGATAAAAAAATATGAAACGCTACTTTTGAATGTAAAACGTTAATACTATTAGCTTTTCAAAAACGTTACTTAAAATGCTAAATGCTACTTGAAATGCTAGTCAAAACACTACGTTACCGAACACTAAAAATTATGTGATGAGTGTATTGACTTAGTCAAAACGCCAAACGCTACCCAAAACGCTGTTGCCGAACACGTCCTATATCTTATGCTTCGAAAGAATGTCCACTCTATGATCTCCCAGTTAATACATCATAGAAACCCTGTAGAAGTTCTCATTAGGATCTGATACCCCATTTGTAATTTTATTTGTCCAGAAATGTAGTCAAGATAGTACTGGAATTATGTATAAAGAAGATAGATGTAAGTACTAAATGGAAGGATAGGAAATACAGTAATTATTTTAATTTTCCTTTCTAATAAGCGTTTGATTGGCCAAACTCCTAGTCTACTAGATTTAGTCCAATGAATTGACAGAAGTTTCTAACATTGGGTGTTATCGCTGTATAAGCAATTATTCCCCTGGTCAAATTACTTTGTGCATTATAAGTAATTTAGGGGATAATATTGAACTACCAATCTCTACTTAAAATTAAGTTATATCGTTGTATAAGCAATTACTTTGTGCATTATAAGTAATACATTATATATATTTAATAACTCTGAAAACGGCTTACCCTCACCCCACAAAGATACTCCCCTAGTTTTGAAGCTTGTGGATAGTCCTTCAATTATAGAGTTTTAAAATTTTATCTAGTTTGGACATTTTGGAGGAGCTTCGAGAGATTTCCCACTTAAATTTTATGAAAAGTCATGCTTACATAATGTAGGATGATCTGAACAAAGCACATAGTCCTACATACATTTTGGGTTTATTTAAACTGAACTAGATTAATGGTTAACTTCCTAATTGACTTGGTCTATTAATCTCTCTCTATAGGATACAAATTCTGAGTAGGTGAAAAATGACGTCCACAATTACGCGTTTCGAACATGCACTGTTTTGATAAGATCTAAAGTGATTTCCCCATTCTTCCAGAGAACGTGAGCAGAGAAGATGCTCATTGCTTTATTGCATCAGATCAAAAGCCCAAATGAATACAACAGTGCATATCTATTTATATAAAATGTGGAGAGAAGAAGGAAGAAGAAAGAGAAAACAAAACCGCCAACAATCAGAAAAAGAAAAAAGAAAGTCCATTTGCATTCCTTTTCTTTCTTGCATTTTTAGTTATGCACTTGCATTCCTTCCTTTTTTTTACCTTGCATTTTCATTTAGTTGAGCTGAATCCTCTGGTGGTTGGATTTCTAATGCTAACACCCCTCTCAAATTGGAGGGTGAATGAACCCCCAAGTTGGACATGATAAAGTGATGAATAGGACCAACGAGGGGCTTAGTGCATATATCAGCCAATTGAGCCTTGGTATGTACATGACTTAAACTCATGAGTCCTTCCATGTGACAAAGTGGTGATCTATCTGTATGTGTTTGATTCTCTCATGAAAAACTGAATTTTGGGCAAATGTAGATGGCAGCGAGGTTGTCACACTTCACTGGAATTGGGGTGACGGAAGTGATAGTGAGCTCATTTAGCAATCTGCTTAGCCAACATAATTCACCTGTAAGCCTCCGTAGACTCCTGTACTCAACTTCAGCTGAAGAGAGAGATATTGTAACTTGTTTCTTAGATTTTCAAGAGATTAAAGTGTTGCCAAAAGGACTTCCTGCTATGAGGGCAAGAAGCCCAATCAGTGTCACAGTATGTTAGGACATCAAAGGTTGGATTGTTGTTGAGAAGAATTCTCAGAGCAGGTGCATCTTTTAAGTACCTAAGGACATGGACCACAGCTTTCATATGTGGTTCTCTGGGAGCTTGTAAAAATTGACTAAGATGCTGGACCGAAAAAGCTATGTCAGGCATGGTGTTTGTGAGAAAATTGAGCATTCCCACCAACCTTCTGTAGACAGGAGGGTCTTGTAGAAGTGCACCCTCATCTAGTCTGAGTTTCATACTGCAATCCAATGGACAAACTACTGCATTCAGCTGAAGGTGATCAAATTCTTTCAATAAATCCATTGTAAATTCTCTCTGTCTGAGAAATAGCCCATGCTCAGTGTTTAATACCGAGGAAGAGATCTGTATATCCTAGGTCTTTAATTTTGAAGTTGGTATCAAGAAAAACCTTAAGAGAGGTTATTTCTTCCGCGTCATTTCTTGTCAGCAGTACATCATCCACATATACTGCCAGGAAAACTATCGAAGTTTTGTCTTGCTTGCAAGAAAGGGAATAATTATTTTCAGAGTGCTTGTATCTTCTCTTAAGAAACACCTCCCTGAGCTTGGCATACCACTGTCTTGAAGCCTGTTTGAAGCCATATAGAGATTTTCTTAACTTGTAAACTGCATGTGGGACATCTGAATGTATTCTCAAAGGTAACTTCATGTAAATTTCTTCATGTAAATCTCCATGAAGAAAAGCATTATTTAAATGTCATCCCTTTTTCACAGCAACCGTCATCAAAACTCTCATAGTTGTCATCTTGACAACTGGAGAGAAAGTCTTTGTGTAATCTATTCCTTCTTTCTAAGTAAAACCCTTCACCACAAGTCTAGCCTTGAACCTCTCTATGCTACCATCTGCCTTACATTTCACCTTGTAAACCCATTTGCCAGGTACGAGCTTCTTGCCTTGGGGAAGTGGAACTATGTCCGACGTTTTAGTGTCTTGAAGGGCTTGTAACTCTTCGTCCATTGCAGCTTGCCAGTTTGGATGCAATGTAGCTTCTGCATAAGACTATGGTTCAGTAAAGTTTAGTCTTTCAAGGAGCTGCGGACTTGTGGTACGAAGGCAGTGTGAAGGCAGTGTTGGTGGTTGGAGGCTTAGACTTGTGAGAGTAGTAAAACAGAAGGGCTCAGCATATGTGGAATGAACATAGTCATTAAGGTAACTTGGTGCCTTGTGTGTTCTACTGGATCTTCTGATAGAAGTACTATTTGAGTTTTGATTGTGCACGGCGTAATGCTGCTGATGAATCTGATCTGAAGCCACGGGATCTGTATTTATAGGATCTGTAAATAAAATAGGGTGTTCATCAATGCCCTCTGGTCTGGTGAGCATAAACATAGGCTTGTGGAATGAATATGAAAATGGAAATATGTTCTCATGGAAGCCGACATCCTTGGAATTATAGATCTTTTGTGTTTCAAGGTCCATTACCTTGAATGCTTTCTTTCCATGTGGATAGCTAAAAAAAATATATGGAATTGCCCTGCCTTGGAATTTGTCTCTTCCATGCTTATGTGTAAACATGTAGCATGAGCGCCCAAACACCTTGAGATGTTCATAAGGTGGTTTGCCATAAAGGACCTCAATTGGACTCCTATTCTTTAACACTTTGCTAGGCAGCCTGTTGATCAAGTAAGTTACAATCAAGACACAATATCCCCAAAATCTTAGGGGCAGATTTGATTGAAATAATAAGGCCCTGGAGACCTCAAGAAGGTGCTTGTGTTTCCGTTCTACCATTCCTTTTTGTTGTGGGGTTTGGACACAACTAGTTTGCTGTATAATTCCAGTGGATGCAAAGAAATCCAAGGCTACATTACTCTTTCCCACCTCTAAGGTATTATCAGTTCTGATTATCTTGACAATGCCTGAAAATTGTGTATGAACTATTCTCCCAAAGGATTTGATCAGATCAAATGCCTTATCCTTTGTCACCATCAAGTGGGTCAAGGTAGCCCTTGTGTAGTCATCCACTATGGTTAAGAAAATCCTATGACCTGAATAGGTTTTGATATGATAGGGACCCCAGGTGTCCACATGGACAAGCTCAAAATGTGTAGAAGTGGAAATTGTACTAAGTTGAAATGGCAGCCTTTGCTGCTTTGCTTTAGGACAGATATCACAAGTCACATCTTCATCACAATTGGGAGAAACAAAATCAGGTGCAACAGTTTCATTCTCTTAATAGGAACATGACCAATTCTTTTATGTCAAATATCAAAACTCAGCTCCTTAGAAGCTTGATTACGTGATACCTCTGAGTCTCTACTTGTAAGAAACAGGATATTACAAACAGGATATTTTGCAACAAAAAATTCTCCAAACTTCACTTCATTCATCAATCTTCAGTCCAAAATGTATAAGCCGAAAGCTTCTCTACCAATTGCCACTGGCCTCTTCAGAGAAGGGCCCTGCAAGATGCACAAATCCTCAGAAAAAACCATTTCGCAATGCAGCTGACTGGTCAACTTCTTAACTGATAACAAATTATACTTGAAGGGACAAGGAGTACATGATTGAGTTCAATGTAATAATTTAATCTCAGCTTCCCATAATGCGTGACCTAAACTTTGTAACCATTTGGTGAACAAACTGATGCAGGTTTTTCAAGCAAGCATAAATCACGTAGAGCTTTGTTGTCAAAGCTCATATGGTCACTTGCTCCAGAATCTAGTACCCAACAATCATTATCTAATTTGCAACTATAACACATTGCGTTGGAATTATAAGCAACTGAGACTGCAGGTGGTGTGATACGTGCCATATTTGCTATAGAAACAACTTGATCATTGTGCTTTTGCTCACCGGGGCTTGTCAAAAATTTGAAGGAAACTGAAACAGTTGGTTGCTTTGCTCAGCGTTTGATCCTGGTGCCATTGGGGTTTGGGTATCAGATGGAGTATCCTGAGATTCATTCTCAATCCAAGTATTGTAGGCCTTTCTGCCTTGACTTTGATGATGAGCACCTCTGCCTCTATTTCCAGGTTTGTTTGGATAACCATGTATCTTATAGCATTTGTCTATAGTGTCTCCTGTCCTTTTGCAGTGATCACAAGACAATGATGTTCTCTTTCGTTCAAACTTCTTGAAGGTGTTTGACTGTTGGGAGGCCCCAGCTGACAATGAAACATTCTCACTTAAAAAATGAGTTTCAATCTTTATCTGTCTTTGTTTTTCTTCCTGAACAAGAAGAGAGTAGGCCTGACTCAAAGAAGGAAAAGATGACATCGTCATAATGTTCCCCGTTACTGTAGTATGACTTCCATTGAGTCCCCGTAGGAACTGGATGAGTTTTTGCTCCTCAGTATAGTTGTGTAATTTGCCATTAATTCCACACTCAGATTTTGCACAAGTGCACATAGGTATGGCACTGACATCACTTAATTCATCCCACAATTGCCTAGCCTTGGTGTAGTAACTTGCAATGTCTAAATCTCCTTGAGTAAGACATGAGACATCCTTCGGAACTTGGAATAATCTAGCCTTGTTAGACTGAGCAAATCTCCCGTCCAGATCCCGCCAAAGATCTTGAGCAGTTTCAAAATACAAGACACTGTTTCTGATATTCTCATTTAGAGAATTCAGTAGCCATGATAGAACCATAGCATTGTTCCTTTGCCAGAGTATAAAGGGAGGAGAATTAGGATCTGGTCTAGCAGGGCTTCCATTAATGAAAGCTAGTTTGTGTCTTGCAGACAAAGCTATAATGACAGATCGTTTCCAGTTATCAAAGTTTTCTCCATTGAAGATATTTAAAACAAGACGTTGAGTTAGATTGTCTGAAGGATGAACAAACAAAGGATCTGTAGGTTCTATTTGTGAATCGCGATTGCCTTGAACGGCCATGGAATAGCTAATCATGAAATGATTGAATGTCTAAAAACAAGGTCCCTAGAAATCGAATTCTGATTCTCTAAATGAAAGCTAGATCAATTGAAAGCACGATTCAATCTATCAAAGTATAAGGAAAGATTGATAAAGCTGAATCGATTGGAGTATCTATTCAATCGATTGAAAGAGAAGAGAGAAATTGGTGAGATTCAGAATCTTTACCTCATGCTCTGAGACCATGATAAGATCTGAAGTGATTTCCCCATTCTTCTAGAGAATATGAGCAGAGAAGATGCTTATTGTTCTATTGCATCAAACCAGAAGCCCAAATGAATATAATAGTGCATATCTATTTGTACAAAATGTAGAAAGAGAAGAAGGAAGATGAAAGAGAAAAAAAACCGCCAACAATCAGAAAAACGGAAAAGAAAGTCCATTTACGTTCCTTTCCTTTGTTCTTGCATTTTCAGTTATGCACTTGCATTCCTTCCTTTTTTCCCCCTTTTGTATTTTCAGTTAGTTGAGCTGAATCCTCTACTGGTTGGATTTCTTGGATGCTAACATGTTCTTTGAGCAAAGAAATGCTCGGTGGAATGATTGATGTGCCTTATAGGTGTTGTGTGCTAGAAACTTTGTGGACAATTTTTTTTTTTTTTTTTTTTAAATGTTCGTAGAATCAGTTTAGTAAACTTCAGAACCCTTTGATCTGGTGAAATTGATGAGAAATATCATTTGAATGATGGTTTTACTAGATATCATTAACACAAGTACATATTGGTGGCTGCCCAAAATTTGAAGCATGTGCCCCGCTAGAAGTTAAGAGATTAATCACCTGAACCTGTGATAAGTGCCCCTGTCTGAGTCCGAAGACCTAGAATATCATGCATGCATCTGTCATGCAATCGCCTCATTGGGTGAACTTGGAGTAAGGCAAACACAAAGAGAGGTGATGATCATGAAATTATGCTATTGAGGGGGAGCAAGGACGAGGAATACCCCCGTGCAATTAGTGGTCAAGTGATAAGGGTATCCATGTTTGGGGAGAAAGATAGCTTGATGAGTTTTGTATGAGTTATGGTTCTGCTTCATCTATGAATTATGGTAAAAATCAAGATAAGTGTCAATAGGTAACATACAAAATACAACTTCTAAACAGATTCACAACTAGTTAAATGGATTACTAAGCAATAAAACAATTGATGCCATTTTGCTGTATCAGTATATTACTATATTACACTTGCCCATTCAACTTTTCCCTCAAACTCCTTGTAATTCTGCAATTGGTGGCTAAGTGATAGGTCGGATGCAAAGCTAGCATCCTACAAAAGATTATACACATCCCATATGCTCACTATCCATAAAATCAAAAATATCAAGTGAAGAGTAACAAAAGTTCTCCATATCCTAAAAATATAGAGACTTGATGAAATTATCTTTAAATCATTGAAGTGGCATCTCTATGCTCTCAAAAACTCTCTTGTCTCGTTCGTGCCAAATTGATAGAGATTGGGTAGAAAAAAGGGAAAGAAGGTAGAAATTTAGAGAGGAGGACGGAAGAAAGGAATTGGCATCTCTGTGCTCAGATCAATATTCATTCAATATTCTATAATGTATGATAGATAATAATCACCTAAGACAAATAATCTATTTATAATAGATTATAGACTCAGAATATTATTAGCAAACTACATAAACCAAATCTATATAGAATAGGAAACTTAATGTTATTTAAATACTGCTAAATATCAATCCTGAGTATTACTTATCTAAAATAATCTAAAAATAAACCAATGAAAATGATATAAAAATATCAAAATACTATAAGTTCTCAAATATTAAATAAATTCTAGATTCCTAATATTAGACAGATTATCTTTCTTCTGCAGCTGCATCATTCTCTCCCAATTGAAAAAAAACTGTTAGGAATAAAGGAAATAATAGGATGTGACAATGCAACAGAATTCAACCAAGAACACAACGCAACAATGAAAAACAAGAATAAAGGACACAGAGAATTTTTACGTGGAAACCCAATGTGGGAAAAAAACCACGGACGGTGACAGCACACCGACAAATTTCACTATGAGCAGAGTGGTACACCACAATCACTTCAGTGATTAAGAGCAGAATTACAATACTCTCAATTGAATTCTCTCACAAATAACCTCACTCTCTCAATGTGTTTTCTATACTGGAGTGTTTTGAAACCTAGGCTTGACCCTCCTTTTATAGGGCCTGAAGAATAGGGTTTTCCCCTTTTTTGGAAAAACCCTAGCCGCCGCAGAGGAGTCCTCCTTGAAGACAGAAACCCTAGCCGCATCCGAAAGAGGCGGCGAAAAGACACGTGGCACGACCGTGCCCCGTGGCACGGTCACCCCGTGTCACATGGCACGGCCGTGCCATATGGCACGGCACCCCCGTGCCAGTTTTCTGTCCCGCTCGTCTTCGGCTCTTCGTCTTGGCACGCCCGTGTCTGTGCAGCATGGGCTCCCCGTGCCGATACTCGAGATTTTGGGCCATAAAACCCAACAATCTCCACCTTGGACCAAAATCTCCAATCTTCAACTTTCCGTCGCCGTCGTCCACCCCTAAGGGTGTTGCCCCCCATGGGGCTATGCCCCGCAGGGCTTCTCAATGACTGTGAACTCCCACTAAGTCCAAGCAATGCTCGAACTTAGCTGTAGGTAGTGGCTTTGTAAGCATGTCAGCAGGATTCTCTGAGGTGTGAACTTTCTTCATCATTATTTCTCCTGCAGCAACTGTATCTCGTACATAATGATATTTGACGCTGATATGCTTGGTCTTCGAGTGGTAGGCATCATTCTTTGTCAGATGTATGGCACTCTGACTATCAGAATATACCACAGTAGCAGATTGTGGTATTCCAAGCTCCATTACCAGTCCCCTTAGCCAGGTAGCTTCCTTCACCCCTTCAGTGGCAGCAATATACTCAGCTTCTGTTGTGGACAGAGCTGCAATAGATTGTAAAGACGCTTTCCAAGAGATAGCGCCCCCACACATAGTAAAGATGTACCCAGATATGGACCTCCTCCTATCCAAATCACCAGCATAGTCAGAATCAACATACCCTACTACATCAGATGTAGCAACCTTGTTTCTATCAAATACCAGCCCTTTTCCCACAGTTCCCTTTACATACCGCAGGATCCATTTTACACCCTCCCAGTGATCCTTTCCAGGATTATGCATATATCTACTTACCACACTCACAGCATGTGATAAGTCTGGTCTGGTACAGACCATGGCATACATCAAACTCCCTACAGCACTAGAGTATGGTACATTGGACATTCTACCGATGTCCTCTTCTGTTTGCGGACAGCATTCCGCAGACAGTTTAAAATGTGCAGCAAGAGGGGTAGACACTGCCTTGCAGTCTCTCATTTTGAACTTGCTTAATACCTTCTCAAGATATTTTTCTTGAGACAAGTATAATTTTCCCTCCTTTCGATCCCTGTGAATCTCCATGCCCAGTATCCTTTTAGCTGCACCTAAGTCTTTCATTTCGAATTCCTTACTGAGCTGAGATTTTAGCATGCTAATCAGGGTTTTATCTTTAGATGCAATTAGCATGTCATCAACATACAGTAGTAGATATATAAAGGACCCATCACCATATTGTCTAAAGTATACACAATTATCATATCTACTACGTATGTAACCATTATCAATCATAAACGTGTCAAAACGTTTATACCACTGCCTAGGAGCCTGCTTGAGTCCATACAAGGACTTTTTCAACTTACATACCATGTGTTCCTGATCAGGAACAGCAAACCCTTCAGGTTGCTTCATATATATCTCCTCTTCCAGCTCACCATGCAGGAAGGCTGTTTTTACATCAAGCTGTTCCAACTCCAAGTTAAACAATATCACAATGGATAACAATAATCGAATAGAGGTGTGTCTGACTACAGGAGAGAAAACCTCATTGTAGTCTATACCTTCCCGTTGGTTGCAACCACGAACAACCAACCTTGCTTTCCACCTTGCATCCTCTACCCCAGGAATGCCCTCCTTCTTCTTGTATATCCATTTGGCAGTTAAGGCCCGTCGGCCTTTAGGCAGGTTACATAACTCCCAAGTCCCATTTTTCTGCAGACTTTCCATTTCTTCTTGCATAGCCAGAACCCAATTGGGTGAACTTGGGCAGGTGATGGCTTCAGTATAATTTGAAGGCTCAGTTCCTTCAGACACTTCCTCTGCAACTGAAAGTGCAAATGCTATCAGCCCTTCATCATCGTTGTACCGGGCCGGTCTCCTGATCTCCCTGCGAGGACGATCATGTGCTATAGAGTGCTCAACCTCCTCCTGAGGTTGTTTAGTGCTGATAGCCCCAGGCTCAGTGACCTGGACTTCCCTCATAGTTTCTTCAACAGCTCCACCTTGAGCTGTAGCAGTCTCCAGCTCCACCTCCATGCTGGTGTCTTGCTGAGTTCCTGCACCAGTAGAAGGAGCAGCAGCATTCTTTCCAGAAGATAATATATCAGACTCATTGAAAGTAACATCCCTACTTTGTATTACTTTCCTAGAATCAGGACACCACATACGATACCCCTTAGATTCACTAGCATACCCCAAAAACATACATTTAACTGCTCTAGGTGCTAGTTTTCCCTCATTTACATGAGCATACACAGGACACCCAAATACCCTGAGATTAGAGTAGTCAACAGGATTACCTGACCATACTTCTTCTGGAATCTGAAACTCAATGGAGGAGTGTGGTGATCGATTCACCAGGTAGCAGGCCGTAGAAATGGCCTCAGCCCAAAACGCTTTGCGATCCCAAAGCCCAGCAGTTGAAAGCAAACACCTTGCTCTCTCTAACAATGTCCTGTTAATTCGTTCTGCGACCCCATTCTGTTGTGGTTTCCCGACCAAGGTTTTATGCCTGGCTATGCCGTTTGCGGTGCAGAATTCTTCAAACTCAGATTCAACAAACTCCAGGCCATTATCAGTCCTGAGTTTCTTGATCCTTTTGCCAGTCTGGTTCTCAACCAGAGCCTTGAATTTCTTGAACATTGAGAATGTCTCGTTTTTCTGTCTCAAGAAATATACCCAAATTTTTCGTGAGAAATCATCAACAAATGTTAACATGTAACGCTTACCTCCCATCGAAGGTACCTTAGAGGGACCCCACAAATCAGAATGGATGTAGTCCAGGACCCCCTGAGTACGGTGACTAGCCTTTGAGAAACTTACCCTTTTCTGTTTCCCAAATACACAGTGATCACAAAAATCCAACTTACCCGTACTTGCGTTACCAAGACAACCTTTCTTACCTAGAATGGTCATCCCTTTCTCACTCATATGGCCCAGCCTCATGTGCCATAACATTGTCTCATCTGCCGTACTTACCGCAGCTACTCCTGTAACTGTGGCTCCTTGCAGGATGTAGAGACTGCCCTGCCTCAGTCCCTTCATCATCACCATGGCTCCTTTAGCCACCTTTAGAGCTCCATTCTCCATGATGATTCTGCAACCATTAGACTCAAGAGTACCCAAAGAGATCAAGCAACGAGTCATATCAGGAATGTGACGCACTTTAGACAAGGTTCTAATAGTGCCATCATGGGTTTTAATCTGAACTGTACCTATCCCTGCAACCTTGCATTCAGCATCGTTGCCCATAAGTACAACCCCAGACTCCACAGGTTCATAAGTTATAAACCAGTCCCTACGAGGACACATGTGGAACGTGCAACCAGAATCTAAAACCCAATTATCATTCACTCCTCTCCCAGAGGTGGTAGCTAAAGAAGTAGCAAGCAGTACATCCCCATCTGACTCAGACTCTACCACACAGTCAGCAGTAGCAGTTTTACCCTTTTCTTCAGTCTTGTTCTTTAACTTCCAACAATTAGCCTTTATGTGACCCAATTTTTTGCAAAAGTGGCAGGTTTTATTAGCATGAGGATTTCTCGATTTAGAACGGCTCTTCCTATTACCGTTTCCCTTCTTCTCAGTTGTCCTACCCCTAACTGCCAACCCTTCACCCTGGTCAGTATGAATGTCATGGTCAAACTTTTCTTTTGAAAGAAGGTTAGCCTTGACATCCTCAAACGATATAGTATCTGTGTTACTATACAGCATGATTTCTTTAAAGTGTTTATATGAAGGGGGTAGTGAGACAACAAGCAAGATGGCTTTATCCTCATCATCAATTTTTACATCCAGACTTTCCAAATCAACTAGAATTGAATTGAAATCATTCAGATGTTTCTGGACAGGCGTACCTTCAGCCATACGACAGGTGTACAACCTTTCTTTTAGCCTGATCTTATTGGCTAGACTCTTTGTCATATATAGTTCTTCTAGCCTAGCCCAAAGGTCAACAGCAGTTACCTTATCAAGAACCTCGCGGAGCACGTGAGGTGCCAGACATAGTTGTATGGCTGAAACTGCCTTCAGCTCCAGTTCCTCCCATTCCTCATTTGTCAACTTCCCACGCCTTTTCTGCTGATCCTCAGCCCACTTTTCATCCGTTGTGCCTGCGGGTTTAACGTGAGGCCCCTGCAGGACCTTCCACAGCCCGTGCTGGATGAGGACCGCCCTCATCTGCACCTTCCAGAGATTAAAGCTAATCTCCCCGTCGAATTTCTGTATGTCCACCTTCATAATTGAAGACATCCTATAACCTCGCTCTGATACCACTTGTTAGGAATAAGGAAATAATAGGATGTGACAATGCAACAGAATTCAACCAAGAACACAACGCAACAATGAAAGAAACAAGAATAAAGGACACAGAGAATTTTTACGTGGAAACCCAATGTGGGAAAAAACCACGGACGGTGACAGCACACCGACAAATTTCACTATGAGCAGAGTGGTACACCACAATCACTTCAGTGATTAAGAGCAGAATTACAATACTCTCAATTGAATTCTCTCACAAATAACCTCACTCTCTCAATGTGTTTTCTATACTGGAGTGTTTTGAATCCTAGGCTTGACCCTCCTTTTATAGGGCCTGAAGAATAGGGTTTTCCCCTTTTTGGAAAAACCCTAGCCGCCGCAGAGGAGTCCTCCTTGAAGACAGAAACCCTAGCCGCATCCGAAAGAGGCGGCGAAAAGACACGTGGCACGACCGTGCCCCGTGGCACGGTCACCCCGTGTCACATGGCACGGCCGTGCCATATGGCACGGCACCCCCGTGCCAATTTTCTGTCCCTCTCGTCTTCGGCTCTTCGTCTTGGCACGCCCGTGTCTGTGCAGCATGGGCTCCCCGTGCCGATACTCGAGATTTTGGGCCATAAAACCCAACAAAAACTCATCTTTGAGTTTTATAATCGGTTAGACTAAGAAAGTTGAAGCACATAACCAACATGAAGATGTAGGAAGAAGAAGCACAGAAAAAATTTTAAGATCCGTGAGAAGCAACGTTGAGACAATCGGATGTAGGCCTTTGACAACTAAGAGGTAGGAGTCAATGATCCAGTCAATAGGGTGAACATCCTTGTATGTTATTCCATGCTTGATTTCTTTGTTCACAACTTCACTTTCTACCTCTCAGGTTTCTTGAACTGAAGTAAAGCTATTAACTTCAGCAACTGTTGCACTGATATTTAATCTCATTTTACCCCTTATTTGACCTACTTTTCTCATGGTTTTCATGTCGAATCTTAAGGAAAAAGGGTCAAATTTACCCCTTTCGGTTCATAATGGACTTATTTAAGTTAGGTTTTAGCAAATAAAACCTCAATAGGAGAATTAGTTTAGGATTGAAGATTGTAATCTTGGATTCAGCCTTTGGATTTCAAGTTCTTTCTATTAATTCAAGACTAAGTTTTCTTTCCCTTTCTCTCTTTATTTCATATGTTGTTCTTGTTTATGTTTTGTTAGTTTAATTCTTGTATTTGTTTGCTTAGTTTCAATGTTTGGTTTTTGTTATTAATTCATGTTTATTTGGTTGTTTAGATTTGATTTATTTCATTCTCTTTGTTCTCTTGTTCAAGTTCATGTTCTTGTTTGTTAGTTTAGATTTTCATGTGTTTGTGATGTTTAGTTGGTAGATTGTGTTGGCTTGGATTGTGATTAGCCTCTTGATGGCTAATTAGTCTTGTATTAGGCCTAATCATACCCAATCTATGTCTAAAACTTGGAGTTTTATCTCATGCCCGTCAAGTGTTCGATGAAATGCTTGAGAGAGCTTTCATCCATGTTTTTGGGCGATTGACTTATGTCGAGAGGTGAGGTCGATTAGCTAGTGTGGGAGAAGGAATGACCGAGTTTGGGACATGAAAATAGTATTCGAATCGAGTTAGGTCCGGGGGTTGTTAATCTTGTGTTCTAATTGGGCTAACCCCATGAAAATAGGTTGTTAGGCTAATTAGACTAGCTCATGACCCTTGAGAGAGGACTTGGGTGGTTTTCGATGGTGCAACTGACCATCTCTAGTTCGTGATGTAGTTTGGGTAGGTTAGGACTCGTCTCGAGTAGTTGGTTCATCCATTGGTCAAATCACAACTCCAAGTCGCTTTTTCTATGGTTGTTAACGTAGTTTAGTCTACCCTCCTTCCCTTTCGATCTTGCCTAACTCGAGACGCTTTAGTTAGCTCTGTTAGTTGGAAGCACAACTCCCAGCGGACGACACCCCAAATACTCAACGATACACCTTGTACTTGGGGTTTATAAATATTGAAACTTTGTTTTTTCCCCTAACAGCAACCTCTTTAGTGGCTTTAGTAATGTCTGATATAGTTGTCAAAATTGAATCAACAGGCTTTTCTTTTGTTTCTTCATGGACTAGTATGTCATTAGCGCTATATGATTGAGCTTTAGTACTCAACAAATTTTTACTACTTACTTTATGGAATGATTCTCTAAGTTCATTCCACCTAGCATTCATTCTTTTAGCTAATTCTAAATATCATCAAGAGTTCCTTTCTAGAATTCTTCCATTTTTCTATCAAGTTGTTCTAGTGTTTGTTCCATTGCAACTGAAAATTCGGTGTTGAACCTCAGCAACTAGACTAGGGCTTCGCAGAGTGAACTCAAATTCAATCATGACTTCCTACTCGCTCTCATTGCTCTTAAGTTGTGGAAGCAGACTAGTAATACCAGGATACTTTCCAACATTATAAGAGGCAACCTCATTGGTTTTCTAAGATTTCAAAGATGCAATGGCTAGATTAGCTTCATAAGCTCCATAAATAGGAAGATTTTTAGTGTGGACGGGCCATAATTCCAACTCACAGCAATCATCGTATATGTACTTTCGTTGAAGTTCATGAAAAGCTCTCATTGCATCTCTCCTTGTGTAAAATTTGATACAAGCATAAAAATCAGTTGATCGCTTATATCTCATGACCGCTTCCACATATTCATATAGTGAGAACACTTCATAAAGAATTCTCTTTGTAACCGGATATAATTGATAATGAATAATCACATATAGCAAACATTCTAGGTCATCATCATCTATTCATCCATATTTTATATCAAACAATAGCAAAAATTATGCAATGGCATCACATAATCTATCATGAAATAGTGTCAGCAAGCGTGAGCAATGTAGCACCTGCAATCAGCAAATGATCTGGAGTTCTAGAACAATTTTAAGGCAGATTTGATTTCTTTTGTTTCCATCTCCTGGGGTCAAAGATCAAAACTTTCTGGGGCTAAAAATCTACAATAAGCAGAACATATGACTGGCGGTAGTGACTGATGGCACCAATGACAAGGTATGGTGGCTGTGATGAGGCTGGTGGTTGTGACATAAGGCAGGGATGAGGGGTTTTGAAGGCTTGAAGTAGCAGATTTTTAACCCACTGTTTCAAACCCTTGGTTTAGTTGGCAGCGGAATTTGGGATGTGGGATGGTTTGGAATCGAGAACTTATTTTGATACCAAGTCGATAGAGATTGGGTAGAGAAAAGGGGGAAAAAGAGAGATATTTATAGAGGAGAAGGGAAGAAAGAGATTTACATCTCCGCGCTCAAATTAACATAATAATATTCATTCAATATTCAACAGTGTGATAGATAGGAATCACCTAAGACAAATCATCTATTAAATAGCCTATAGACTTAGGACACTAGTCGGAAATTACGTAAACCAAACCTATATAGAATAGGAAATTCAATATTATCTAAATACTGCTAAATATCCTTATTTTAATTTATCTAAAATAACCTATAGATAAATCTATGAAATTACATAAAAATATCAAAATACCATAAGTTTTCAAGTATTAAAATAAATCCTTGATTCCTAATATTAATTCTCCTTATTCTTCATCTGCATCACAAATGCTGCTAAAAATCACACGAGGGAATAATCTAACATTCTTCTTTTTGGCTTTCCTGCTAAAAATAGCCTCCCAAGCAAAGAGATTATCTCTAGTAGAACTGAAAATAACCCTAGAAATTCCCAAGTAATTAAAGTCTAATCCCAAAGAGCTCTTGGAAAAGGACAATGAAGTAATAAGTGGTTCACCAATTCTGTCGAAGCTTGGTCTAAAATTACAAGTGAACAATGTAGCAATAAGTGGACAATGAAGCTCTGATGAAATTACAAGTTTATTGAGTAAACTTGGCCTAAAGAATGGCTTTTATATGAATTTGATTGTTGAATCTATTAGGAAATTCAACTTTGAGAAAGTTTGCTGGAGTCCAATCTCCTCTATTGTTATCTCGATGCTATCACAAGGAAGGTTATGAGATACGAAGCCTTAGTGAAAATTGCTGATATATGCAATATGCCTGTGTTGGGAAATATTCAAGAGATACCTTGCATGTTTAGAAAGGTACGTGAGAAAATGGTTAGCGAACCAAACTACACTCATCCTTGTGTACCAAACTATGCCTTATTGGCTTTAGTGATACCTTAGGTATATGATTCTAAATTGGGCTTCGGCGGTGTTGTAATCCAACATTAAGCATTAAAATGAGTGTTTTCATATGCATTCCTGAATTAAGAGAAACTCGAACTAGCGTAACTAACCCCTAAAGTCCTAGTACTTTAACGATTTTTGTTAGAAGAGATTTTACTTACTTTATGAAGCGATTCTCTGCGTTCATTCCAACTAGCATTCATTCTTTTAGCTAATTCTAAATATCATCAAGAGTTCCTTTCTAGAATTCTTCCATTTTTCTATCAAGTTGTTCTAGTGTTTGTTCCATTGCAACTGCAAATTCAGTGTTGAAGGGCTCTTTTCCAACCTCAGTAACTAGACCAGGGCTTCGCAGAGTAAACTCAAATTCAATCATGACTTCCTACTCGCTCTCATTGCTCTCAAGTTGTGGAAGCAGACTAGTAATACTAGGATACTTTCCAGCATTATAAGAAGCAACCTCATTGATTTTCTGAGATTTCAAAGATGCAGTGACTAGATTAGCTTCATAAGCTACATAAATAGGAAGATTTTTAGTGGAGGCGGGCCACAATTCCAACTCACAGCAATCATCATATATATACTTTTGTTGAAGTTCATGAAAAGCTCTCATTGCATCTCTCCTTGAGTAAAATTTGATGCATGCATAAAAATCAGTTGATCGCTTATATCTCATGACCTCTTCCACATATTCATATAGTGAGAACACGTCATAAAGAATTTGTTATCGGATATAATTGATGATGAATAATCACATATAGAACATTCTAGGTCATCATCATCCGTATTTTATATCAAACAATAGCAAAAATTATGCAACTTCAAGTTAATCTTATTCAAATTTTTTATTAGTTACAAGGTTGTCAATTTGCCAAACGGTTGAACATTAAAGATTCATTAAAATAATAATGAACAAAGAAAGAAAAAGGCCACATCTTCATAATTTTTTTCACCCTTGCTGCTTTGGAGTTTGGATAAGGGTCCGAAGAGGATTCCATGTCCTGTCCGTAGAGTGCTGTATCCAACACGGGTACGGCAGAGCAAAATGAAGAGTCCGGATATCATAGTAGAATAGTCATTAGTAAAAGTTACATCATACATTTTTCTCATTTTCAATATATTTCATCATTTTCTTATCTAAAAAAATATCTATATAATATGTGGAAGCTGGCTGAAAACTGGCCAAAAATCGACTTTTATCGCAGAAGCTGCGCCCAAAGTACGGCCGTGCCCAGACACACGGCCGGCCGTGCGCCGTCACGCACGGTCAGACGCACGGCCGTGCGTGGCTTCGGCCACCGGTGCACGGCCGTGCTCTCCTGCAGGGTGGCCATGCACTGTTCTTTTCAGCTCCCTTTTGCTCCCGGGGCTTGTCAGACCTCTATTCCATCTCGAAATGCATCCCAAATGCCTCATTCCTTATTGAAGTTGGTGAGTTTCTCGTCTCTTTGGCAAACTCCTAGAAAACAAGCAAACCAACCAAATAAGTACATTATGAACCAAAAGAGGCAAATTTGATCCTTTCTCCTTAATATTCGACATAAAAACCATGAGAAAAGTGGGTCAAATAAGGGGTAAAATGAGGTCAAATATCGGTGCAACAATGATTCAATCACATTTTGGCCTATATGTTTACGGAGATCACCTCTGAGGATTTAACGAACACTTCTCACAAGTGAGCACACACTATATAAGGTTAGAGAAATAGTGACACTTCTCACACTTAACCCAAGAGTAAAGTATTAACTTAGTTATATGACAGTAGTAAGAACTTTTTGGATGTTCTCTACAAAATGCAAAGAAAACTCCCACCTATTTCAAAAGTCCAATTAATTAAAATGATAATAAGTTTATAAAAAATCTCTTGGGCCTCACATAAAGACGCAATGCATAGTTAATGGTGTCTTTTAGATTATGCACCACAAGTTGGACAAGTGAGGTTTGCAAGAATATAGTGAACATACTATAATTCTTTATTATAAATCTTCAACATTACTGTTCGCACATCTTTAAAGTTTCACTATTCATCTTAGGCGTATATGCCTGTTTTTTCTATTATAGGTTTTACTGTTTACCTTGGCTATTGCAGCTTGGCAATCACAATGCATCGACACCGAATGTATCAGTTTCTTCCACAATGGAATCTTTGCCAAAAAATTTCTCAAGTACTCAGCTTCTGGGTCGGCTCCTAGTGCAATAAATTCAGATTTTCTTGCGGATCTAGCAATAATAGCTTGTTTGCAAGACTTACATGATATGACACCTCTACCAAGGTTGAAGCTATAACCACTTGTGAATTTCGTCTCATCTGAATGAGACATCCAGTTAGAATCACTATAAATTCTAATACATCGGGAAATCCACTATAGAAAATGCCATAATTTATAGTGCCTTTCAAATATCTCAATAATCTCACTAACGCATTCCAATGATCATGATTAGGACTATGAGTGTATCTCCTTGATCTACACACTTCATATGCAATATCAGGACGCTTATGGTTCATTAGATCTCCCAATTATTTCAGCATATTCTAATTGAGACACACTTTCACCTTTATTTTTCTTTAATTGAGAGTTAGCATCATAAGGGGTTACCATAGGTTGACTATCAAAATGTCCAGATATCTTAAGAACCCGTTCTACATAATGTTCTTGTGATAGCATTAAACCTTTTTCCATTCTCTTACTTTTCACACCTAATATCCAATTAGCTTCACCCATGTTTTTCATGTCAAATTGGGAGGCCAAAAAGCTTTTGGTTTTATAACTATGTCTAATTTGTTCAAAGGATAAGCTTATCGTTCATGTGTAAGCATGTAATCACGTAATCGCTGTCCTCTACTCCTGCATAAACACATTTATCCATATCAGTATATTTAAAGCCATAAGAAAATTAAACTTGATTGAATTTTTCATGCCATTGCTTAGGTGCTCTTTTTCATTCATATAGTGATTTAACAAGTTTGCACACTTTATTTTCTTGACCAGGTGCCTTAGACGACAAATCCTCTTGGTTGAATTATATAAATTTCTTCGTCTAGGTCACTGTTAAAAAAGATAATTTTTTTACGTTCTAGTCAATAGTGCAAATGCATCAAAGTAATTGACATTTATCTTTTGGGTGCAACCTTTCACAATTAATCTAGCCTTATATTTATCTGTTGACCTCTTAGGTTTAAATTTCTTTTTAAAGATCCATCTATATCCTTTGGGTTTAACCCTAGGTGGTAAATATGTCAATTTCCAAGGATGATTTTTTTGATATTGATTCAATTTCGCTATCAATGGCCTCTGTCTAACGTGGGGCGTCAGGGGAAGACATAGGTTCTTCATATGTCAGTGGATCATTATCAGGAAGAAAGATATAAATGTCATTTTCAAAGAAAGTTTCTTTTCTTTGCCTCTTACTTCTTAATTCTACTTTGTTGTCACTTCATTCTTTTTCACCTTTCTTATTAGTACTAGGAAGGAGCCTTTCTACTTGAGATTTAAGAGGGAAAATATGTTTAAAAAAAACTGAGCATTTTTTGACTCCATAATTGTATTGGGCTCTAATCCATCACTTTTAATTACCAAAAAACTATAAGCTGGACTCTTAATTGCATATCCAATAAACACAAATGGCGGATTTAGAACCTAGTTTCCTCTTCTTTGGATTAGGCAGTAAGACTTTTGCAAGACAACCCTTTGAGTTATTACACATTAGGCTTATATCCCTCTATAATTCATAAGGTGTCTTTCTAGTTTTATTATATGGGATTCTATTTTGAATATGACAAGCTGAGAGAATGACTTCCGGCCATAAATTGTTAGGGGCCTTAGAGCTATTAAGCGTTAAATTCATCATTTCTTCAAAATCCTATTTTTTTCCCTCAGCTACGCCATTAGATGCAGGTGAATAAGGTGAAGTTTTTTCATGTAACATATCATGTTCACAAAATTCATTTGATGGTTCATACTCTCCGCCTCTATATGATCTTAATCATTTGATTTTCTTATCTAATTGATTTTCTACTTCATTCTTGTATTTTACGAACATTTCAGTAGCTTTATCCTTACTTCTTAATAGATCTGCACATTACAAAGTCTAGAATATCTATGTTACATGGATTCGGGCATGGAGTGTCGGATACGGGTACAGATCCGAGTGTTCGACTCGTCAAATAGCTACTTTAGGATATGGGGACACTGTCCAAAATTTGGACACAGATATGAGGACTCATAATTTTACATATGGAAATTGCAACTTCAAGTTAATCTTATTTAAATATTTTAATAGTTACAAGGTTGTCAATTTGCCAAGCGGTTGAGCATTAAAGATTCATTAAAATAATAATGAACAAAGAAAGAAAAAGATCACATCTTTCTAATTTTTTTCACCCTTGCTGCTTTGGAGTTTGGATAAGGGTCCGAGGAGGATTCCATGTCCTATCCGTAGAGTGTTTTATCCAACACGGGCACGGTGGAGCAAATGAAGAGTCCGGATATCATAATAGAATAGTCATCAGTAAAAGTTACATCATACATTTTTTTCATTTTCAATATATTTCATCTTTTTCTTATCTAAAAAAATATCTATATAATACGCTTTTCCTCCTCTAGTCATTGTTTGTTTATGATATGCCAAATGACTATGTTTCAAACTTAATAATCATTCTCTCTCTAATACCAGTTTGCAACCCTTTTTCGTTAATTTTGATTCTACACATATTTCCCATGTTCTCATATTATTGGTGTTCACATTAGAGATCAAACTAAGGTCTTTCATTTTTCTAATATAAGAAACACTAACGTGTCCTAATCTACCACGCCCTAAATCAATAGAGTCAAGCAAGCAGAACTAGAAGCATTCTTATTAATGATAACATCAAGTGCCTTCCAAATAAAGAGTGTCAGACTCCAATAGCCCTTACCCACAAAGACACTTTTTATGGGCCTTTATGTTGGTGAGTTAATCTTCAACCTTTGGCCTTTCATTTATAGAGGGAGTTTCAATTTCGGACTGTATAAATTAGCATTTCTAATGTAGACAGTGGTGTGGGTGTAGTCCCCCTATATGCGGGGGCATATTAAGGCATTTTGTGCATTTGGGAGTGCCTCCCGACACTACCCTTCTCTAGTCATTTTATGAGAGTGTTGTAAGTGATTTTATAATCATCTTGTTGATTTTTTTTTTTGGGTATTTGCTTTTAGATCCATCTTTGTATTATCCTATTATAGTGAATTTTGTATCGTTGTTGCCGCTGATGATTTTTTTCCGATTTGGGTTTCCACATAAAAATCATGTGCCTACCATTGATTTATTAATCTTGCTTTTGTCTTTCTCAAATATCTGCATTCACTCATGCTTCTGCTTATCCTCGCTCGAATTTTATTATTTAAAATTTTCCTAACAAGTGGTATCAGAACTGGAGTACATTAATCCCGATTTTGAGTATTTTTGTTGAATGATATTTCTCATCGATATTGAGAAGTCTATGTACAAGATACGTTTTGCCGTTGTCATCCATTAGTGGAATTTTGGTCTAAGGGAAAGATTGTTGGGTTAAGCAGTCCAAAATTCTTGCTATGTTTTCTCGGTTTCTTGTGGTGGTTTCATGAAAATTGATCGCTCCTTTTATGGGTTTTTGTGTATATGTTTCAAGAGTATAAACTACACATTCATGCACCCTTTTATGAGCCTTTATGCTGATGAATTAATCATCAACACTTTGTCTCCCTTTCTTTATTGAGGGAGCTTCATTCTAAACTCTATAAATTGACGTTTCTAATGTAGATAGTGGTGTGCCTCTTGTCCCACCATATCCGGCATTTTGTTGGCATATTAAGGCATTTTTGGCATTTGAGACTGCCTCCCGAGACTACCCTTTTCTAGCGATTTTGTAGTTACCCTGTTGATCTCTTCCTTGACATTTACTTTGATATCCATCTTTGTACTCTATTGTTATATAGTACATGTTGTGTCATTGTTGCCGCCTGTGGTTTTCTCTAAATTTGAGTTTCCACGTAAAAATCATATACCTACCATTGATTTATTGATCTCGCTTTTATCTGTCTCAAATATATCTACATTCATTCACGCTTCTGCATATCCTCGTTTGAATTTTATTATTTAAAATTTTCCTAACAATTAGAATAATATGTGTACACATCTTGTTGGCAAGCTCCCAAGACTTTAATAAGGCCTCATATTTTTCACCTTGCTTAGGTTTCTCTTGGGTTAAGGAATGGGCATAACCTAGGAGGTCCAAGGTAGAGAAAACTCTCTCATGCCATCTTTTAAATTGAGTTCCATTAAAGCTATCAATGTTAGAGGTATCAAGAAAGGTTTTTGTGAACAAAGCGGTATCCATTTCAAAGGATGTCTAGCCTTTAGATTGTTGAAAAATATAATCTGAAATGAATACAAGTAAACTAGTACGACAAAGAAAAGAGTGAGACTGTTCGAGGCATGTTAGGCACTGTCTTAAAGGGCAGCACCCTTTTGCCCCTCGGTGCTATAGGTTTACGGCAACCACCCTCCCAGAATCAACAAACACTTCCCAAAAGCGACCACACACTATGTGATGTTACAGGAATAGTGACACTTTCTTACACTTAAAGAGCAAAACCTTAGCTGCTTAGCTGTATGACAGTAGCAAGAATATTTTGGATGTTCTGTTTAAAATACAAAGAAAACTATCAATATCTATAATATAATGTGCTCGAGTTTCGAAAGGACAAAATCAATCTATAAAGCATAAATCATGGAATATTTTCTAATCTTGCCTTTGATGAATAACACAATGGAAGTTGGCATGATGTCAGTGATATAATTAGCGGTCGTTGTTATCCATGAGTTGGTAGATAAAATAACTTTCATTTTCTCAGGATTTATTTGAGCCTAGCATTATGAAAATATTTTATAATAATATCTTATTTTCTTGCCTTAAAAAAATCTAGCCGCCTCAAGGAAAATTTTAACCTAAATCTATTTCAATAAGGAGCTGCTATCAGCTATAACGACTAGCAGTAAGCCCCGATCTTCTTGCTTCTTGAAGTTTGGTTTAATTGTAAGGTATTTACTAATATTGTTGTCTCTTTTCACTAAAATTTCTCTCCAGTTTGTATGAGTTGAGTAGTTGTTTTCCCCCCTTATTATTAGTGTGAATTAGGTTGCTCTCACCTCTAGTATGAGTTGGTTATTCTCACCATTAGTGTGAGTTTGATTCATTGCCTTTGTGCAATTTATTGTAGATTTGGGAATTTAGAGTGTGAGTTTCTTATGTAGTAGAATTTGGAAGTTATTGCATTGGACCTATGTTTTCAATTAAGGAATGAGTCATGAACAATGAAATTTCATGTGGTTCAACTATGAAGATCTTTCTTTCAAGTGCAATCTACTACGTCAATTTGACATCTGTTTCATAAAGTTATACTATAGCTCGCTGATATTCGGAAAAGACGCAGTGATATTAAAGAATGCAATTGGTGATAAAAATACTGCTACAAGTTCAAAGTCGATCAACAGTATATTGACCATTTGCTTTTTGGGGAGAAGTATTCAATTTGACGTTTTAGATTTACTTTTGTTATGGGATATTTGTTATATATGCCATATGCTTTTTCATTAATGAATTATTCCTTTTTTTTTAAAAAAAACTTATTTCCTTGGACAAAGATGGTGATATCTTCTCTTTCATATAGTAAATCAAGAAAATGTATTTTTGGAATATAATAACACCAAATACCTGGCAAATTCAAGCCATAGAAAACAAAACAGCCACATGATTATTTCCTTTGTAAGCTTGGTAATAAAATATGTAAATTGAAAATGTGAGTAATAACTTTAAAAATAAATTTGACTTGTAAAATACTATATTTATTGGCAACATTTTTGCCAAATGCCAACTGATACTCTCTTATGGCCTTGCAGAATTTCGGCCGCTTTTCTATTTCTGAGATTTCTTGTTCAGGACCTTTTGCCTTGCAGTACTTCCTTTTTTCCCATCAGAGAAGTGGATTGAGTAATCAATCTGCACAAGTGCATGGAAACGATCTCTTTTATAAGATGTTGGCTTTGAGTCTTCACTGTTTGATCTCTTAAAAAACTGTTAATCACAGAAGAACGTGGGAGTGAGTGCATATTACCTGTTTCTAGAAATTTTCTAGGAGCATATCTTTCATTTTCAAGCATATTGAGAATCGCCAAGATAACTATCGCAGTACAGCTGCTCCTCATCTGTGTGACTGTTGGCAAATGATCACCTAAAATTTAACACACCTAAATGGGCGGGAAGTAGAGCCACAAGCATTCCTTTATCATAAGATAGAATCTACCACTTGGATTCTGATGAAAGGTGAGTCATGTAGACACAAAATGACTTCTGAAAATTGATTGCTAACAATCTTCATCTGTTCGACTGTGAACTCAAAACTATTGTCTGCATTGTGATGGCATAATTAATTGAACTGATTTATGATCTGCTTGCAATGAGCAACAGATAAATTGGATGCTGATGATGATTTAAGCAAAGATAAGGATAATTCAAACATATAAGACAACGCAAAACTAACCGGGGGTGTGGGAGTTCCATGATGGAACTATTTAAGTAGGGATAAGATCGTTGGACAAACTCTTTGCATCAGAGTGAGCAAAGTGTCGTAGCTACTATAAGTATTTTCAGCAGTTCATATTAAGTTTTCAATTCACAAGCCATAGCTACTGATGATCATTTCTGAGAATGTAATTTGTGTTGGATATTTTTATTTTTTGAAGGATGACACAGATAATTCAACGGCATAGGCTGCATGTGGATAACTTGGACAAAGTTGAGCGACCATTGGTCCAGGTGCAGGTTTGTCACTAGTCACTTGTGGAAATTGTTTATATGTGGACTGCCTCGCTACTTGACCCAACAGGTGCTTAGCCGTGTTTTATATATGAAGACCTTGAGTGGGTTGCTCTCTGTTGTGCCATTGATTTTGACATGTTAGATAGAGCAGACTTCAGATGTGATCAGTATAACCTAAGTTAACACATGGCTGCTGGCCTCTTTGATATTAGCGTAGTACTGGGACAGCTTGCCTTTGCATAAGCATTCAGTTTTATTCTGTTGTGCCTTCACCAGAGAGGGAAACTACGTATTTTCCTTCGTGTCTGTGTTCATGTACGGAAATTTAATCTAATGCTGTCATCCCCTCTACTTGCTCTCAACAAACCAAAAGTCATTTTCCAAACTAAGGTCTTGTCCTTTTCGTAGTTTAATGGATCTAATTCACTTATTTCCACTCTCACCCACTCCTTCCCCCCTTCCCATATTTTCCCACACTTTATAAAAATACCATTCATTCCCACTCCTTCTCACTCTCACCCACACTCATCCACTCCTTTCCACTCCTACATATAACTATTATTTTTCATATTTTGAAAATGTTTATAATTTATATATAATTGTGTGTATGAATTATCTGATAACAATTATAAAAAGTTTTATTTATTTTTCGGATATTATGAAAATATTTGTTAGTCGTGCAAGAAATTATAGGTGACGTAATTTTTGTTATATATATTGAAGAAATAATTTTTTTCTGATTTGTTAAGCAAATGTTAGTTTTTTGTGACTGGTAGATATTTTGGGTTTCATTCTGTATATGAAAGAGATGCTTTTTTTTTATACGTTGGTTACGAAATATTTGTTATAGGTCATCAAAGCGTGGATGATTGTTGTTGTATGTGTAACAGATTTATTTTTCGTTCATCGAAATTTGGGGTCAAACTTGCAGATGTTTTTTCGGGCATAATGAAGGAATGCGTAAATTTTTTTGGCGTTATTTGTAATTCGTGATAGGAAGTGCAGATGTATTGTACGTGTATTTTAAGCGAATATATTTTTTCGTGTGCGTTAGTAACAAAATATAGGAAATTTTTCACACAAATTACAGATGATTATTTTTCCGTTTACTGAGGGTCTGTTCTTTTCATGGAAATCATAGGTTGGTAAATGACTGAAGTGGGTATTTTTTGTTAAAGTGGGTTGAAGTAGGTTGAAATGGGTATTTTTTTTGTTGAATTGAGTTAAAGTAGGTTGAAGTGGGTTACAGTTGGTTGAATTTGTTTTTGTATGATGGGTTGAAGTTGGTTAAAATAGTAAAAAATGGATTGAAGTTAGTTGAAGAGGGTTGAAATTGGCTAAAGTTGATTTTTTTTTTTTAATTGAAATTCATGAAGTGAGTTGATGTGGGTTGAAGTGGATTAAGGTTTGTAAATTTGGATCTACCAAAGAAAAGAACAAGGCCTGAACGTATGTGTATTTTTTTCGCTGTTTGTATTTGGTTAATATACGAAAAAAATATATCCGTAATTTGTTTTGCGAATAATGAAAATTACAATTTTTTTTGGGTAACAATGACTATGAAACAATATTTCGTACTTGCATCAACTCAGAAAAATATTTTTCAGCGTAAAAAACTTTTTATCATCAGTAGTTACTGTAACAAAATAAAGATTACATCAAAAAAATAAAACAATATATAACTTACAGCAATTCTACTACTTCTCCCCACTCCTTTCCCCCCTTTTCCACTTTCACCGGTCCCACACCTGCAATTTCCCAAAGAAAAGAACAGGGCCTTAAGATGTTAACAAGAACTCTATTTCTTGGCTGATCCAAATAATTGAGTTAGTCTGAGTATTTTTACCTTCTCTTATTCTATTCCCCCTCTTTTCCCTATTTCTCCTGATCATGCCTTGGCCTTCTCTTCCACTATTCCCCCGATCTTGCCTGTAAGCACACTTAACATATAGAGGGGCTGGATTATGATTTATGTGAGTTGGAACAAATCAAGTTAGGGCATATCAGGAAAGCTTCAAGTTTACAAGAGGGTGATACGAAGTAGTTAGGCATTCATTCGGTTGTTGCTTAGGCTTCCTTAATGGCAGTCATCTGATCAACATCAGAGGACGGAAATGCTATATCTTTTTTCCCTTGTCTGTTGATTATGTTCCTTCACATTGGCAAAATACTGGAAAGTGCCTTTTCATGACCCGAGGGCTAGCTTTGTTTTCATTTCGTTTCATCAGTCACCTCTAACTCTTGTTATCAATCATCGACCGCTGGTCCTATGCCATGATCTATGATGAAGTTAACTTTTTTGCCTTGTCAACTTCTTGGTTTCTCCTATCTATATATCACAGTGAAAAAGAAATTTTACTCATCTTCATAATCTTGGATTCTTCTGGATTTGCTTTTCCTTTTTTACTTCCCTTTTTTTCTTGAGCGGGTTGGGGGGTGGTTAACTATTTGATCGAGGGTCTGAAAACTGCAGCTGTTGAATATATTCTTTACCCTCAAACAAAAGCCGAGTAAGGAGCTGTGCCCTGCAACGCTTGCAAGCCTCCTATTTTTGAGGCATTAATAGTCAGTTGACTTTCACATTGAATGCACTACTCCCTATCGTAAAACAAATTATTCTCGAGGTCATCAATCCTTGATGGGATGATTCGAGGGTTGCTAGGACGTTAGGGATTTGGTTTCAGAACCTAGCGGAGCAATTGCTGCAGGAACCGCCCTTCCTCTTTCAGCTTCCGCCTGTCCTTCCCAACATGATGGGATGCTTCGACAAGTCACCTGCGCCACTTCTTTTTTTTTTTGGGGGGGGGGGGGGGACGTGCTAGTATTCAGTAGAGCACAGAAAATTGTGACTAATGATTTTTAGCAAGCTCCATAAAATGGCTTGTATGTAACGCCTTAAGCTTTGCCTACTACTGTTGTGCCGTTATCATTGTTTTGGATTCATGGTACAGCCTCATCTCAGAGACCTCTTGGAGCTTATAAAAAACCCATAGGCTTCATTTATCTTGGTGTCTTTGCACATGCCAATTATCAGCTTGTTGTTTCACATCTCATTCCAATGAACTTTGATCAGCTTATAATCTTGAGAATCCGAATGAAGTCCAGCAAATAACATATGAGTCTGATGCTAACTGCAGTAATCTAGAGAAAGTAATTATTACTGCACCAATTACACACGTACAATTGATAAGGATTTGGATTTGGTTTTGGATTTATTGTGCCTCTAGTGATGGTGATAACCTTGTTGCTTGGTGTTGTGGACGATGGTTGGTGTATGTTGTGTCTCTTTTCTAGGCTGATGAGGACAGTATATGTGCCACGCTGACAAAAGAACTTGAAAAAAAGACTCGAGAGCTAAGGTAACCCTGATTAGCAACTATAATAAATTAAGCTTGTGTGGACATGAGGGAACTGAATCTCCTGATACGCTAGCGTGTGATTGTGGCAGTTGCATCCATGGGAAAGGTCTTGAAGAATTGAGCCTTGAAGAACTAATCAGACTCGAAAGACAGATTGAAAGGGGGCAAAGTAGACTCCGTAGAGCAAAGGTACGTATGTGTTCTCTACTCCTCTCACATCTTGTTTTCACCCTGAGCCCACAGTAACTTGTTAGTCGCCTTTTAGGGTGAAAGGCTTCGGAAAGAGATCGTTGCCCTTAAGGGAAAGGTAAAGCCCAACCTTTAGTTACTGCATGTGCATTCGTTGTTCAATGAATCAAAAATTCGGTGTTGTAAATCAGTGCTGAAATTTGGTGCAGGAACTCCAATATATGAAGGAAAATGAAAAGTTGAAAGAAAAGGTAGGGTGATCCAAAAATCCTTCTGTACTTTCCTTCCATTTTCGTGTACTAAAAGAAAGACCTAATGATTTGTACAGAAAAATGGTATGTCAACGGAACGTGTTTCTCTACTTCGGTTTATCCAAACTGCTTCTTCTGAGTCTGAAATACATGTTCCGTCATCAGCCATGACTCCATTGCCTCTGTCCCCTCCGCAATACGATACTTCTCTCAGGTTGGGCCTTCCTGTACACACTGGAAGTTGAACAAGGAACCCGCTTTACAAGAAATCATACTATTACATACATAAAATCAAAAGATCAAAGGTGGAAGATACTTCTACTATTAGATATATAAATTCAAAGGATCAAAGGTGGAGGCTACTTCTTTATCTTATTTGTATGTAAGGAGCTATAATGTAAGTAACCCAGGCAAACTTGAAGCTTCCCAACATAGAGCATGCTTTCGTAAATAAGCAATATACATATACAGAAGTCAAAGAAAGTTCTGTGATGAACATTTGGCCTTGATTAGAAGAGCATGTGTTCAATTCACATCTCTTTTCAGCTGGTTTCCCCCTCGTCTTTACCTGTTTTTCGATCCTCCCAACGAGCTCGTCCTCTGTTGAATACCGATCCAGTTCCATGACACCTGGTTACCAACGTGCAAATCAGTGCCCATGATGCTGAGTTGATTCAGTTATTGCATTTGGACTCGGTCACAGTAAGGTCATTTGGAGTATGGCCATTACTTTGGTGATGCACATTTGCAATTTATCATCATACTTTTTTTGCATATTAACATAGCGATATAGGTGGGATTCGGACGGTAGCTACTTTTGACAGATTGAACAGTTTCAATTAGTATCTGCCACATCAACTATTTTGCTCAACCTGAACAGTTGAAAATAGTGGAGATTTTTCAATAATACTTTCCAACGTTAATGACAAAGTCAGGTTAGGGTTGCCTACAATTCACCTCTTAGGATGGGGCCCTTCTTCGGACTTGGCGTGAGCACGGGATGTTTGTGCACCAGGTTGTCCTTTTTTTTTTTATTTTTTTTTTACGTTCTAATGTCACATCCCATGGAAAATTTATGAGTGATGACTTGAGTTTCTGTCCCACATCAAATTATCAGTATATGCTTTTAGTCAAATTCTTACATAATCTAGATATTCTTAAAATACTAATTTACTCATGCATAAGTCATTATTATTCAATGTGATTACCGTTTGCTGTCGATATCAATTTGGTCAAGAAATAATTGGAAGCAATCTAGGCAGGCAAACCGACTACATCTTATGGAAATTGGAAAGGAACATCATTATTACAGGAACAGCTTCTACACTTGTGAAACTCTGAAACTATGATATACTGCCCGCACATATGAATTGATACATGCATGTGTTACTGTTAGGTTAAAAATTAACGCAAGTGTACGGTGTAATTGTAGCTAGCAACCGGCAAGTACGGGTCGTATTCCACAGGGAGTTGGGTTTCAAGTACCAAAACTTACTCGAGCGTATCAATCTAGGCAAGAAAGAGAGTAAGGGAAGAAGGACTAAACTACTAAGACAAATAAACAAACATGGACTTGGGTTTATAATTTCGCCAAATGACGAACCAACTAATTGAGACAAGTCCTAACCTACCTAAATTACACTACAAACAAGAGATGGTCGGTTGCACCATCAAAGACCACCCAAGCCCTCTCTCAAGGGTTATGAGCTAGTCTAATTCGCCTAACCACCTATTTTCATGGGGTTAGCCCAATTAGACTACAAAAGTAGCAACCCTCGGACCTAACTCGGATCGGATACTATTTTCATGTCCCGAACTCGGCTATTCCCTCTCCCACACTAGCAAATTGACCTCACCTCTCAGCATAAATCAATCGCTCAAAAATATGGATGAAAACTCTCTCAAGCATTTCGTCGAACACTTGGCAGGCGCTAGGGAAAACTCTAGATTCTAAGCATAGATTTGGGTATGGTTAGGCCTAAAATAAGATTAATTAGCCATCAAGAGGTTAATCACAATCCAAGCCTACAAAATCTCCCAACTAATCATCAACAAATCACAAAAACCCAAACTCAAACCTAAACTAACGAACATGAATTAAAGAGAAAAGAGAATGAAACGAATCTACTTTAACAAGCAATCTAACATGAAATAATGATAAAAACTAAGCATCTAAATCACACAAGAGTCAAACACATAAACTGAATTAACGAAATCCAATATAAGAACAATACATGAAATAAAAGAGAAGAGAGGAGAAAACTTATGCTTGATAGGAAGAAATTCGCAATCCAAAGTCTTGAATCCACAAATTAATCCCCACCAATCCTAATCTAATCCCCTCAATGAGGTTTTTATTCGCTCAAACCTAAACTAAACTAACCTAGAAAAGTCGAAGGAGGAACCCCTCAAGCGAACCCCGAAGAAAGCCTTAAATAGAACGCGAGGCGGGAACGAAAATGGGAAGAGGCACGACCGTGTCTATGTGGCACGGGGTTGGCGTGCCACATTGCTGGCCGGATTTGCCCGGCTGGCTCTGTTTTCCGTCTTTTCGCCTATTTTGATCTTTTTTCGTCCCTTTTCACAGTATTTGCTTGGTTTAACTTATTACCTACAAGAATAAATAAAACAAGTAAAAATCTCAAAGAATAATGAATAAAACAAGAAAAACTCTAAAGATTACGTTATTATACAAGTTAAGATTAGGCGAAAAAGGCATATAAAATGCGACAAATTATCGCCTAACAGTTACTCATCTTTCTTAGTTGGGGAGAACGGTTAATGAGTAGCCATTAGACAACATTTTCCGGTCGCTAGTATTTTTGCAAGCATGATACATGCAAATATCCAAGCATCTGATTTATTTTCACTATCTTTTAGATAGCCCTGTGCATGAGCTCTTTAAAATTTTAGTTAAAACAATTTATGAAATTTCAAAGTAGCGATGTTTTATAGTCTCTTTTTGGAGGTTTCAGCTTCTTTTTAGAGGATTTATATAAGTGTATGACTTTTCCAATAATCATATTTTCAGAGTAAAGATACGTCAATCAAATATGAGTTAGAAAGCTAGTATACTTATTCGTCATCACAACTTTGTACCCTTCATTAATTCCCACGATTGATTATATTCTCCTAATACAAAAAAAGACATTGTCAAAGATAAGGCAGTTGGTGATCCAAACCCCAAATGAAATGGCTCACATCATGTGCCGGTATGCATTGTTGGTGAGAATCCACATTCTGACAACTTTCCAAAATTAGCAAAGGACAGTTTCCGAGAATTGTTTTAACCAAATGTTTTAGTGGATAGTTGAAGGAATAGCAAATGTGTTATTTAACAAGCTCTACAATGCAAATGCTATTTGGACTCAAAGCATGGATACTGCAATAATCGATATATGGGGTAATGAGATTGTCTCACTTACTTACAGGGACTTAAATATCATACTCAATAGTTAACTCAACCAAATAGTTATGCTAACACATAGTTGAAGGTTCAAGAAAAAGTATTATACTCTCTCTAACAACTGGCTAGATGGATGAGATTTGAACAGTTAAAGTTTTTGTTCAAGAACCATCTCAACCAAAAGCTTACGCTTATGATTGAAGGTTCAGGAATAAGTTTATACTCTAACAAGTCCTCTCCCGCGAATATCCTTTGGGCTTAAAGTATGACTGCTGCAAATGCTCCCATGATCTTGCGTAACGAATCAATATGAGAGCTGTTGAGATTTAAACTTCAGAACTCTCAGTGAGAAAGACTATGATACTATGTTCAAGAACCATCCCAAATAAAAACTTAAGCTTATGATTGAAGGAGCAGAAATAAATTTATACTCTAACAGTTTTAAAACATTCATATATCTTTATGTGTGTCTGTTGATCAGTTTTGTCCAACACACACACACACACACACACACACACACACACACACACACACACACACACACACACATATATATATATATATATATAAAGCCAAAGAGGAAGAAGCGAAAATGAAAAGACCTGTGAACTGAAGTACTAGCTAGTGGCTTAGCTGAGCTTCCGTAAAAAGTTAACGTACGTTATGTTGCGATGTTCAGACGGGGGAATATAATCAGCATCCTTCTTGCAATTTTGGGGATGCATGGCCTCATCTATTGTACAGTGGCTCTCTGGGATCATCGTCAGCTTCCTCCATTTCACTGTCGTCTTTACCGACGTGATACTTGTGTATGAATTTCATGAGGTGAACCCCTTGACAATTTACAGTCTTTAATTGGGAACGCTTGTATATATATTCACCTCAATCCTACCTTCGCCAACAATTCAGGAATTGCATGGGTCAGTTTTAGTAAGATTTTTCAAGTGCAGGTTTGTCACTAGTCACTTGAACGCCAAATAGCTACTTACTGCAAGACAGTTAATTGCCAATGAAACAATTAACATTAGTAAAGTAGTTAACCAATTTAGAGGTGGCAAATGACAATGGATCAGGTGAATCTTCATCTGCACCACAAAAAAAGTGATTTTTACCAATATAGATAATTCTGTTGCAATAAGTACATTTGCTGTTGGTAAAACCTTATGCCAACAGATATTGTTCTGTTGCTAGACTGTTGGTAAAAAGGGGTGATGGTATTAGTTTTACCAACAGATATTGTAATCTATCGCAATTGCTCCTTAATACCAACAGAATGAATCCGTAGATGAATGTCATCGTGTTACCAACAGAGACATGATATGTTGGTAATGGCAAGTGTTAAAATCATATGCTTCTGTTAGTACTAAATCAACTGACGGCATAAATTATTCACTGATGTATATCTATTGGTAATTCTTTCTTTTTCCCACCTTTTTAATCTTGTCCAACAAGAAGATCTGTTGGTGGTACTGTATACTGTCAAAAAAGAATTTCCATCGAGTTGCAATCTGTTGATAATTCAGTTTCTTCACACACCTCATGATTCGAAACATCTACTGCCAATAGTCCATCCAAGTGAGAATTATTTTTTTCAACAAATATATCTATACAAAATCAAACCTGTAGGTACAATATTTATTCACAATAGAAGAATCAACTCAAATAAAAGTACAATGTTATTTAAAAGTTTTCAAAAATGCTATACATTCGCTAAAAGTTCATAACAAATAAGTATATAACTCCAACAATTACTTCTATTGAAAATAAAGTCCAAACTATGCAAACTCATAAAACATTACTTGGTCTACCTAAAAGATAAGTGATGACAAAAGTTAACTATAAAAGAGAACTCAAACTATGACTCATCATTTTGTTCTTGATCATCAACTTCTTCGACATTTTCTCCTTCAAATGCATGACCATTTTCATTGTCATCATCAATATCCTCAAATGAAGAAAGAACATCCTCCAATATTCTCTATTAAACAAGCACAAAAGCATAAATCTTAAGAAGAAGTAATAAAGAATATTTATAATCATCTAATGGCATTCTCCGTTAATAACATGATGTCAAATTTATAATTAAAAATAAACAAAAATAAACAGGTTATCACACATATTCCAACTAAATTAACTTTTTACGTAAACCTCTAATCACACTCTTTTCCTCCCACCCCTTCATGACCAGAGATGTAATAAATTGCATCGCAACAAATTAATTTCAATAGAAATGAAATATACAAGACCATCTTAAATTGAAAGAGTTTACCAGCAAGATAGTAAAATTAACTCCTCTGCACTCACTTATTACAGAACTTGAGATATAAAATGCATAATTTTGTATACTCTATAAAAACTACAGTAGTATCAATAATTTGTTAAATTCCTACTTAAATTCTAAGGCGAAACAGACAGAATTTCGCCTGAAAATTGACCATTTTTCAGGCTTAAAGCCTTACATTAATTTCTTGCATCAAGTAGAAGTATAAAAGAACATCGAAATAAGTTCAACGGCTACACACTAGAGTCCATAACTCTATGAATCACTCGCCTGAAGTATACCAAACATTAAAGTTCAATAATAATGAAGGAAATAAAAGATACAACTCGAAGCCAAATTATACAAGGCCGAATATCTAAATTTAAGCATACCACATATAAACTTTATATATGGGCACTATGTCTAGCTCATCAAGAAAATGTATGCAGCCAAAGAAAGTTCCCCCACTTCGAAATATGTCCAGCTTATCAAAAACATCCACATCGCATGAATAAAATATATAGCACAAGTCATTGCCTACTAAAAGACATGCATATCACAAATAAGACTTTTTGAGACAAAGACCATTACTCTAGCCACTAGCTTAATAAACAATTAAGTGCTGCAAAAATCTCAGTAGTGAAATAAATAATAAAATATCTCATATAGGAATACTTGGTGCTTCAAAAGCACTTTCACCAAATGGGTAACATATTCAAGTTTATTCTCCAAACGCTCAATCTTCTCTTGACTTTCTTGTTGCCCTTGTTCCATTTTCCTCCAGTTAAAACAATCAAGTGGCAGTCTTCTGGGATCTCTTGTAAGAGACAACCAATTAAGAACGGTAGCTGTCTTTTGCTTTGTTGCTTGCACTCGTGTTCTATTTGTAGAATTGTAAATACCTTCATTTTCTAATGACGAAATCTCATGATTTGTTTCAAAATTCCTCTACAGGGAATCTAATGGTCTAACATTAGATTGATTAGATTGTTGAATACTGTGCCTTGGACTACGTCGTACCCCTTGCAGTAGTTAGAACACCAAAAAAAAAATTAAAATTGAAAACAGTATAAGGAGAAAGGAAAATCTAGTACTTCTCTAACAATGTACCAGTTGAAAATCTTTATGTGTGTGTAACGCCCCAATCCTAAATGATTGATTAGACTAATGTCATTACTGAAACACTATTTCTCAACAGCGGAAGTTTTTCTTGAATTGGGAGCGTTACCGCCGTTCCGTAACGGAACAAGGCTTTTGGGTCTACCTGTAACCCTGTACTTACTAAACCGCATCTGTATACTTTGAAAAGAAACACGCATGCAACCACTTATACAATCTAAAATATTTGATACATTCATTGGTACAGTATTGCTTATTAATATCACAAGGTCCAAAATAATACACGGCTAACTGGTTCTTGGGATGCCAGGCTTAAGGATCACTGTGACCTCGTGTCTAGCAATTCCCCCGCAAAAGAACTTCGATATCTCTTTCACTTCGTACTACCCTCGGGTTTTCCAGAGAATGGGCTGTTCACTGATCCCTTTCCTAAAACCAAAAATATAAAACATTCGAATAATGAGTCGAAACTCAGCACATACATTCCCATGCAGTGAAATAAACATGATATATAAAGAGTTGGGCGCCTGCATTTCAAAATACTTGACTTTGCAAGCATGAGAGAGAGAGAGAGAGAGAGAGAGAGAGTGCATAAATAAGATAATTTGCTGATTATTATTTAAAAGTGAATCCCTTGGTCGATGTACATCTTGAAACGATCATACTTTGGGTGCTCACCCCTCAGGTCGATCAAGAAGCTGGAGTTGACACCGCGCGCGGGTATATTGATGGACATAAGCCCTAATGCTTGGTCATTGGGCGGGGTCACTTGTTTATACGACAAAACACTATGAAACTTGTTTCATTGAATTAATCTTATATTAATTTTTATTGTTGAGAAATACGTGAGTTTTCGAAGAGTACAGGCAGTGTACGTACCTGGTATTTGGAAAGCCTCTCTCCAGCTTGAGTGAAACTTGTTTGTGGCAGCCTGAAGCGACCGATGTGGCCTCACTTCTGCTTCAATATGTCATTTTCTTAGTTAGTGAGAGGTTTTGGAGTGCATTAAATTCTTTCAACTTAATGTGCGTTTTACATTAATGCCCTTGTACACTGCTCTCATTATCGATGTGTTGATTTGTGTTATTATTATCGATGTTGTTATCCTTATTGTAGAGGTTTATACTTATTCAAGTCTTCGAATTAACTTCAAGTTGTTAAATCGTTTGTTTACTTACGTGTAAATATATATATAGGAAGGGATGCGTAACTTGCTTCGTGAAAGGGTAATACCTATCGCGTTAATGTCTCTGTCATTCCACTCATCACCGCTAATATTCATATACCATTTAGGAAGCGTAGCTAATAATTTTATCACATTAATGAACGATTCTCATTCAGTTTACGTAATTTCATTAAATAAACATTAGGCTTGCATTTATGGGCAACCAACGGCTCATTCGAAACTAAACTAGCCAAGTTGTGCTCCCCACCAACCCCATGGTATCCTAATCAGCGCTACTTACCACCCACAGTTTCAATGGCTCGATCACAGTCGGCCACAATCTACAACATAGCCAAACCACTTTCAATCCCAACAACTCGCATAAACTCAATAACCTAATGACCTCAGTTTATGGATGGTGTAAACTTTGCACAAACCACTTATGTCAAGCATACTATGCCCTTAATCATATTGCGTCAATGCATACATCTAGCCAACTACAATTTATCCAACTCGCAATAATTCACTCAAACCATGTCAATAATCCAAAAATCATCCAACCCAACTATAATTACACAATAAAATCAAATAGCAACCACTTGAACCTTTCACGTAAACATTCAACAGAATTGATTTACGAATTCAGCGAATTATTATAAATAAGCTAACATTCACATAAACTTCAACTTCCACTCTCTCACTGCCAATTTGCCTCAAACAACAATCCAATCCCAATGTCCACAACCCTTTCAAAATTTCATAACAATGCTAATTACTTCACTAAAACATCACTAAATCAAAAATTTCAATCTCAAACAACCCAAGAAATCAACTAAATTAAGTGTAGGGTTTCACCTTCCAACTTGGCTTTGAAGCTTGAGCAAGGAGAAGTGAAGGGTGATGGTGGTGATTGGTGGCCGTGGGCGGCTCACGGGTGACCGGCGAGACCTCGGTGGGGGCGGTGGACGACACAATTGACGGCTACAGGGGCCGAGCTTGCGCGGCAGAACAAGGGGCTGCACAGTTCGATGGGGCTCGAACGGACGGGGCAGGGGCAACGGTGGTTGGGCTGCCTCGGCCGGCAGGGTCGGCGGCAGCAGACGACCGGAGGCCGGTTCTTTTCCAGCGAGCAAAACAGAGGAGGAGAGTGGGGGGCATCAGGGTACTGGGAGGCAGAGGGAGAGGATGAGAGTTTGAGGTTTTTGGGGTAAAATTAATTTGTGTTGATTTTTGTTTTGATTATGTCGGTTTGGGTTTTTTTTTTTAGTGAATTCTTCTTCTTCTTCTTCTTCTTCTTATTAGTATTATTATTGTTATTAGTAGTACTATTATTATTATTATCATTATTATTAGTAGTAGTAGTAGTATTCTTGTTATTCTTATTATAACTAAATTTTTATGCAGACGTTACTTTTTTCTTGCTAGTACGCTTCAGACCGGTGATTATTCAAATAAATATTTATTTGGAAGATTATTAAGGGGTTTAGTATTGCCTTGTTTGAGGCCACATCGTCGTTTCAACCTGCACTGCACAAATACAAATATACAACCACATTTAAAAATGTTAAGCGGCAATGCGGTGCCCAACTTGATTTATTTGTAATTAAAATAAATTGGGGTCATTAGAATGTGTATTAGGTTTGGGCTATTACAGTACGACATTGAGGGTCCTTATGTAATGGCACATTGCTTTCTCCTGGTGCAATTAAAGCATTTGAACCCATAGTGGTTGACACAGAGGCAGTTTTTTATGGAGGACTTGATTATTAGGAAACGATAGTAAGAAGATGACAATAAAGTAAATATTGAATTTATGTAAGCATACACTTTAAGTATAGTGTTTTGTAAAACTCAACCTCAATCATTCATCTCTAGTTTCAAGATATATAACACCCTAGAATGCTATCATATGCATAAAGACTGATATTGATAATGACAACTCCCATGTCGATCGAAGAAATGTCCAGCACATAGCATCTCCCCTTTTTTTTCCTTTTTATTCTAAATAAAGAAGTTGCATGTATCAATGCTTCCTGCAGTAAAACATGTCCATAAATCAACACAGCACCCATTTCTCAGCAAATTTCCAGAAGGAAAACCAGAGAAGACACTGATGCACAGCTGCTAAAGATGTTCAAAATGCATACACACTATGCAGATGCAGTCATCAGGATGAAAAGCAGGGTGAGGGAGGTTGGTTGCCCTGGTCTGAGGCTCTGATCCCATTTCAGCTCTCCAAGGAAGCAAAAACAGAGAGAGCAACACAGTTCAACATTTTGAGTCTCAAATTATACACCATCACAAGAGACCTGACCATGACATGAAGCCAAAAAAGATTTTCGGACAGCGTTCAGATTCTCATAATAGAAGGCCAGCTTTGTGAAATAACATCTCCTCTTTTTTTCAATTTATTCTAAATAAAGAAGCTGCATGTATCAATGCTTCTTGCAGTAAAACATGTCCATAACTCAACACAGCACCCATTTCTCAGCAAATTTCCAAGAGGAAAACCAGAGAAGATAGTGTTGCACAGCCTGTTAAAGAAGTTCAAAATGCATACACACTATGTACATGCAGTCATCACGATGAGAAGCAGGGTGAGGGAGGTTGGTTGCCCTAATCTGAGGCTCTGACCCCTTTCAGCTTGGCTTCAAGTATGAGTAACTCTGCTTCTTTTTATATAAAATGAAAGAAGTTGGTTGGCTTTGTCCTATGTTCTCCCTCCATATCTAGAAAAATAACATTACATGTGCTTTCTCTCCCATCTCCTTTGACTTGAAAGAGAGTGGAGAGAATCTCTCCAAGGAAGCAAAAACATAGAAAGCAACATAGTTCAACGTTTTGAGTCTCAAAAGTAGAGAAATAAATTTTTTTAAAAAAATAATATATAAGTGTAGCCTTTGTTTTATTTTCCTGTTTTCCCACCTCTTCTACCCCCTATCCCTATTTGATTCCAAGGGTACTCATAATGTTATTTACTGTCTTCATTTTCCTGAGACCCTCCTCTTCATATTCATGATCATTTACACTAGCATGAACATCGTCATCCTCCATGAAGTAAGAAGATCCTTCAATATCCCCTACAAAACTAATACGAGTTCAGAACTTAACAATTCAATGTAAAGAAATATAAAAGAAACATAGAAATAATGAATAACAAAGGAACACACTTAGAAAGTGGGCAGCTTGTATTGTACCCAATGAACTCAAAGATTACTCAGCGTAAACAGAAACATTAATTATGTCAGTTATAAAATTGAGGGTAGAAAGGAAAATGGAGTTCAAACTCATAAGATAAAAGGGTCAAAAAAAACCTGAGGTCTCCAATATGTTACGTAATGAGTTTTCAAAAGTGAATATAGATTAATTGTCCAAATAATGGTCAATGACCCAACTTACTGCCGGCACAAATGATCAAGTTATTGTTTATCTACATCAACAAGATATACAATTGACTCAAGAAGTTGCCGAAAATTCTAATGATCTAACATGACCAAATTAGTTTACTTGAAATAAAGAGTCTACAAGTCAGATTTTAGAAGAGTACGAATAGTTTGCAGTATAAAAACCCTCATGCATTATTTAGAGACTTAGCTATATCATTTCTTTAGGTGAGTTCTATAACAAAATCTTGATTGCCAAAATACAATTCAACTGCATAGATATGTATTTACGTTTGAAGCTTCTGCTAATATTCTCATACGTAGTACCAGCTTTATTTTAACACCATTCATTACAAATATTCAGTCATGTCCTTGAAACACACATATAGCTTTTTATGACAAAGTTAATATCCATATCTGATGTACTACATAAACCACTTCATCTACTAAGGTGCAAAAGAAATTGGACTAATCAATCAATCAGATATAAACTAATCCAAAACCTATTGAATTTTTTAAGCATTAAGCAGTTTATAAGTGTTAAGCACTGAATGATTAACAGGGAAGAGAAGGGATCGAAAAGCATTGAAGTTACCTTGGGCTCGCTCACATTTAACTTCTAATATGCTGCTACTGCTGGGAAAATGTAACAGAACTTATAACAAACAAGCTAATTTGCTGCTGGGGAAGACGTGATTATGTTAGATGTGGAGATAAAGCCTATTAATGTGCCAAGTTTAGGTGCACCGAAGATATTGGTGCTAGAGAGGGGTTCAATATGCTACAGTAAGCAATTCAGCAGGATCCATATAATATCATGGGGGATATAGAGAAAGATGTATGCCATATAGAAAGTGCTCCATCTGATCCTGACACGATGTTCTAGCAAGTTCAATTCAAAACACACAGCTCGAATCACAAGCCCACCACTCAAATATGACATCTAATGCTCAACGATAACGAAGGAAATGAGCTCAAACGTACAGGACAATGAGAACATACATGCCCAAAACGTAAGGCGGAATTGACTAATGGCTGAAAGAGATAGCAAAGAATACTTCAAACCAAGAGTGAAGCAGAACCCATATGAGAAGTAACATAATTATATGCATAATCAAATAACCTGGGGGAATTCAGAACAAAACTTTCGCATTCAAAAATTATCAAATTTCAAACCCACTGACAATCCCACAAGCAAGGATTATGGCAGCAGCGTATACTTGGTCATACCCCAAGGCTGAAACACTCATTTATGTTCTTCCTCTTCGCTTTCAGTTTGCAGCACCAAACCCTAGCCTTCTAACCGACGGCGCTAAAATGGGGTGCTATCACAGGGACAGAATACCAGTTCAAGAAGACAAATGAAACGCCAAAACCTTCATTTCTATTTGAGAGAGACGAATGAGATTTACAATGAATATTGCAGACACGAATAAGATTGAAAAGTTGAAAGGCAATTACCTATGAAATTCGCAAGACAACTGCTAATTGAGAGATTATAGAGGAGTTGCAGTAGCGAATTTTACAGAACAATCTGAATTGAGAGAGGAGCAATGCTTGAGATGCGAAGAAGAAAGCTTCAGATATTGAGATGCGAAGAAGAAAGCTTCCGATTAGGGCAGAGCGTCATTCTTCCTAGGGAGTGAGCACAAGTCTGAATTTGGCCTTTTTTTTCTTTAACTTCCTTTTGGGGCTGGACGGAGCATATATACCTCAAAACTTTATGTTTGTTCAATTCATGCCGCGTTGAGTAGTAAGTAGTGCCTAAGTGATACAAACAAAAATTTTATCCATTTAAAAAAATATTGGTAATGTAACTATAATACCGTCAGATGATTGGATTGTTAATGTTACATTAACTTATACCAGCAGATCTATTTTATCTGTTACAAACATTAAGACTCCAGTCTTTTGGAATTAGCCTTTCTACGGGTAGAAATATCGGTAGAGGTAAGGTTGCTTACAACTGAATCTCTCCAAACCCCACGAAAGCAGGACCCACGTGGGGAGGTGGTAGTGTTGTTGCTGTACAAATATTAAGACTCCTCTTTTTCTTTTGAACTCAAGAATTTAATACCAACAAATAGTCATTTCCGTTGCAAATACTTACGTTTACCAACAGAAAAAATTTAATGTTACTAGATGTCTGTTGGTAAAAGCCCCTTTTTTTGTAGTGAGCTGCCTCCATCACCCGTTTTCATGATCGTCATCCAATTCATCAATTGTCCGCAAGAATCCAATACAATCCATCTATCTATTATCCGTGTGTGAAAACAGGTGGATCGAGTTATAAACAGGTGACGAAAATTTAGGTGTTATATATTAGCAAATTTATGAGAACAGATAAGCTTTGTCTTTTGAAAAGTATAAAAAAGATATTTTAGGTGTAAGAAATGAATAAATACCATATTTATCATATTAATTTTGATGAAAACTATAAAATTAATGATATAATTAGTCAAGAAATTGGTAAAATTTAAAGAACAACAATAATAAAAAAAAATTATAAATAGGGGATAAACAAGTGGATGATTGAGCGGATGATGGATCAGATGATGAATAGGATGGAGCATCACCTGCTTCCAACTCATTCCGTCAAACCATCATCTATCATCTATATATTTTAGATTTTTATAGCTTTTTTTGAATATGTGTGAAATTGTCACCCTTTACTAACCACTGTTAAAACAACTAATGTTATCGAATACATTTCCGACCTCCTACAGATCACAAGTATTTCACATTCCCTCTACCTCTAAACATGATCACTTCTAGAAATATAAACTGCATCAACTGTATACAAAATTAAATATTAAATATTAATTATCAACATTAATAGTGTAAAACAGATACCTAATTAAAATCAAGAGGCGACTAAATTGCATAAAGTTTAGAGGTAAATCTGTATAGATGCCCTAACCAGCATATTTGCTCTCGGCGTGCGAATCCACAAGATGAGCACGTGTCTAATTACTCGCAATCCATATGGTTGATTTTCTAGCCAGAATCTATCCATTCCTATAGAAATGTAGTGGCGAATTTGAAAATGAATATTGAAAAAAGGGGGGGCGTACAGTTTCACATTAATACGTTTCGGGTGTTCGTACAGTTCGGCGCCAAAACCGGTCCGCTCATTGCAGTCCAGTGAGGCCATTTGTACGAATCATCATGATTCACCACAATTTCCTTTTAAAAAATCTGCCATTTTTTGTAAACGATAATGACCAGAAAAGAAAAATTGAAGAAGGGCCTGACTATATTTGAAATCTCCTTTTTGTGAAAGGGCCCCCCCTTTTTTTATAAAATAAAAAATTTTAAAAGAGGCCTGCGTTTTTGCTGGGGTTTGGGTTTTCTCTCTCTTCTGACGATTGGAGAGTCCGCCTACGGTGTCGGTGAAATCTCAAACCGCTCTCGGTAACCGACAACGGAGAGGTAGTAATTTGTGTTAGTGGGAATCCCACTCACTCCCATTCTGAGTCTCCAATCGCTGTCTAATACATTTTCTCTTTCCTTTTTTCTTTATTATATTTACCTGAAGTTATTTTCCCTTTCTTTTCTTTTCTTTTATTTTTTCCGTTTTTCTTTGACACATGTTCCAATCTCTCTCGTCTCTATTATCATTCTAGGAGCATCTACAATGTAAGGTTCGCGAGCTAAAAATTTAACTCACAGTCTAAGCAATACCATGCATTAGTGATCTACTTTGCTCGTCTCACGGTCCAACTTACGGCCGTGATCTGCCCCCTACACATTTTCCCTCTTTTTTTTGCCAATTAAGTCTTTAAAAGTCTAAAATTCAATTATATGATAGTAATAGAGTCTATAAAATATTATTTTATTTAGTGATTCAAGTTAGTAATCCCTAAAACGTAGTAAAAAAATTAGCTTATAAGATAATATGAAAGATGTGAATTTCATATAATTTAAAATTATATATCACCATTGCATATGCTCTTATGTTTCCATCTACGGCTGGTCTACTGTTGTTCTTTCTCACCCTATTTGGAGCAACAATTTCATTGCTTATTTTGGCCATTTAGTTCTTCCGTTAAATTATTCGTTTACTTCCTCTTTTGCAAACTTCATCTTCTGCTATGCCCAACCCCCCCCGCCCTCCACACAAAAAAGAAACCCCCAATATTCTCCTCACCTCAAATTCCTTAAACTTGGGAAGATTAATAATTGATCATATAATAAGGTTGTGCTTCTTCATCCTTGTTTGCTGCATCATAAAGTTTCAAACTTTTATCATAAAATATCAAGCTTTTAGATCTGCTTTGAGTGAAGAAAAGTAGGAAACTCATGCACTTTGTTGCTGATTCACGCTGGTTATGGGCTAAATTTGAGTTTCTAACTTCTGGGTTTTCTGGGTTCATTTATACAGCGGGAAATGGTAAGGCAGAGAATCCAGATCAAGAAGATTGACAATGTAACGGCAAGGCAGGTGACTTTTTCAAAGAGAAGAAGAGGGTTAATCAAGAAAGCTCAGGAGCTCTCAACTCTGTGTGATGCTGAAATTGGGCTTATTGTCTTCTCTTCCACTGGGAAGCTCTTTGAGTACTGCAGCTCCAGGTCTCTCTCTCTCTTCTTTCTCTCATATGCAGTCGCTATACACGGGTTTACCTTTTTTTTCCCATGAATTTTGACTTTCAGTGCTTGAAATGGGAGTTCTGATACTCGTCCTCAAGTGGGAGCTTGTTACTAGGTTGAAATCCTAGGAAGTACACCGAATGGTACATAGAGCTGTCCCAAAACCTACCTTGATTGAGGTGTGCAATTGCATTCGTACTCTCCAAGACTTAGCAAGGATTAAGTCCACTGAAGTTCTTTGTTTGCCTGTTATGGCGGTCTCAGATTTAAAGATGTTGGCTAGGGTTTTCGATTTGATTCATAAATGGAAATTTTCTTCTTTATTCCGTGAATATGTGTGTTAGAAATGAGGCCCGCTACACAGGGAGGGTGTGTGCCGGTTTTATTTCATTTAATTTGGGAACCATGGCCGTGGGATACTTAAAACAAGGAATTTCATGAACGTATAAAGTCAAAATATTGTTCATTCGAGCAGTTCTTCAACCAGGATTTCAATAAACATGAATCCAGGTTGCATTGTAGTGAGCAAGATAAGGGCATGAATTATGTACTTCTTGGAAACATTTTGGTGTTAGTTTTCCTGAAGGTGATTTATAGCAGATTCTGGTGATTTTGAAAACACTAAAAAGCAAGTGCTAATACATTGAATGCTAGACTTAGTCAACCTTAATGGCTCAACCTTAATGGCTCCAACAACTTGGCACAAAATCACATTTCCATAGAACAATCTCAATGTAATCCAATGCACTATATTGCAAACCCCCACCTGAACAGGCTGGTTGTTTATGAGGTCATTCCTACAGTATGTTGATATCTATTCCATACATATCTTATGCTTCGAAAGAACGTCCACTCTATGATCTCCCAGTTATACATCATAAAAACCCTGTAGAAGTTCTCATTAGGATCTGATACCCCATTTGTAATTTTATTTGTCCAGAAATGTAGTCAAGATAGTCCTGGAATTATGTGTAAAGAAGATAGATGTAAGTACTAAATGGAAGGATAGGCAATACAGTAATTATTTTAGTTTTCCTCTCTAATAAGCGTTTGATTAGCCAAACTCCTAGTCTACTAGATTTAGTCCAATGAGCTAACAGAAGTTTCTGACATTGGGTGTTATCCAAGGTGTTTTTTTTTTTTTTTTTTTTGGTTTGAAAAATTATGGTCAAGTTAGTTCTTGCAAATGTAAGCTGGAAATAGTTTTCCTTTAGGGACTGCATATGGTTATCTAAACCATTCCCTCTTTTCTTCGCAGCTATTGCCTATTTGTATGAATAGTCTCATAAGTGTTTTATGTGAAGCCGTCGATATGCAGAGTTTGAATGAACTATAGTTCACTCAGTTTCTTGTGTCTTGCAACAATTTATGTATAAGATTGGTCTCACATAATGCCTTCTCCCTCCTGATGGGCGACAATATCATATCATTATGCAGGCAGCAATAAAAAATATTGAATAACTGAAGGTCATCAAGTGTTCTCTGCAATATAGTACTATCTCGGTTTGTCAAATATTTCTCTCTTGCCTGACCTTTCAAGTACACATCATGTGACGGGAGAATTTCATCATTTAAAAAAGTATAATCCCACTTGTTTTGATTGAAAGACACATTTAATTTTGCCACCCGAGATGTGTTTCCACTTGGTATTGGTGTTTTACTTCTACTAGTATTGTACATTGTGCCTCTGTACATCGTGGCCCGTGTAACGTACATAAAGGGAAGAAGGTAGGGTAATTTTTGACAAGACATAATTCAGCCAGAGAATTGCCATGGATGCTGCATTGCTGCTCATGGACTTGCTTAGATGTTTTTTTAAGTACTTTAGTTAAGTGGAGGTCGAGCATCTTATTTATATAATAATTACTTCTGTCTTGTACTTAATTATCGATGTACTATCCTTGTCTTGTCTAGCCAGACATAATTTATATATGGTGCCCTCATTTGGGGTAGTTTGATTTTGTTTCCTAGTTTGCTTTCATTACTGTTTGAAGTCAGAATTAGCTTATCAAACAATAGTGAGAGTTATACTTGGTGCATAAGAGAGATCAGTACTAACATCTCTAGGGCCCTTAGGGAGAAATTTGAGCAGTATTTAGTTATACGATGTGATATAAATAGTTCACTTTATGCTCAAAATTCTGCAGATTCCTCAATTCTCAACACAACGCTAGTGTATATGAAGGAAAGTTTGAAACCTCCCAAAGAAAGTTTAAAATTGGCAGATCTTACAAGTTGTTGAAAAGTTTTAAATGATAGTGAACTTCGTAAAAGGAAATTTAGGGGATAATATTGAACTACCAATCTCTACTTAAAATCAAGGTGTATCGTTGTATAAGCAATTACTTTGTGCATTATAAGTAATACATTATATATACTTAATAACTCTAAAAATGGCTTACCCTCACCCCACAAAGATACTCCCCTGGTTTTGAAGCTTGTGGATAGTCCTTCGATTATAGAGTTTTAAAATTTTATCTAGTTTGGACATTTTGGAGGAGCTTCGAGAGATTTCCAGCTTAAATTTTATGAAAAGTCATGCTTACATATTGTAGGATGATCTAAACAAAGCACATAGTCCTACATACATTTTGGGATCATTTAAACTGAACTGAATTAGTGGTAACTTCCTAATTGACTTGGTCTATTAATCTCTCTCTATAGGATACAGGTTCTGAGTAGGTGAAAAATGACATCCACAATTATGCGTTTCGAACATGCACTGTTCTGATAAGATCTAAAATGATTTCCCCTTTCTTCCAGAGAATATGAGCAGAGAAGATGCTTATTGTTTTATTGCATCAGACCAGAAGCCCAAATGAATACGATAGTGCATATCTATTTATACAAAATGTAGAGAGAAGAGGGAAGATGAAAGAGGAAAAAAAAGCCGCCAACAATCAGAAAAAGAAAAAAGAAAGTCCATTTGCATTCCTTTCCGTTGTTCTTGCATTTTTAATTATGCACTTGCATTCCTTCCTTTTTTTTCTTGCATTTTCAGTTAGTTGAGCTGAATCCTCTGCTGGTTGGATTTTTGATGCTAACACCCCTTTCAAATTGAAGGGTGAATGAACCCCCCAATTTGGACATGATAAAGTGATGAATAGGACTAATGAGGGGTTTAGTGCATGAATTAGCCAATTGAGACTTGGTATGTACATGACTTAAACTGATAAGTCCTTCCATGAGTTTCTATCTGACAAAGTGGCAATCTACTTCTATGTGTTTGCCTCTCTCTTGAAAAATTGGATTTTTGGCAAATGTAGATGGCAGCTAGGTTGTCACACTTCACCGGAATTGGGGTGGCGGAAGTGATAGTGAGCTCATTTAGCAATCTGCGTAGCCAAGATAATTCAGCTGTAAGCCTCCGTAGACTCCTGTACTCAGCTTCAGCTGAAGAGAGGGATATTGTAACTTGTTTCTTGGATTTCCAAGAGATTAAAGTGTTGCCAAAAAAGACAAGAAAACCACTTGTGGACTTCCTGCTATGTGTCATAGTATGCTAGGACATCAAAGGTTGGATTGTTGTTGAGAAGAATTCCCATAGTAGGTGCACCTTTTAAGTACCTAAGGACATGCACAACAACTTTAATATGTGTTTCTCTGGGAGCTTGTAAAAATTGACTGAGATGCTGGACTGAAAAAGCTCTGTCAAGCCTGGTGTTTGTGAGGAAATTGAGCGTTCCCACCAACCTTCTATAGACAGAAGGGTTTTGTAGAAGTGCACCCTCATCTGGTCTAAGTTTCATACTGCAATCCAATGGACAAACTACTGCATTCATCTGAGGACAATCAAATTCTTTCAATAAATCCATTGTAAATTCTCTCTATGTGAGAAGTAGCCTCTGCTCAGTGTTCAATATATCTATCCCAGGAAGAGATGTGCATATCCTAGGTCTTTAATTTTTAAGTTGGTATCAAGAAAAACCTTAAGAGAGGTTATTCTTCCGCATCATTTCCTGTCAGCAGTATATCATCCACATATATTGCCAGGAAAACTGCGGAAGTTTTGTCTTGCTTGCCAAAAAGGGGATAATTATTTTCAGAGTGCTTGCATCCTCTCTTAAGAAACACCTCCCTGAGCTTGGCATACCACTGTTGTGAAGTGTTTTGAAGCCTGTTTGAGGCCATATGGTGATTTTCTTAACTTGTAAACTGCATGTGGAGATTTCTTCATGTAAATCCCTATGAAGAAAAGCATTATTTAAATGCCACCCTTTTTTCACAGCAACTGTCTTCAAAACTCTTATAGTTGTCATCTTGACAACTGGAAAGAAAGTCTGTGTGTAATCTATTCCTTCCTTCTAAGTAAAACCCTTCACCACAAGTCTAGCCTTGAACCTCTCTATGCTACCATCTGCCTTACATTTCACCTTGTAAACCCATTTGCAAGCTAAGAGCTTCTTGCCTTGGGGAAGTGGAACTATGTCCGACGTTTTAGTGTATTGAAGGGCTTGTAACTCTTTCTCCATTGCAGCTTGCCAGTCTGGATGCAATATAGCTTCTGCATAAGACTGTGGTTCAGTGAAATTTAGTCTTTCAAGGAGCTGCGACCTTGTGGTACTAAGGTAGTGTGAAGGCAATGTTGGTGGTTGGAGGCTTAGACTTGTGAGAGTAGTAAAACAGAAGGGCTCAGCATATGTGGAATGAACATAGTCATTAAGGTAACTTGGTGCATTGTGTGTTCTGCTAGATCTTCTGATAGAAGTACTATTTGTGTTTTGATTGTGCATGGCGTAGTGCTGCTGATGAATCTGATCTGAAGCCACTAGATTTGTGTTTACAAGATCTGAAAATAAAATAGGGTGTTCATCAATGCCCTCTGGTCTGGTGGGTGTAAACATAGGTTTGTGGAATAAATCTGAAAATGAAAATCTGTTCTCATGGAAGATGACATCCTGGAGTCATAGATCTTTTGTGTTTCAAGGTCCATAACCTTATATGCTTTCTTTCCATGTGGATAGCTAAGAAAATACATGGAATTGCCCTGGCTTGGAATTTGTCTCTTCCATGCTTATGTGTAGACATGTAGCATAAGCACGCAAGCACCTTGAGATGTTCATAAGAAGGTGGCTTGCCATAAAGGACCTCAATAGGACTCCTATTCTTCAACACTTTGCTAGGCAGCCTATTGATAGACTAACTTGCAGTCAAGACACAATCTCCCCAAAATCTTAGGCATAGGTTGGATTGAAATAATAAGGCCCTCGAGACCTCAAGAAGGTGCTTGTGTTTCCTTTCTATCACCCAGTTTTGGTGTGTGGTTTGGACACAACCAGTTTGATGTATAATTCCAGTGGATGTAAAGAAATCGAAGGCTACATTACTCTTTCCCAACTCTAAGGCATTATCAGTTCTAATTATCTTGACGATGCCTGAAAATTGTGTATGAACTAGTCTCACAAAGGATTTGATCAGATCATCCTTTGTCACCATCAAGTGGGTCAAGGTAGCTCTTGTGTAGTCATCCACTATGGTTAAGAAAAACCTATGACCTGAATAGGTTAAACCTATGTCCTGAATAGGTTTTTGGTATGATAGGGACCCTAGGTGTCCACATGGACAAGCTTGAAAGGTGTAGAAGTGAAAATTGTACTAAGTTGGAATGGCAGCCTTTGCTGCTTTGCTTTAGGACATATATCACAAGTCACGTCTTCATCACAATTGGGAGAAACAATATCAATTGGCAACAGTTTCATTCTCTTAGTAGGTACATGACCAATTCTTTTATGCCAAATATCAAAACTTAGCTCCTTAGAAGCTTGATTACGTGATACCTCCGAGTCTCTACTTGTAACAAACAGTTTATTACAAATAGGATATTTCGCAACAAAAAATTCCCCAAACTTCACTTCATTCATCAATCTCCAGTCCAAAATGTATAAGCCGAAAGCTTCTCTACCAATTGCCACTGGCGTTTTCAAAGAAGGGCCCTGCAAGGTACACAAATCCTCAGAAAAACCACTTCGCAGGGTCAGCTTCTTAACTAATAACAAATTATACTTGAAGCAAGGGACAAGAAGAACATGATTGAGTTCAATGTAATCATTTAATCTCAGCTTCCCATAATGCGTGACCTGAACTTTGTAATCATTTGGTGAAGAAACTGATACAGGTTTTTCAAGCAAGCATAAATTGCGTAGGGCTTTGTTGTCAAAGCTTATATGGTCACTTGCTCCAGAATCTAATACCCAACAATCATTATCTAATTGGCAACTATAACAGATTGCGTTGGAGTTATAAGCAACTGAGACAGAAGGTGGTGTGATGCCTGCCATATTTGCTGCAGAAACAACTTGATCGTTGTACTTTTGCTCTTCGGGGCTTGTCAGATTTTAAAGAAACTGAAATAGTTGCTTGCTTTGCTCAGCGTTTAATCTTGGTACCATTGAGGTCTGGGTATCAGATGGAGTATCTTGAGATTCATTCTCAATCCAAGTATTGTAGGCCCTTCTGCATTAATTTTGGTGATGAGCACCTCTGCCTCTATTTCCAGGTTTGTTTGGATAACCATGTGTCTTGCAGCATTTGTCTATAGTGTCTCCTGTCCTTTTCCAGTGATCACAGGACAATGATGTTCCCTTTCCTTCAAACTTCTTGAAGGTGTTTGACGGTTGGAAGATCCCAGCTGACAATGAAGCATTCTCACTTAAAAAATGAGTTTCAATCTTTACCTGTCTTTGTTTCTCTTGCTGAACAAGAAGAGAGTAGGCCTAACTCAAAGAAGAAAAAAGTGACATCATCATAATGTTCCCCCTTACTGCAGTATAACTTCCATTAAGTCCCCTTAGGAACTGGATGAGTTTTTGCTCCTCAGTATAGTTGTATAATTTGCCACAGTTTCCACACTCACATTTTGCATAAGTACACATAGGTACAACACTGACATCACTTGATTCATCCCACAGTTGCCTTGCCTTGGTGTAATAACTTGTAATGTTTAAATCTCCTTGAGTAAGACATGAGACATCCTTCGTAACTTGGAATAATCTAGCCTTGTTAGATTGAGCAAATCTTCCATCCAGATCCTACTAAAGATCTTGAGCAGTTTCTAATATTCTCATTTAGAGAATTCAGTTACCATGATAAAACCATAGCATTGTTCCTTTACCAGAGTATAAAGAGAGGAGAATTAGGATCTGGTCTAGCAAGGCTTCCATCAATGAAACCTAGCTTGTGTCTTGCAGACAAAGCTCAGATTGTTTCCAGTTATCAAAGGTTTCTCCATTAAAGATATTTGAAACAAGAGGTTGAGTTAGATCGTCTGAAGGATGAACAAACAAAGGATCTGTAGGTTTTATTTGTGTACCATGATTGCCTTGAACAACCATGGCATAGCTAATCCTGAAATGTTTGAAGGTCTAAAACCAAGAACCCTAGAAATCGAATTCTGAATCTCTAAATGAAAGCTAGATCAATTGAAGGCACAATTCAATCGATCGAAGTGTGAGGAAAGATTGATAAAGCTGAATCTATTGAAGAATCTATTCAATCGATTGAAAAAGAAGAGAGAAATTTGTGAGATTCAGAATCTTTACCTCATGCTCTGAGACCATGATAAGATCAGAAGTGATTTCCCCATTCTTCCACAGAATATGAGTAGAGAAGATGCTCATTGTTTTATTGCATCATACCAGAAGCCCTAATGAATACAACAGTGCATATCTATTTATAGGTAGAGAGAGAAGAAGGAAGATGAAAGAGAAAAAAAACCGCCAACAATCAGAAAAAGAAAAAAGAAAGTCCATTTGCATTCCTTTCCTTTGTTCTTGCATTTTTAGTTATGCAGTTGCATTCCTTCCTTTTTTTTTTTTTTTCCCCTTGCATCTTCACTTAGTTGAGTTGAATCCTCTACTGGTTGGATTTCTTGGATGCTAACGTGTTCTTTGAGCAAAGAACTGCTCGGTGGAATCGTTGATGTGCCTTATAGGTGTTGTCTGCTAGAAGCTTTGTGGACTAACTTTTTTGATGTTCGAAGAATCAGTTTAGTAAACTTCAGAACCCTTTGATCGGGTCAAATTGATGAGCAATATCATTTGAACGATGGTTTTACTAGATATCATTAACACAAGTACATATTGGTGGTGGCCTAAAATTTGAAGCATGTGCCTTGCTAGAAGTTAAGAGATTAATCACCTGAACCTGTGGTAAGTGCTGTCTGAGTCCGAAGATCTAGGATATGACGCATCTGTCATGCAATCGCCTCATTGGGTGAACTTGGAGTAATGCAAACACAAAGGGAGGTGATGATCATGAAATTATGCTATTGAGGGGGATCAAGGACGAGGAATACCCCTGTGCAATTGGTGGACAAGTGATAGGGGTATCCCTTTTTGGGGAGAAAGATAGCTTGATGAGTTTTGTATGAGTTATGGTTCTACTTCATCTATTAAGTATGCTAAAAATCAAGGTAAGTGTCAATAGATAACATACAAAATACAACTTCTAAGCAGATTTATTAGTTAAATGGATTACGAAGCAATAAAACAATTTATACCATTTTGCTTCATTAGTATATTACACTTGCCCATTCAACTTTTCCCTCAAACTCCTTGTAATTCTGCAATTCGTGGCTAAGTGACAGGTCAGATGCATAGCTAGCGTCCTACAAAAGATTATACACATCCCATATGCTTAGTATCCATAAAATCAAAAATATTAAGTGAAGAGTCACAAAAGTTCCCCATATCCTGAAAATAGAGACACTTGATGAAATTATCTTTACATTATTGAAGTAGCATCTCCACGCTTTCAAAAACTCTCCTGTTTCGTCTGTGCCAAATTGATAGATATTGGGTAGAAAAAAGGGGAAGAAGGTAGAAATTTAGAGAGGAGGAGGGAAGAAAGGAATTGACATCTGTGTGCTCAGATCAATATTCATTCAATATTCAATAGTGTATGATAGATAATAATCACCTAAGACAAATAATCTATTTATAATAGATTATAGACTCAGAATATTATTAGCAAACTACATAAACCAAACCTATCTAGATTAGTATTATTAGATATTGCTAAATATCAATCTTTAGTTTTACTTATCTAAAATAATCTATAAATAAACCTACGAAAATTATATAAAAATATCAAAACACTATAAGTTTCCAAATATTAAATAGATTCTAGATTCCTAATATTAGACAAATTCTCTTTCTTCTGCATCTGCATCATTCTCTCCTAGTTGGAAAAAACTCATATTCAAGTTTTGTAACTGATCAGAATAAGAAAGTTGAAGCACATAACCAACATCAAGATGTAGGAAGAAGAAGCACATAAAAAATTTTGAGATCCATGAGAAGCAACGTTGAGACAATCAGAAGCAGCCTCTTTAGTGGCTTTAGTAATCTCTGATATAGTTGTCAAAATGGAATCAGCAGGCTTTTCTTTTGGTTTTTCATATACTAGTATGTCATTAGCGCTATATGATTGAGCTTTGGTACTCAACAAATTTTTGCTACTTACTTTATGAAGCGATTCTCTAAGTTCATTCCACCTAGCATTCATTCTTTTAGCTAATTCTAAATATCATCAAGAGTTCCTTTCTAGAATTCTTCCATTTTTCTATCAAGTTGTTCTCGTGTTTGTTCCATTGCAACTGAAAATTCGGTGTTGAAGGGCTCTTTTCCAACCTCAGTAACTAGACTAGGGCTTCGCAGAGTGAACTCAAATTCAATCATGACTTCCTACTCGCTCTCATTGCTCTTGAGTTGTGGAAGCAGACCAGTAATACTGGGATACTTTCCAACATTATAAGAGGCAACCTCATTGGTTTTCTGAGATTTCAAAGATGCAGTGGCTGGACTAGCTTCGTAAGCTCCATAAATAGGAAGATTTTTAGTGTGGACGGGCCATAATTCCAACTCACAGCAATTAACATATATATACTGTCGTTGAAGTTTATGAAAAGCTCTCATTGCATCTCTCCTTGAGTAAATAAGCATAAAAATCAGTTGATCGCTTATATCTCATGACCGCTTCCACATATGCATATAGTGAGAACACTTCATAAAGAATTCTCTTTGTTATCGGATATAATTGATAATCAATAATCACATATAGCAAACATTCTAGGTCATCATCATCCATATTTTATATCAAACAATAGCAAAAATTATGCAATGGCATCACATAATCTATCATGAAACAGTGTCAGCAAGCGTGAGCAATGTAGCACCTGCAATCAGCAAATGATCTGGAGTTCTAGAACAATTTTAAGGCAGATTTGATTTCTTTTGTTTCCATCTCCTGGGGTCAAAGATCAAAACTTTCTGGGGGTAAAAATCTACAATAAGCAGAACATATGACTGGCGGTAGTGACTGATGGCACCAATGACAAGGTGTGGTGGCTGTGATGAGGCTGGTGGTTGTGACATAAGGCAGGGATGAAGGGTTTTGAAGGCTTGAAGTAGCAGATTTTTAACCCACTGTTTCAAACCCTTGGTTTAGTTGGCAGTGGAATTTGGAAAGTGGGTTGGTTTGGAATCGAGAACTTATTTTGATACCAAGTTGATAGAGATTGGGTAGAGAAAAGGGGGAAAAAGGAAGATATTTATAGAGGAGAAGGGAAGAAAGAGATTTACATCTCTGCGCTCGAATTAACATAATAATATTCATTCAATATTCAATAGTGTATGATAGATAGGAATCACCTAAGACAAATCATCTATTAAATAGCCTATAGACTTAGGACACTAGTAGGAAATTACGTAAACCAAACCTATATAGAATAGGAAATTCAATAGTATCTAAATATTGTTAAATATTCTTATTTTGATTTATCTAAAATAACCTATAGATAAATCTACGAAATTACATAAAAATATCAAAATATTATAAGTTTTTCAAGTATTAAAATAAATCCTTGATTCCTAATATTAATTCTCTTTATTCTTCGTCCGCATCACAAATGCTGCTAAAAATCACACGAGGGAACAATTGGACATTCTTCTGTTTGGCGTTCTTGCCAAAAATGTCCTCCCAAGCAAAGAGGTGATCCCTAGTAGAACTGAAAATAACCCAAGAAACTCCCAAGTAATTAAAGTCTAATCCTAAAGAGCTCTTGGAAAAGGACAATGAAATAATAAGTGGTTCACCGATTCTACCGGAGCTTGGTCTAAAATTACAAGTGAACAATGTAGCAATAAGTGGACAATGAAGCTCTGATGAAATTACAAGTTTATTGAGTAAACTTGGCCTAAAGAATGGCTTTTATATGAATTTGATTGTTGAGTATATTAGGAAATTCAAGTTTGAGAAAGTTTGCTGGAGTCCAATCTCCTCTATTTTTATCTCGATGCTATCACAAAGAAGGTTACGAGATACGAAGCCTTAGTGAAAATTGCTGATATATACACTATGCCTGTGTTGGGAAATATTCAAGAGATAACTTGCATGTTTAAACAGGTACGTGAGAAAATGGTTAGTGAACCAAACTACACTCATCTTTGTGTACCAAACTATGCCTTATTGGGTTTAGTGATACCTTAGGTATATGATTCCAAATTGGGCCTCGGCGGTGTGGTAATCCAACATTAAGCATAAAAATGAGTGTTTTCATATGCATTCCTGAATTAAGAGAAACTCGAACTAACGTAACTAACCCCTTAAGTCCTAGTACTTTAACGATTTTTGTTAGAAGAGATTTTACTTAGATGATCTGCTCTACCTTGGTTATTCTATGCCATTTGAAATTCCGATAGCTTTCTTTTCCATATGTACTTTCATCTGTATAAAAGCATACGTCTTATTATCTATGCAAAGCTTTTTAGTAATACCATCCGAAGGCTTCTATGGTCTTGAATCTTGTATTGTGATGGCGTGAAGATAATTTTGTTTCTAGCTCTAAGCTTTGTATGAAACATGATGTATACTACTAGCACTTCAAGTCCATTGAGGTTTAACTCTTCCTAGAAGCTCAGTCGATTCTTCTAGTTGGCTAACTTTTAAGAAACATAACAATCACAATGCATGAGCTCTTGGAAAGTATTTAATCAATTGGGTTAAGATGTATTTTGCTCATTGTAAGACATGCATTGTTTATTTTATTAGTGACGTGAGCTTGTTGAGCTTGTTAACAGGCCTAACTGATGAACCTTAATCTCAATCATAAAAACACAACACTTGCACATGAGGTAGGCTAATAATCATTCCAGTTTCTGTAAGTAGTTGGGCCATACAATGTAATTCTATATACTATATTGTTTCTATTTAGTTTTACTTTTTAATGTCTTTTGAGTTGTTTTGAAATTAAAAACAAATTGCATGCAAAATGAAAGTAACCAACATATATATAGTTGCAAAACCCTAGCTGTCAGAACTCAGAAATACGATTGATAAGTTAAGCCTAGTCTCTCTTTTTAGCCTCTGCATTATCTCTTGTATGACTCCGTTTCTACATTATCAATTCTCTTACTCACGTCGCATATGATGGATGTCCTGGAATTATGACATAGTCCACATCATTTTTATTTGTATTTTCCTCTTGGAATAGGTCTTCTTTTGCCTTGATCAAAAGACAACTAGTTACCTTAATTTTGGTCAATTACCTGGAATATTGTTGCCGCTTTCCCTCATAATACTGCAGATTTTCAGTAGGTATCTCGAGTTGTTATTTCTCTACCCTTCACCTTCAACATCAAAAGGAACGCAAAACACCTGAAATAAGAAATAGAACTAATGCGAATCTTATCCAGTGTGTGAATCAATGCGATCCTTTTGTTGAGTATATGACCGTAATAAGTAAAAGCATAATATAAAGAGAGGAAGACTCAGTTTTCAGACTAAGAGTATCCCAAGGCTGCTTCTAAACACTGTTTGCCGATGACATGATTGGAAGAATCCTTTAACTGGGGATTTCGCTTCCCCAAGTCCTATGATTCCTTTCATGACTCATAAATTCAAACCTTCTGACTCAGTGTGGTGCATGGAGCATTGAAAGGGGAAACCCTAAATTACACAAAAGTACGGGAATGTTGAAGGAGAAAAGTATGACATCCCACCACTCACTGATCTTAGGACTCGGCATTTGCGGATTATGATAACAAAAATACAATGTAAAATCAAAAGGGGAATTGCAGTACCCTTTGATACAACAATGGTGAACAAAGGAGAAATTTCAAACAGTCTTTGTTCTTGTTCCCAACTTTATTAAGCAAGTGAGAGGCTTTCTTCCGATATATGACCATTGGATGGCTATAAGTTTTAAAAGTTCCAATAATTACATTTGTTTGCTTTTATTAAATTAACAGGATATTTTCAAGCACACGAGGAAAAAAATGCACAAATTCTTAGAATAAGCATTGGAATAGATCTTCCGAGCTAAATTATTGTAGGTGAGGGAAATTACAAAAATAAGGAAATATAAAATTTCACGAATTCTGCTTATATTGCAAGTTATGTTAAGAGATCAATCATGATAACGAAGACTGACAAGTAAGAATGTTACGTTTTGAATGTGTTGTAATAGTAGGTTAGATAAGATGATGATGATGAAACAATGAGAATTAAGGTGAAAATGATTCCTATTAATGATAAGAAGCTCGAAAAGCAAGAGTCCGATGATTAGGATATGTGAAAAGGCTATGGGATGTCAAGGATTCACATTTTGGCCTATAAGAGAGGGAAAGGAAGACATTAGAAAAAAACTGAGGTGATATCATATTAATTGGATTTGTTCCATTGAGAACTTATTGATGATTCAATCACATTTTGGTCTATATGTTTACGGAGATCACCCTCTCAGGATTTAACGAACATTTCTCACAAGTGAGCACACACTATATAAGGTTACAGAAATAGTGACACTTCTCACACTTAACCCAAGAGTAAAGTATTAACTTAGTTATATGACAGTAGTAAGAACTTTTTGGATGTTCTCTATAAAATGCAAAGAACTCCCACCTATTTCAAAAGTCAAATTAATTAAAATAATAATAAGTTTATAAAAAATCTCTTGGGTCTCACATAAAGACACAATGCATAGTTAATGGTGTCTTTTAGATTATGCACCACAAGTTGGACAAGTGAGGTTTGCAAGAATATAGTGAACATACTATAATTCTTTATTATAAATCTTCAATATTACTGTTCACACATCTTTAAAGTTTCACTATTCATCTTAGGCGTATATGCCTCTTTTTTCTATTATAGGTTTTACTCTTTACCTTGGCTATTGCAGCTTGGCAATCACAATGCATCGACACCGAATGTATCAGTTTCTTCCACAATGGAATCTTTGCCAAAAAATTTCTCAAGTACTCAGCTTCTGGGTCAGCTCCTAGTGCAATAAATTCAGATTTTATTGCGGATCTAGCAATAATAGTTTGTTTGCAAGGCTTCCATGATATGACACCTCTACCAAGGTTGAAGCTATAACCACTTGTGAATTTCGTCTCATCTGAATGAGACATCCAGTTAGAATCACTATAAATTCTAATACATCGGGAAATCCACCATAGAAAATGCCATAATTTATAGTGCCTTTCAAATATCTCAATAATCTCACTTAACGCATTCCAATGATCATGATTAGGACTATGAGTGTATCTCCTTAATCTACACATTTCATATGCAATATCAGGATGCTTATGGTTCATTAGATCTCCCAATTATTTGAGCATATTCTAATTGAGACACACTTTTACCTTTATTTTTCTTTAATTGAGAGTTAGCATCATAAGGGGTTACCATAGGTTGACCATCAAAATGTTCAAATTTCTTAAGAACTCGTTTTACATAATGTTCTTGTGATAGCATTAAACCTTTTTCCATTCTCTTTCTTTTCACACCCAATATCCAATTAGCTTCACCCATGTTTTTCATGTCAAATTGGGAGGACAAAAAGCTTTTGGTTTTATAACTATGTCTAAATTTGTTCAAAGGATAAGCTTATCGTTCATGTATAAGCATGTAATCACGTAATCACAGTCCTCTACTCCTGCATAAACACATTTATCCATATCAATATATATAAAGCCATAAGAAAATTAAACTTGATTGAATTTTTCATGCCATTGCTTAGGTGCTCTTTTTAATTCATATAGTGATTTAACAAGTTTGCACACCTTATTTTCTTGACTAGGTGCCTTAGACGACAAATCCTCTTGGTTGAATTATATAAATTTCTTCGTCTAGGTCACCGTTCAAAAAGACAATTTTTTAACATTCATTTAATGTATTACTAAATTATGAATTGAACCTAATGCAATTAGAATTGTAATGGAAGAAATTCTAGTCAATAGTGCAAATGCATCAAAGTAATTGACATTTATCTTTTGGGTGCAACCTTTCACAACTAATCTAGCCTTATATTTATCTGTTGACCTCTTAGGTTTAAATTTCTTTTTAAAGATCCATCTATATCCTTTGGGTTTAACCCTAGGTGGTAAATATGTCAATTTCCAAGGATGATTTTTTTGATATTGATTCAATTTCACTATCAATGGCCTCTGTCTAACGTGGAGCATCAGGGGTAGACATAGCTTCTTCATATGTCAGTGTATCATTATCAGGAAAAAAGATATAAATGTCATTTCCAAAGAAAGTTTCTTTTCTTGGCCTCTTACTTCTTAATTCTACTTTGTTGTCACTTCATTCTTTTTCACCTTTCTTATTAGTACTAGGAAGGAGCCTTCCTACTTTAGATTTAAGAGGGAAAATATGTTTAAAAAAAACTGAGCATTTTTTGACTCCATAATTGTATTGGGCTCTAATCCATCACTTTTAATTACCAAAAAACTATAAGTTGCACTATTAATTGCATATCCAATAAACACAATCGGCGGATTTAGAACCTAGTTTCCTCTTCTTTGGATCAGGCAATAAGACTTTTGCAAGACAACCCTTTGAGTTATTTCACATTAGGCTTATATCCCCTCCATAATTCATGAGGTTTCTTTCTAGTTTTATTATATGGGATTGTATTTTGAATATGACAAGCTGGGAGAATGACTTTCGCCCATAAATTGTTAGGGGCCTTAGAGCTATTAAGCGTTAAATTCATCATTTCTTCAAAATCCTATTTTTTTCGCTCATCTACACCATTAGATGCAGGTGAATAAGGTGAAGTTCTTTCATGTAACATACCATGTTCACAAAATTCATTTGATGGTTCATACTCTCCACCTCTATATGATCTTAATCATTTGATTTTCTTATCCAATTGATTTTCTTCTTCATTCTTGTATTTTACAAACATTTCAGTAGCTTTATCCTTACTTCTTAATAGATCTGCACATTACAAAGTCTAGAATATCTATGTTACATGGATTAAGACATGGAGTGTCGGACACGGGTACAGATCCGAGTGTTCGACTTGTCAAATATCTACTTTAGGATACGGGGACACTGTCCAAAATTTGGACACAGATATGAGGACTCATAATTTTACATATGGAAGTTGCAACTTCAAGTTAATTTTATTCAAATGTTTTAATAGTTACAAGGTTGTCAATTTGCGAAACGGTTGAATATTAACGATTATAATAATGAACAAAGAAAGAAAAAGACCATATCTTCCTAATTTTTTTCACCCTTGCTGCTTTGGAGTTTGGATAAGGGTCCGAGGAAGATTCCATATCCTATCCGTAGAGTGTTGTGTCCAACACGGGTACGGCGGAGCAAAATGAAGAGTCCGGATATCATAGTAGAATAGTCATCAGTAAAAGTTACATCATACATTTTTCTCATTTTCAATATATTTCATCTTTTAAATAATTTTTCTTATCTAAAAAAATATCTATAGAATACGTTTTTCCTCCTCTAGTCAATGTTTGTTTATGATATGCGAAATGACTATGTTTCAAACTTAATAATCATTCTCTCTCTAATACCAGTTTGCAACATTTTCTGGTTAATTTTGATTCTACACAAATTTCCCATGTTCTCATATTATTAGTGTTCACATTAGAGATCAAACTAAGGTCATTCATTTTTCTAATATATAAGAAACACTAACGTGTCCTAATCTACCATGCCCTAAATCAATAGAGTCAAGCAAGCCGAACTAGAAGCATTCTTATTAATGATAACATCGAGTGCATTCAAAATAAAGAGTGTCAGACTCCAATAACCCTTACCCACAAAGACACTTTTTATGGGCCTTTATGTTGGTGAGTTAATCTTCAACCTTTGGCCTTTCATTTATTGAGGGAGTTTCAATTTCGGACTGTATAAATTAGCATTTCTAATGTAGACAGTGGTGTGGGTGTAGTCCCCCTATATGCGGCGTTTTGTGGGCATATTAAGGCATTTTGGGCATTTGAGAGTGTCTTCTGACACTACCCTTTTCTAGTCATTTTATGAGAGTGTTGTAAGTGATTTTATAATCATTTTGTTGGATCTCTTCCTTGGGTATTTGCTTTTAGATCCATCTTTGTGTTATCCTATTATAGTGAATTTTGTATCGTTGTTACTGCCCATGATTTTTTCCCGATTTGGGTTTCCACATAAAAATCATGTGCCTACCATTGATTTATTAATCTTGCTTTTGTCTTTCTCGAATATCTACATTCAGTCATGCTTCTGCTTATCCTCGCTCGAATTTTATTATTTAAAATTTTCCTAACAAGTGGTATCAGAGCTGGAGTAAATTGATCCGGATTTTGAGTATTTTTGTTGAATGATATTTCTCATCGATATTGAGAAGTCTATCTACAAGATATGTTTTGCCGTTGTCATCCATTAGTGGAATTTTGGTCTAAGGGGAGGATTGTTGGGTTAAGTAGCCCAAAATTTTTGCCATGTTTTCTCGGTTTCTTGTGGCGGTTTCATGAAAATTGATTGCTCCTTTTATGGGTTTTTTATGTGTATGTTTCAAAAGCATAAACTAAACATTCATGCATCCTTTTATGAGCCTTTATGCTGATGAATTAATCATCAACACTTTGTCTCCCTTTCTTTATTGAGGGAGCTTCATTCTAAACTCTATAAATTGACGTTTCTAGTGTAGATAGTGGTGTGCCTCTTGTCCCACCATATCCGGCATTTTGTTGGCATATTAAGGCATTTTTGGCATTTGAGACTGCCTCCCGAGACTACCCTTTTCTAGCGATTTTGTAGTTACCCTGTTGATCTCTTCCTTGACATTTACTTTGATATCCATCTTTGTACTCTATTGTTATATAGTACATGTTGTGTCATTGTTGCCGCCTGTAGTTTTCTCTAAATTTGAGTTTCCACGTAAAAATCATATACCTACCATTGATTTATTGATCTCGCTTTTATCTGTCTCAAATATATCTATATTCATTCACGCTTCTGCATATCCTCGTTTGAATTTTATTATTTAAAATTTTCCTAACAATTAGAATGATATGTGTACACATCTTGTTGGCAAGCTCCCAAGACTTTAATAAGGCCTCATATTTTTCACCTTGCTTAGGTTTCTCTTGGGTTAAGGAATGGGCATAACGTAACCTAGGAGGTCCGAGGTGGAGAAAACTCTCTCATGCCATCTTTTAAATTGAGTTCCACTAAAGCTATCAATTTTAGAGGTATCAAGAAAGGTTTTTGCGATGAACAAAGCGGTATCCATTTCAAAGGATGTCTAACCTTTAGATTGTTGAAAAATATAATCTGAAATGAATACAAGTAACTAGTACGACAAAGAAAAGAGTGAGAATCATAGAGATAGAGGACTTATTGTTCAAGGCATGTTAGGCACTGTCTTAAAGGGCAGCACCCTTTTGCCCCTCGGTGCTATAGGTTTACGGCAACCATCCTCCCAGAATCAACAAACACTTCCCACAAGCGAGCGCACACTATGTGATGTTACAGGAATAGTGACACTTTCTTACACTTCCAAGAGTAAAGCCTTCGCTGCTTAGCTGTATGACAGTAGTAAGAACATTTTGGATGTTCTGTTTAAAATACAAAGAAAACTATCAATATTTATAATATAATGTGCTCGAGTTTCAAAAGGACAAAATCAATCTATAAAGCATAAATCATGCAATATTTTCTAATCTTGCCTTTGATGAATAACAGAAAGGAGTTTCGCATGATGTCACTGATATAATTAGCGGTCGTTGATATCCATGAGTTGGTAGATAAAATAACTTTCATTTTCACAGGATTTATTTGAGCCTAGCATTATGAAAATATTTTATAATAATATCTTATTTTCTTGCCTTAAAAAAATCTAGCCGCCTCAGAAAAAATTTTAACCTAAATCTTTTTCAATAAGGAGCTGCTATCAGCTATAACGACTAGCAGGAAGCCCCAATCTTCTTGCTTCTTGAAGTTTGGTTTAATTGTAAGGTATTTACAAATATTGTTGTCTATTTTCAATAAAATTTCTCTCCAGTTTGTATGAGTTGAGTAGTTGTTTCCCCCCTTATTATTTGTGTGAATTAGGTTGCTCTCACCTCTAGTATGAGTTGGTTATTCTCACCATTAGTGTGAGTTTGATTCATTGTCTTTGTGCAATTTATCGTAGATTTGGGAATTTAGAGTGTGAGTTTCTTATGTAGTAGAATTTGGAAGTTATTGCATTAGACTTATGTTTTCAATTAAGGAATGAGTCATGAACAATGAAATTTCATGTGGTTCAACTATGAAGATCTTTCTTTCAAGTGCAATCTACTACGTCAATTTGACATCTGTTTCATAAAGTTATATTATAGCTCGGCGACATTCGAAAAGACGCAGTGATATTAAAGAATGCAGTTGGTGATAAAAATGCTGCTACAAGTTCAAAGTCGATCAACAGTATATTGACCATTTGCTTTTTGGGGAGAAGTATTCAATTTGACGTTTTAGATTTACTTTTGTTAGGGGATATTTATTATACATGCCATATGTTTTTTCATTAATGAATTATTCCTTTTTTTAAAAAAAAAAACTTATTTCCTTGGACAAAGATGGTGATATCTTCTCTTTCATATAGTAAATCAAGAAAATGTATTTTTGGAATATAATAACACCAAATACCTGGCAAATTCAAGCCATAGAAAACAAAACAGCCGCATGATAAATTATGTAAGCTTTGTAAGCTTGGTAATAAAGTATGTAAATTGAAAATGTGAGTAATAACTTTAAAAATAAATTTGACTTGTAAAATACTATATTTATTGGCAACATTTTTGCCAAATGCCAACTGATACTCTCTTATGGCCTTACAGAATTTCGGCCGCTTTTCTTTTTCTGAGATTTCTTGTTTAGGACCTTTTGCCTTGCAGTACTTCCTTTTTTCCCATCAGAGAAGTGGATTGAGTAATCAATCTGCACACGTGCATGGAAACGATCTCTTTTATAAGATGTTGGCTTTGAGTCTTCACTGTTTGATCTCTTAAAAAACTGTTAATCACAGAAGAACGTGGGAGTGAGTGCATATTACCTGTTTCTAGAAATTTTCTAGGAGCATATCTTTCATTTTCAAGCATATTGAGAATCGCCAAGATAACTATCGCAGTACAGCTGCTCCTCATCTGTGTGACTGTTGGCAAATGGTCACCTAAAATTTAACACACCTAAATGGGCGGGAAGTAGAGCCACAAGCATTCCTTTATCATAAGATAGAATCTACCACTTGGATTCTGATGAAAGGTGAGTCATGTAGACACAAAATGACTTCTGAAAATTGATTGCTAACAATCTTCATCTGTTCGACTGTGAACTCAAAACTATTGTCTGCATTGTGATGGCATAATTAATTGAACTGATTTATGATCTGCTTGCAATGAGCAACAGATAAATTGGATGCTGATGATGATTTAAGCAAAGATAAGGATAATTCAAACATATAAGATAACGCAAAACTAACCGGGGGTGTGGGAGTTCCATGATGGAACTATTTAAGTAGGGATAAGATCGTTGGACAAACTCTTTGCATCAGAGTGAGCAAAGTGTCGTAGCTACTATAAGTATTTTCAGCAGTTCATATTAAGTTTTCAATTCACAAGCCATAGCTACTGATGATCATTTCTGAGAATGTAATTTGTGTTGGATATTTTTATTTTTTGAAGGATGACACAGATAATTCAACGGCATAGGCTGCATGTGGATAACTTGGACAAAGTTGAGCGACCATTGGTCCAGGTGCAGGTTGGTCACTAGTCACTTGTGGAAATTGTTT
>JAKOGI010000002.1:1635000-1825000 GCA_029747015.1 Carnegiea gigantea | reverse complement strand
TGATGATGAAAATCATCGACGAAGATGATGAAGATGAAGAAGAGGAGAAAAATGAGAGACAAAACGAGAGTAAAAATAGAGTGATTCTAGACACAATTAAAAGAAAATAGAATGAGAGACAAAATTGGACAATGAAAGTTGGGCCTGAAAAATCAATTTCCTTACTTTTTCAAGGGAAAACAATTTCCTTCACATAGGGTAAAGTGATTTTTCCCATAAAAATAATTTTCTCTTCCACCTTTTACCAAACAACGTAAAATGAGAAAATTATTTTACGGGAAAATGATTCCCCCTTACCAAACACACTCTACATGAAAAATCATTTTACATAGAAAATTATCTTTTAGGAAAATAATTTTCAACCATACCAAACACACCATACAATTGATAAAATAGACCAATTAAGCTTCTGTTTACCTTTTGCATACAGAATTCGACAAGGGGATCCATTGTCCCCGCATTTATTCCGTTTTTGTGCTGAGGGGCGTACGGGTCTGCTGCGACAGGCAGAAGAGAGAGGTGCCATTCATGGGTTTCGGGTGTGCCCAAATGCTCCGGTAATTTCTCACCTATGCTGCTTTGCTGACGATACTCTCATTTTTTGTGGTGCAGATCTCCCCCAAGCCAACGCAATGAAGGACGAGTTACATAGCTGCAAAAGGGCGTCGGGCCAGTGTGTGAACTACACAAAAACAGATGTCTTGTTTAGCAAAGGGTTCGGCGAGGACAGATGGAATGCAATTGCACTAGCCTTGGACATCCTGGAGGTTTTATCATATGACAAATACTTGAGCCTTCCGACGTTCGTGGGTCGATCCAAAAGGAAACCGTTCCTCTTCATCATGGACCGCATTAAAAAGCGCTTAGCAGGCTTCATGGAGAGACTAGTATCCTGGGCAGGACAGGAAGTGCTAATCAAAGCTGTAGCTCAAGCCATCCCATCGTACGCCATGAGTGTATTTAGTTTCACCAAGGATCTCTGCAATACCATTGAAGCGACGATAAATCGGTTCTGGTGGAGACATAAACATAAGGATCGTAAGCTGCATTGGATGGGAAGTTCGAAACTTTGTCGAAGTAAAGCTGAATAAGGAATGGGGTTTTGAGATATGGAGGCTTTTAATAGAGCTTTACTAGCAAAGCAACTCTGGAAATTGATCACTCATCCCTCTTCGCTTGTAAGCCAGGTTCTGGGGGTAAAATACTTCCCTAATGGTTGTGTTTTCGACGCCACCTTAGGCCCTCGGCCTAGTTACACATGGAGGAGCATTTGGGGGGTTGAAGGATGTCTTAGTGTTTGGCACACGATGGCTCGTTGGAAAATGGCAGCCAAATAGATATATGGGGATCTAGGTGGCTTCCTAGACCCAAGTCCTTTACAGTGATAACGGCTAAACCGAAAAATCCCCAGGTCACTAAGGTTAGTGAACTACTCAATTACGCTAGCACTACATGGCGCAAGGAGCTCATTCGGGACACATTCATTCCTTATGATGCATAGTTAATTCTTAGCCTTCCTTTGTGTGACCAGTGGCCTCAAGAGAGACTGATATGATATTACACGGCCAACGGGGTGTTCTTAGTTAAATCGGCCTACCATTTGATTGTAAGGGAAAGGATTAGTAGCGAGGGCGAAGCATCTACGCAGGATACACAGCTGTGGCTGTCCAATGGGGACCTCGAAGTCCCCTCAAAGATCAAGCTTTTCACTTAGCGTTTGTGCAAGGACATCCTCCCCTCATGTGGGAATATTGCTATGAGAATCCCGGGATTCAATATGCAGTGCACTATATGTGGCATCCTGAAGAGACCGACATGCGTGCTCTCTTCGAATCCCCTTTAGCCATGAGCATATGGGAAGGCCGTGAGCTCCCCTTGGAGTCATGGAATTCAAGTTTTCGATGTCCATTGGATTGCTTCATAGAGGCTAAGAACAACCTGTAATGCCCGTAACCGGTTCATTTTTAGAACCCCGGATAAAAACCTTTGGGTGTTGAGTAAGCAAGCCACTTCCTTTGTCCGTAGCTATCGAGCATCACTGAAGCATGATCAAACAATAGGTGACCTAACCCCTTCCTTATGGCAGCTGCCAGCTTCGAGAATGTATAAGCTTAACTTTGATGGGGGCTGTGTAGGGGAACGGGGTTGGGGATGGGGTTTTGTGATCCATAACTCCAACGGTGACATAGTCATGGCTGGTGTGCAACAAGGCACAGGGTTCGCGGGACTGGAAGTAGAGGAAGCACGGGCATGCATTTTTGGGCTTAAGAAGGCAACTGCAGCGGGGCTTATTAATCTGGTGATCGAAGGGGACTGTCTATCACTAATCCAGAAGCTCAAGAACAAGCAAGTACCAAATAATGTATTAGGCTTTTTCATTCAGGAAGTCCTTAGACTAGTCTCTTTTTGTATTTTTTTGCATGTTTGTTTGTTAAACGTCGAGGCAACAAGGTCGCTCATGAATAGTTCATTGGCAACCATTTTGCTCGTCGAGTAGGATTTGGGATGGGGACATTCTGAATAGCATTAATGCTAGAGCATCGGAAGATCTGTACGATTTTTTCAATGCACAATTAACATAACCCCCTCCTATTTTTCTTGATAAAAAAAATGACTTCTTAATTCATAACTAAATAATAATTTATCTGGTAACTTTATTTGAGTCATTCCTAATTTTGTTACTAATCATCCTCATATTCATTAAAGGTCATTATAAAAACATCCGTTCCATAATAAACTTTAGGTGAAATAGTCTCATACACGACTTATTAGTTGTCATGTTTGATCTTGGACGATAATATGCATTGAGTTTGTCAGTTTAGTTGAATTTGAGCTATTGATGTGTGATTGTTGGGTTGTACGAGGGTATTTCCTTGTTTTCGCATTAGTGATATATTGAAAACTTAGAAGAACTTAATTACTTGAAAAATGGATGAACACTCTCACCAGTCATGAAAGTAAGCAATTCAATTGTGATTTCAAATGGCTTGTAATTTTGACATCTCAAAGGAGACCATGCCTCAATGATCATAATTGGTATTCCTAGGAATGTCGAAGTTCTCCTGTGCCAGAGTAGGATTTGATGTTCTGATTTACTTCTAAGTTCCATGCATAGTTGACGTTCGAATTAAAAGAAAAATATGTATCCCTTAGGTATGGATAATTAAATTAGACACCTACGGTAGCTACGGACTCATTCTTTCCTTTTTTTTTGGTACGAAGTGAAGCGCAAAGGTCAATGTAGGCGAGATTCAAATTCAAGTTTGTAGTGGCAATTCGTCCTTCCTAATTATTAAATTATTACTAGTGAAATCAGGTCACGTCTGTATAATTAAGCTCGAATTAAGACTAGTCATACTACAGCAAAATCACCAAATGCTGCCTAAACTGGCATGATAAAAGTATGAAAATTATGGAAATCATTTTGTAATGTGGCAGTGGCATAAATATAGAGGAGAACCTCATGTTCTATCCATCCATATATATATATATATATATATATATATATATATATATATATGATTTTACGTTTCTTGGGCTCTCACACGATCTAACACTCCTTCTCTATTCCGTGCCTATTTCCTTGACATATGGTTTGAAGATTAAGGAAAATTAATTTTAGCTTTTTTGTTCATTTTTTGTTAATCAAACTCATTATCCAGAAAGTTCATTTTCCCTTTTACCGAACAACTGCAAATATCAACTGAAAATTATTTTATATGAAAAATCATTTTGCATGGAAAATTATTTTCTAGAAAAATGGTCTTCAACCCTACCAAGCACACCATACGATTGACAAAATAGACCAATCAAGCTTCTGTTTACTTTCGCATACAGAATTGCGTTTTTCAAGACCGCGATTTCAAGTGTCTGACCATTTTACGGGTAACAAATTTTTGCTAATTAGAATTAATCTATTACTGGTCTATAAGAAATAAAACTGTTACATATGGATTTTTTGGGTAAATATTCGGCACTGCCACTTTGAACAATACAACTGCAACCTTCCAATTTATAAGTCGATATATGCACATTATAATCCAATCCAACTAAAATTTAACATTCCAATCCAAAATTCAGGGAAGATTAATGTTCCCCGACTCCTATCATAGTTGAATTCAATTTTCCCCCCACTATTTCATCACAAAATAGAAGCAGAAGCATAACCCAAAGTGCTTTACCCCACTTTAGTAGAGATATTATATTACATATTTCTGTCAACCCTACTTAACCATATTAACTGTTACATTATCTGGACCTAGTAACTTGCTTATTTGAGTTCATCCAAAAGAAAACATGCTTATTTGATGTGCTTTTACAGTAGTAGTCTGGTGCTTAAAAAAGTACTAGATTTTCAGTGATAGGCTCAGAGCTCTTAGGATCCTGCAACTGACACGCCGTATGCTATCTTTGCCCCTCTTTCTTTGGCCATGTAGAGGCCCATATGGTGCATCAGCTCCTGCAATGAAAAAAGACCGTTTAGATTTGACAAAATTGATCTGTATTTAATTAGCCGATTTGGATGTCTTGAACCTAAGTGGACACCATACATATGAGCCTAACCAACCAAATTTACATATAGAGCGTCGAAAAAAAATAATTGTAAGACAAGTTTATTGGAGCAACCATACTTGGCGATTATCTCACCTGGGGGTGAGCTAAACCATGCTTGTTGGTTCGTGCAACTTCGACAGGGAAATCGAAAGTAGCACAGGCATTTGAGACCACAACGACGTCCTCCAGAGGAGACAGAAAGCCTCGGGTTTTCGCTGACATTGTTGAGCACACGAAATCCAGTACGCATATGTCTGTGCAGACTCCCGCCACCAATAGCTTCAATATACAAATGACTGAAACATTCTCAGATGTGATTCTATGAAATCATATGCTTTCATTACCCCCCCCCCAGTGGGGGTGCTCTCAGTATACCCAATTGTCCAAGAAGAAACCAAACATGTTAACTAGTTGCATTCTTGAAGTAAGACAACTCGATTTCAACCGGAGTTCATATCAAAGTAAATTGAAATTTGCTGAATAATGTTGATTGCATTTTCTTGGTAAGCTGATAAACCATTGATGAGTATTACTTAAAAGTGAAACACACTATCGGACCCAAAAGGCCATCAACTTGTTATGACACTTAAGCTTGTATCAAAAATTAACTTACAGACGTGACGTTGTTGGTTTTAACCCAGTTGACAAACAGATTTGTGCCATCCTCTTGTATGGAGCCTATGAAGCCATCGTAGCAGTCTTTGCGCCTGATTGTCACATTTGGTTCTTCCTCCAACCATCTCAGAGCTGCAACACCAGCAGCAATTTTGTGTTATTTTTCAAAGCATTTTAAAAATTTGGCGATTTTGAATCATATAACATACGAACTAATTAGATTAAGGACCTGTTCTTTTTGTTGGGAAATCTCAATTTTCCAATTTCAACTCACTTCAATCAACATCAACCAACCTCAACAAAAAAAAAAAAAAAAAATCCAACTTTAACCCATCATATAAAAAAAATATACCAACTTCTTCCAATTGCAACCCACTTCTACCATTTCAACAAAAAAATATCGACTTCAACCAATTTCAATTAACTTCATCCATTTTCCAACCCATATTTTCAAACGAAAAGAACATACCCTAAGATAAGATACTTAAGCGCTTTGACACAAGACATATAACTGTTGTATTTATTTACCAGGGACCAAATTTGATTGTTGAGAGCCAGCCAGGCAGTGGGGAGGGTAAGGGTGCTCAGGAACATCGGGATGATGGCAGTCAATGAAGGCCATCACTGGCCATCCTTTCTCACAGAACGACCTTGCTAGTTTCTCTGCTTCATTTATCATCTCTGAAATTTGCTCGTTGGGTTCTGCAGGCGCCTAAGGGGGGAAAAAAAAAAAGAAAACAGAAAGACCACCAGTTATTTGCAAATCATGAAAATATATATATAAAAATATGCTCACACGATGAACTCAAGTCTATAGATCCACTGATGTGACGTATTTTGGAAGGGGAAATCTAGTTTTATTGGTAGAGACCATAAATATCTGGGACGGATTTAGAAAACTGAAGCTAATCACCATATATGATAATTCGAGTTATACGCCCAAAACTGTCATATAATATGTATCGGAGTGACGGGAATTGATGAAATTAGGAAAAAAAGTGAAGAGAAATACATACCAAAGGGCCAGCTCCAACAGTGCAAAATCCATTGATGATGTCCACAAGGACTAGACCATATGCAACATCTTCAGAAAGCTCTACTGATTCATGCTCAAGTGGAAGCTGGTCCTTGAGCAGATCAACTGTTGCAGATGAAACCATTCTCTCTCCCTCTCTCCAATGGAAGGGGTGCGGTATGTGCCTAATGTAAATGGTGGTTCTGTCCTCTGTTGCACCAATTGTCAAAAGCTATCCTACCTAATCGCAATAGAATAATGGAAGATAATTTCAGCCGCCCGCCATGGAGAAGTAATTTTCAAAGGCTCCGTTAATTTGTGCGAGTTTTATTCGATGCCATGTCCCTTTATTTGTGGTTAGAAGTGTTGGGGATATCACACATAAGTAATGAAGTCTCATATTGGGAGTTTGAAAAGAATAGTCATGGTATATAAGTCAAGTGAGTTACTTTTTTTATTATCAATTGATTTTAGGATGAAATCTCACTTGGGCTTGTTACTATGGACTTTGGTTGAAGTGGGCTTCTTTCTTGAATCTCCAATACAAGGAGATCATTTTTGAATAAACTATTTTAACTTTATTTGTAAGTATCGTGTTTTTTTTTTTGGTTTGATGTAACTTATGTTCATTATATTTTTAAGCTATGATACAACAGAATCAATTACTCTAAAGGAAAAGTAGTTCATAAAAAATATGATTATTTAATTTTAAGGTGTTGATCATTCATGTATTACGCACTGCTATTGTATACAATGTCGGCTGACATATCATTAAGAATTTTTTGCCCTTAACTCCTATTATGAATTCCTTTTCCCTTTTTCTTTGCACACAAATAGTGCACCTAGCTTAGGGTCTAGTGCTTTATTAGAAGGCAATGTAATAAGTCAAATTTTTAGCTTTCCAAAGGAACAAATGTTAACAAAAATCATCCTTTCAATTGCACTCAAAGAGATATCAGACTTTCTATAGGCCTAATTACCAAACCTACTACAAGGAGCTTCCATAACATTGAACTACAATGTCTTAGGCCTAAGGCCTATTCATGTCTTTATCGATATGGAGATATTATAAATACAGGTTAGCTTGAGTAATTTGACACTTATTTTTCTTAAGTAAGATTTTATATTCGAGTCTTATAAATAGAAAAAAATCTATAACAAAAAAATTCTATCTATTAATGAGTCAACAGTAATTCAACCCTGATAAAATAAAGACCCAACCATTAAAAAAAAAACTAAGGATATGCTGCTTTCCCATTGCCCACGGCCCATGGCCACGGCAATGCCCCCAATGGCCTCTTTTACTGCTTGGCTAGTTGGCGTGGAGATAACGGAAGATATGAAAAGAGTAGCTTCTAGAAGCTGAGTTAACCTCACTCACGCCTGTATCGTCGACGCCCTTCATCATCCAGACGTCCAATGGAAGACCAGCAATAGACGAGCAACCGCCTTATACTCTGGAGTGACACACACTCACCCTGTACTATTCGCCTCCAAATTCCATCAATGGCTGACTCTGCCTTCAAGAAAATCCAGATTCAGCGTGACGACACTGTGAGTTTCACTAAAATCTCTCTCTTCTCGGCTTTGATTTACTGGGATTTCCTGAAAATGAGATGCTTATTCTGTGAATTTGTTGTATTCTGGGTAGATGGTAGCTAGGTTTTTGGCATTTTTACTCTTTTTTGTTTGTTATTTTTGGATGGAAATGAGGTGGGGTTCTCTCCATATGCACATTTGTGGGGTATTTGTTTGCGCACAGTGCAGAATATTGCATTTTTATGGTTATCTAGCATTTCTAGCGGCATTTTAGGGTCAGTCAGTTGCTCTTTAACGTCATTTGGGGTTTTCCTGGGTTTATTTTTTTGGGTGACTCTGCTATGTGGAAGCAATCCATCTTTTTCTTTAGCTTACTGATGCGCATTGACTGGGTTTTGCTACGTTTAGTATCATTTGTTTAAAGATATGTCAAAATTGAGTTTTCAATCTCAGAGTTCATCAGGAATTTCTGGGATTGTACATTGAGTTTGAGGAACTCCTCAATGATTTTAATTGTTATATGGTTGATTTGATTCTATAATGCTTTAAGAAGTCATGTGTTGCTGGCACATAAATGACTAACCTTTCTTTTTTCTTTTTCATATGAACTGCTAGACCTTTGATGCTTATGTGGTTGGAAAAGATGATGCCCCTGGGATCGTTGTGCTTCAAGAGTGGTGGGGTGTAGATTTTGAAATCAAGAACCATGCCATCAAAATCTCCCAGCTAGAGCCCGGTTTTAAGGCACTCATTCCTGAGTAATGAGCCCTTGTTCCTCTGGTTCTGCATAAGACTTTGAAAGTGTTGGAAGTGCAAATTTGATTGATCATGTATTCACTTCTGCAGTTTGTATCGTGGGAAGGTGGGTTTAGATGTGGCAGAAGCTCAGCATTTGATGGACGGTCTTGACTGGAAAGGTGCTGTTAAGGATATCGAAGCTTCAGTCAGCTGGCTCAAAGCTCATGGCTCTCGGAAGGTGTGTCCTTGCTGAATCTTTTTTCAGGACATGAATTGGGCAATTCAAAAGTCTGTTTTTATGTTCAATTCACATCTCCTACTGAGGAGAAAGTTTATGGAAGCCTTGAAAAATGATAGGGTGTACGTCATTGTTGAGAAATATTCCTTGTCTTAACTTGAATACACCGATTCTGTGGACATGGGATCGGATTATCCGATGAGTTCTTTTTGCGTATTTGTTTTCATAGGTTGGTGTAACTGGCTTATGTATGGGAGGTGCTCTCTCAATTGCAAGTGCTGTTCTAGTCCCTGGCGTTGATGCTGTTGTTGCTTTCTATGGTGTTCCTTCACCAGAGCTCGCTGATCCTGCCCAGGCTAAAGCTCCTGTCCAAGCTCACTTTGGGGAGCTAGATAACTTCATTGGCTTTTCTGATGTGACGGTGCGATCCTTTGTCCATTCCTCTTCTCCAAAAACAAAATAAAATTAGAAAGCAGAAGATTTTCATTATTTTGTGTACTTTGTAAATTCCCTTGGCTTCAATATTTAGTTATAATGTGGACCAAGAAAAGCAATATTACCTTTAGATGTGGAAAACATGAAGGCCAGATTCAGTTGATGGTTATGAGATGCAATCATGCAACCTTCACTTCATTCTTTCTGGATGCAGTAGTGCACTATTTCTTGCTGGTCACATTAGGGCATGATCATATTTCTGGTGCTTTTAAACTGTATATGAAATTAAGTGCAAGCAAACTCGGAGTGTAGCAACTGGCAACTATGACACCAAATATGAAGCAGCAAAAGCTTTGAGAAATTCCTATGATTCTTGTTTTACTGTGATCAGTCTTGATATTCTTTGTGCAAAGGTGATCTAAGCTGTAGTGTTTGAGGATTTCATGTTGCCCTTTTAAACTCGGAATATGGATTAGGTCAGCTGTATTCTATTTGAGTTTGGAACGGAGATATAGACAAGTGATACGGTCCTGAGGCTCATTTGAATTTGAACGTAAAACATTCATGTTTTGATATATTTTTGATATTGCAGGCCGCCAAGGCTTTGGAGGAAAAGCTGAAAGCATCAGGGGTTCCATATGAGGTGCATATCTACCTGGGATGTGGACATGCATTCATGAACAGGTCCCTGGATGGGATCGAGAGGAGGAAGAGAATGGGAATCAATGATGAAACTGAATCCGCAGCTGAGCTGGCATGGTCCCGCTTCCAATCTTGGATGTCTCGCTACTTGTGCTAATCGAAACTTGCCCCTCTTCCTCCTACCTGGCAAACTCGGTCATCTTCTCAAGAACAAATTTCCTTTCATCTTATTTATCGGGCTTTTTCGAACGTGGACTTATTAACAGGCATATTTGGTTGAACTGTGAGCCTTGTGGTGTTGCCTGGACCAACAGATGAAGTTCTTGTTGTAATGTGTTGCTGTATATTGGAACAAGAGCAGTTTGGTCTGCTTGTTTCCTGTACACCATCTGTGCTGCGGTTATGTGCTTCTTTATTATTAGTCTATGACTCTGATTTCGAGCAGTAAATTTTGACGTTTTGATCAGTCAGCAGCAAATGCCTTTGGACGGGAAGTAACCCAGCTAATGTGGAATGATTATTTTTACGTAACAGCTTGTTTTCTTGTCAGAAAGAAGGGGGGAAGGGGTGTCTCCATCCATAAGACTTTCAGGAGAAGTTTTAACTTCCGGTAGAGCTCGCCATCCTGGCAACTTGGGGTAGGGATGGCAGTATAATTTGAATTCATATTTTAAAAAAAAAAAAGTGGGAAGAAAGAAATCGTATAATTTATTCCCTTTAATATTAGTGAATATCTGTGTTTTAATTAGCATGTGAGTAGGTAATGTTTTGGGTAGGGGTTTGGTGTAGGTTATTCAAATTCAAATTCATTCAGGCTCATTATGGGAACAAATAGGTAGACATATTACGAATATATACATACATATTTATACATACATATATATATATATACACACACACGTATTTATATTAACTAAGACTATATAAATTCATGTTAAGACTTAAGATTTTTTTGTTAATTAAGAGTATGCTAGGCCTTATTGATGCTTTTATAGGACTTCGTTTAAAAAAAAAAAAATATAGATAGAAAATGCTGAGATCTATTATCAACGTTCATTATATCATGTAGACAGCAGATTTCAAAGATATATAATTTTTTTTAATTATCTACTCATCATATCGTAATTAAGTAATGGAAACACAAGAATTTGAGTGTGAATTGATTGCAATTTCATAATCTTTATCATTGTGTTTTTGGTTCCTGCTCGCATGCCCTGTATCCTATTACGGAAAAAGAGGAAATAAATCAACCAAATAACGTCGATCCCGCATGCCCTATGTCCTATAAAGAAAGAGAGGAAATAAATCGGCCAAATAATGTTGATCCAACTATAGGTGGAAAACAATTGATCTGTCAAAATAGTAAACAAGGAAAGGGAAAGCTGGAAAATTGCAAAAACAGAGACCCACCCAATTTTTTGTTATTTTTATTTTTAAAAAACCCCCCATTATGAGCTAGTGCAGCGTCAGAGAACTGGCCTCATTTCATCTACTCATTAATATTCCATTAAACCTCAATTTAAGTGGGTTTAGGTATCTCATTCCTGATTCTCATGCATCGTCATTCATTTCTTCAGGCATATTAGAGAGAGGATTGATCTTCAATAATCGTGTGCATTTCCCATTTCTTCTTTCTTAATCCCATAATTTCTGTTCTTCATCATTATCATACCAAAGAGAGGGAGATAAACCCTGAAATTAGAAAAGGGTTTTTGGTTCTGTTTCAATTATACTCCATGATCACTGTTTCATTCAGATTATCATAATGTTACCGTTAATTAAGAAAGGGTCAAGGGTCAAGGGCATCATTAATCTTTTCGTCTTCTTCATTCTCTTCTCAGTCCTTCCCACTGGTAAGTACCCAGAATCTCTTCATTCACAATATGTTCTAATTTCTTATTAACATGAATTTCTTTAATTTGGGTTATGATTTTGATTGTTTTGGGGATTTTTAATTGCAAATGTAGATGGGTTTGACCCCCTTGATGTTAATGGAAACGTAACGATCCAATGGGATATTATGGAGATGAATTCTGGCACCTATAGTGTAAGTTGATTTCAATATGCATATTGCAATCAAAATACAGCGATAAAGATCGCTAAGTCAGTATGCTAATCAAAGTATTGCCTTTTACAACTTGAAATTAATCTCAAAATTTTTACAGGCAGACAGTACTATTTACAATTACCAACTATATAGACACATAGAGTGGCCTCCTGGTTGGAGTTTGAGCTGGGAATGGCAGGAAGATGAAGTCATATGGAATATGCAAGGGGCAGAGGCCAAAGAACAAGGACTATGCAACAAGACATTCGGATCATCACGTCCTCATTGTTGCTTGAAGAATCCCGTGATCATTGATCTTCAACCAGGAGCTCCTCTCACCAAACAGGCTGCTAACTGTTGTAGAGGAGGGGTTTTAACTTCTATGACTCAGGGCACTGCAAAATACATTTCCCATTTTCAGATGACTGTTGGATATGCTAGCACTGATCACGCAGCAAACATGACAATGCCGAAGAATTTTAAGTTTGGTAGCCCTGGGTATACTTGTGGAGATGCTGATGAGGTCCATCCACCTACTAAGTTCCCTGAAGATGGGGGACGCCGATGGAGGCAAGCACTAAGTAAGTGTCAAAGCTCTTTTTGCCTTCTTTCTTGTAACTTGTATGTTTTCACCCTTTAGGAAGCTGGTCATTGTTAGTGAAACTTCTCAGGTACTAAGATACAAAGTTTTGCATTCACAAGTACTTTCCTAACATCAAAGTCTAAGTGAATCACGGTGGTCTTCTCTTGGATTTGCAGGAACATTCAGGGTGACTTGTATGTACTCCCAATTCAAAGCATCACCCGCCCCAACCTGCTGTGTCTCCTTGTCTGCCTTTTACAGTGAGACCATAACATTCTGTCCCAACTGTAGCTGCGGCTGCCAGGAACAACCAGGGGCCTCATGTCTCAAGTAAATATTATGAATCTTCACTCTTTTCTAGTATTCCTTTGATCCTTCATGTTAGTTATGTTGCTGATGCACTCTTTTTTTATGGTCTTTTCCGTACCCAGAAGAAGAGTAGCTGATGGGCAGCATAGAGCCCTAAGCTTCCCCATGTGCATCCATGGTGTTAAGTGTTGACAGTTTGATAACAAGGAATATATGTACCTGACCCGAGTGACCCTCTTCTTAGCAAATTGGTTTGAAGCTTAGTCTCTTGGTTCTTGTTTTTGCTTCCTAGGAGGAAGCCTGCGATAAAAAGCTATTGTGATACCTCTCGTTCACAATATTATCAAACCAAACCACACCTGAGAGTACCAACTAGGGCGAGCCAAGGGGGAGGGGCGTTTAGATGTATACTATGCAACCTTAATCCTTCGATAAAGTTTTAGAGAGATTGGTGTTGATTTATTGTTGATTTGGAAGAGCAATCAACACCTAAAACTCATAAATAAAAAGACTAGAAGACATTTTAGTGAGACATCGCGTCTTAGTTCAATTGACATGGGCATTGGGTTCCATGCCTACTTCCGTCCTTTCCATCCAGGTTAGAATCTTGGGGAGAGAATTTGTGGTGCCAAGTACGCTTCCCGCTCCCTAGCCCGCTATGACACCCTACATTAGTCAGCCTACTGCTAGACTCCTTTTTTTTTCTTTTTTCTTTTTTTTTTTTTTTTTTAAAGGAAGGTTACTTGCCTTTTCATAACAAGAATGCTTTAGTCTAAATCAGTAGCTGTTTGAAAAGTAGCCTTTGTTTGATCTCATCCCCAAACAATATTGTAATTGTTCTAAAGTTGGGTAAGCAACTAGATGATGTCTTGCCTGTTATGCAGAGATGGCCAAACACCACCAGTGGTACGGCGACCAACAACTGACCCAGACTATGTACCACCACCTTTGGTCAATTGTACAAGTCACATGTGCCCAATTCATGTTCATTGGCATATAAAGCAGAGCTACAAAGGGTATTGGCGGGTCAAGATCACAATTATGAATCTCAATGTACGTAAGAATTATACGGCGTGGAACTTGGCCATCGAGCACCCAAACTTGGCGAGCCTGACTCAAGTCTTCAGCTTCAATTACATGCCCCTTCCGCGTGATCGCCCAACCAGTAAGTTGAATGCAACTATCCTTTCCCTTGTAGCTTGGCTTGACCATTTCTTATCGAGTGCAACTGAATCGTTGGGATGTTCAGATTGGATCATTCTGGCAGCACATTTTGACTTATCCATACACCTGGCAAAAGGGTTATTCAATTCAGCTTGAGTTTGGTTTGATCTCAGGTGGTCAAAGCATATTTGGACCTGTGGCTATCTGTCCCATTTATGCTTATCAACAAAACATCATCCCATCAGTATTGGTCTCGCAAATATTGGTATGGGACAGTTTGGGTAGCGTCACTCTAGGTTTTGGTCAAAGGTCTTAACTCGCACTTAAGTCCAGCCTAATTTTTTGGGTCTATTGCGAACTCCAGCATTCTCTTTTCCTTTTGCTGTTATTTTGTTGTTTTTGGTGCTTGCTGAACAATGGCCTCTGATTTTTCAGATGACACTGGATTGCTCTGGGGAATACAAGACTACAATGATGTGTTATTGCAGTCAGGACAGAGTGGAAATGTGCAGACTGAAATGCTATTCAAGAAAGTTCCAGGGGTTTTCACTTTTGATGCAGGCTGGGCATTCCCGAAGAGAGTTTACTTCAATGGAGAGAATTGTGTGATGCCTCTCCCAGTTGATTTTCCTAGACTCCCTAAAGAGAAATGGAATGTTGGAAAATAGCACAATCTTGCAAATAATTTAGGATTTTGTCTGTCTTTCAGTGTCACATAGTTTGTCAGATAGCTTTTAGTTAGTTGACTAGAAGTAAGATTTGATCTGTACAGTCTTTTTCTGATTGCAGAGTGTCAAGCGCAGCCACATTCTTCCATCAATTTCTTTCTTTCCAATTTCATGGACAATTTTTTTTTTTTTGGGGGGGGGGGGGGGGGGGGGGGGGAGGCGGGCTTGGAGTAGAAGTGTTTCATATGATAGATCAAACTTTTAAATGGTCTAAGTCCAAAAACAAGCAGCAAAAAGGTTTATGAGAATCTTAGAAATTCAAAATCAGTCAAAGCTAATATTGCAAATAGGAGTTTATCCGAGCCGAGCAGAGCGCGAGCTCAGCTAGGCTTGACTTCGCTTACGAAGCAATCGAGTTGAGTTTGAACGCAAGCTAAGTTGGTCGAACCGAATCAGAGCCAAGCTTTGACCGAGCTGGGTTTAACTGGGCCGAGATTGAGCTTTACCAAGCCTTGACATACTTTATTTTTTTGCTTGTATCATACAAATCTTCTCATGATTTATTTGAACTTTTTAGAATTATAACACGCAATTTATTAACCAGGATCAACAATATACTTTACAATAGAATTATCAATAGGAAAATTATAAATACAACTGTGCATGGTACAATTTGTTTCCGAAACAAACAAATGAGCTCAACTAAGCCGAGCTAAGCCCGCCTAAATACCCTATGGTAGCACTTGGCTCGTTAAGCATGCAAGCTGAGTCAGATTCGAGCTGTAGCCGAGCATTGACCAAACGGAGCCCAAGGACTTGCCAAGCCAACTCGGCTCATTTAAAGCCCCAATCGCAAATAATGAGTCCAACACTGAAAATAATACGGTTAGACGATAAAAGTCCTCCCAAAAGATTTGGGATATGGTTGCAGCACCGCTACTTCTGAAGAGATTTGGACGTTCATCTGGCTTGCCTTACATGGGGAGGTACGTACTGTCTTAGAAGACAATTTTCAACTGATAAACATTTGCACAAAGTACATATACACACATACCAGCTTACAATTATATAACTGGCAACCGTCAACCGCAAACCCAACTTTCTCTAAAACTATTTGTGAGACTGAGTGTGGAAGCTAACAAAATTCACTCAGGTCCCCTTGTATGTAATGAATCTACAACGTACCATCCATCGTATAAGTTTTTGTAACTTTTTACTTTAAAAAAAAAAAAAAAACCTATTATGTACATCAGACCCCAGATCGCAGCCCTGGATTTTAAAGCCTACTTCTTACGCTTCCGGCGTTTCAGTTGTCTGTCCGCAGTGGCCGGACCATCACAGTTCATGTTTTCGGTCTTCAATTTTGTATTGCCATTAGATGAGATGGCCTCAGAGGATACCTTTGGTGTCTTGTTGTAGAAGGCGATGTTAGTTGCTATTGCGTATACAGTAATGTCGTACTTTGGGGACAAGTTTGCCCTCCTCTCTATGATTTCATGCTGCCCACATTGTGGATCCTGTGCTGCCGCTTCTCGCAGCTTTTGAAATATTCCTTCCTTGTCGTACTGTGGGCATTTCCTTGAAATCTGCATGTTCACCAAGGGAGGGTGGTCAAGGTTAGTGCACAATAAATGCAACAGCAAGTTGATCATTTGTGGGTGCTAGCTCGTTTTATAACGTCGTTAGGAGTTGGTGTCAGAACCTTTCGTTTGGATCTTGGCAAAATCATCCTTCATGCACTCTTCCAACCATTGAATGGGAAAAGTGTTTTAAAACATTTCTTAAAAAACGAGTAAGAAAAAGGAGGAGAAGAAGAAGGTTGATCATGTGAGCCTTTAAGCACTTATTCTCACTACTCTCCTAAGTGGCAAAAGTGGATTGTCGGGTAAATTAGGCCAAGCAAGCACCACAGTCCCTCCAAGAAACGTTTATTATGCTGTGTTTGGAAGAGGAATGAATGATGCAGACGAACAGAAAGTCAATAGTACAAAGAAGAGTTAAAAAAAAAAAAATTATTCACATGCCATATTGCCATGCCGACTTCTAGACAATTGGAAAGTCATAATATGGGCCATAAGTTGACAGAAGGAGATGACAAGTTTGGACTCTCTCACAGGAGTTATGAAATATTACAATACTGGAAGACTCAGAGCGGAAAGCTAAGTTCCGACAACTTGCCAATGCTTATGCTCTTCATCCTCCGCCCTCTACAACCCACAGGGTTAGCCTTGCATAAGGGCTAGTGGGTGGGCACACTGGCCCAGATAGGTCCCTTGAAAGAAGAGCTACTTTGGTTCTGTATTCGTACCTTCTAAAATTTTTTTACAAAAAGGTTCCAACAACTTGAGATACTCATCAGTGAAGACTGAAGACCAAAGTCAAGCTCGGACCCGTTTTTTCACTTTAGCTTAGTACATCCAGAATCGAGGTTTATCTAGATTCATCTAGAGTTATTCATATTTTATATGTCAAACTTAATATATCTGATTCATCCACAGCATCGCCTAGGATGGATGCTAACACAGGGCAGTCTAGATATAGGCAGTCTTACAATTGTACATGGAAAGGTTGTTTTAGAGAGACAAATCCAAGATTCATATCATTGTTTTTCAAGATTCTAGAAGAAAAGATAGTCTGGTGGAAGATCCAGAAGAACAGACTAAGCAAACCCTAAACAAGTTAAAAGAACATGACAATCTACTTTTGGCCAACATTACAACATATTGCCAACAATTTCAGAGGATATGATCAACCTAGCAAGAAGTTCATCTCATTGTTTCCATCGCTAGGACAGATTGAAAAAAATACACAATGGCAGCTAGAATTGATACCGAAATGTGAAAAGAAATGAGAAGCGAATTAAAAGAATAATGACTTACTTTGAAATTGACAGGGATATTAATCTGCACGTAACGACATGCACAGCCATCAATAAAGTTGATTTTCAGCACAACTTGAAATGGTTCGACGTTCCTCACAGACCTCCTGTTACACAGAGAGCATCCAAAAACACAAAAGGGAGAGTAACTACACTATTTTACAGTCCGTAAGCCTTGATGCCAATGTAGTTTATAAAGGTCTCTTTTCCTCGGTGTCACTAAGGTTAAAACCAAACTTCATGAACATAACATTAACAGTCAACTGACAATGAAGCACTACACAACACTGTGATAGATCCCGAAGTTTGAAGTACCAGATTGCAACCTTTGTTTCCACCAGTTAATTGGGGGGGGGGGGTTGGGGGGGGGGGGGATTATAAATTTCAAAAAAATATCTTCCAATTTACAAACGCTTAGGTTGAGTAACAGACCAAAACACCATATGAGACAGAAGTCATAACCCTGATAGCGCCATATAAGACAGATGTTGTGATTCATGAACCCACTCAACTCAACATTTCAAAAACCAAACGAAGATTTGTTGGAAACAACCAACCCATTGTGGATCTTGCTAAAACAGGATCCCAGCGAGTAAAAATGAACACAACTCTACTCTAATGTGTGGGAATTGTTGACAAAATGAGCCAAACATCACTCATACCTCTTCAGAATAAAAGGCTGCTTTTCCAAAATGGCACCTTTGAGCTCCTTCCTCTCTGTGAAGGCAACCTGAGACGCAAAAGGCAAAAACATTAATCATCAAATCAAAACCATCATGACATGATGAACTGAAGCCAAGAGTGTGACAAACAAATCTAAGATGAGACATAACCCCCAGGGGAACCGGGGGGGGGGGGGAGCAACCCAAGAGCCTGGTAATTCACATCAACTAACGCTCCAACCTAGAATCAAAGCCAGACCTAGCCTGTAATCAAATGATTTTCAGTTATGCTAACAGCAAAACCGTGATCTCCCGCTTTTTATGCAACTTAACTGTGTATAACGTCACATTTTTTACTCTAGCTATGTTTTACAGTAGCTTGATTACAGAGATGATATCATGCACATCTAGCAACTGACAAAAAATTGCTGGGTAGAGAAGAAAAATTAGCCAATAAAACTCATTTTCTTGGTTTCATTTCAATCAATCTTCAATCCATTTGCAAGACTTTGCAAGTGACAACTACAGACAGACAAGGCCCCTTTATTTAATTTCAGGTGCAAAGAACCTATACACATTTGTATATCATAAGTCATAGCACATGTATGAATACTCAACAGTGGGTTAAGGCAGAGCACTAAAGAATAAGTGCACAGCGCTTCTCATCGATTCATTGAATTGCAGTGATGGATTTCAACAAGGAAACTGAAAAACATCTTCAGAACAAAACAGATTTGACAGTTCAAAAAACTCCAGAAGGGACTTTGGCAGCACAATATTCGAAGGGAATTTACCTCAACACATTTAACGAAAGGTAATGGAGCTCGGTGCCCATGAACACTTGCAATCCCAAGGTTCCAATTCATGTATCTTCTATCTGCAGCATGCATAGATAGGGGGAAGGGCTTTATGGAACAAGCAAAATCTTCTACCAAATCCCAAGGATGATATGCTGAGTTTTGTTACATTTTACATTATTGATTTATTACAGTGCATCCAACAGCAATGGCAAAATGAACAAAACAGTAGTAATAGTGATCAATTAGTGAATTCAGAAATCACCTGAACTCAGAGTTTGAGTGAGAACTATCTGGAAAAGGTCTATCCTGACAAATGGAGGAATCCGGAAACTTAGATTGTTCATGACACCAGCAATGACCTGTGTTTTAACATTGGTGAGTTATGCCTGGCCATAGTCAAGCTTGAATAGTAGCATCAGGGCCATCAGCAGATTCAGGCACCATAACACCTCACTGCAATAGGAAATTAGGCAAATACCTTGTCTACGAGCCCACGAATAACTAAACTTGCTTTCTTGTCCTTGGGAGTTTTCTGAAGAAAAGGATGAACAGATATTTAGCATCTCCATAAAGGGGGTGCATTGACAGACACAGGATCGTGACAAAGAATTTGGTGCCCAACACCTTTGCATTGGAAGTTTTATTCTTACTTGATCAGATGCATTTATGACAACAAAGGATGTCTCACGTCAACTATCAACATCAAAAAAAGATCTCCATTCTGTGGCACGAATGGAGATGATGCTCAAAAGACTAAATTGGCCGAGGTCACAACTAATAATCATCTCCAGAACAACTTCCCAAATTTTAACTCCTCAAGTATGCGTATGTATAACACATCGTTAGTTTGGGAGGAAGATATCGAATTTATAAGCTCTATGCCCACCAAGCATAATAAGGCCTTCTACATTTGGCCTTGAGTTATTGAAAGTAATGGGCTCAACCATTGGACTTCCCTCTATAGTTGGTTGGTTGTGCACTTTAGCTTAGTTCGTTACATTTGGTATTGTTGTCAACTCTCTTTCGCAACGTGTGAGTCACGTGGGGGCCCACTGTACGGTCTCTCCATAGCACCCATGACACCCTCAGTGCAGTAGGAGAAGAGGGTGGGTGGCATCATGGAGATCAGTGGCAGCAACATGGGGGGCTAAGGCCTTGTAAGCCATATTCCTAAGGAGAAGATCCGAACATCGCCTTTTTTTTTAAGTGACGAAGGTTGTAACGCCCCAAGTATATGTGTGTATGCGTAAGAAGGCTTTGCCACACATCACTATTTTAAGAGGAAGATATTAACTTTATAAGCTTCAGACCTACAAAGGCCAAAGGCCTTCTACTTTGGGCTTGAGTGGTTGAAAGTAATGAACCCAACTGTTGGAGTTCCCAATGTAGTAGGTTATCTTAGGTTCTTTGGGCTGGTGTTACACAGAAGCAGTCTCCGCAAATTCAACATGAGGCCATTCCACAATGAAACAGCCACCCAAGAAAGGTTTTGAAAATGTGTTTTGCCGCATCATAGTTGTTCATCACATTTCACATTGAAAGGCCGCTACAGCCATTCTAGACCAGAGAACGGTCGCTTCAATATCAGCCATGACAAACCACTCTAAAACAGGGGCGACACTTATATCTTCAATTTCGTAAGTTTTTAGTAATTCATATATTGTACCTCAGTATTTATTTCTATTTGTTAGATTTATAAAGTATTCCAAGTACAATAACCAAACATTGTATGGTAGATCTTTTTGAAGAATTCAAGTTACGATAACAACAATCTGTTACAAGATTGCTGTACTATGCAACTCCTCAATACAGCATGAACCAGCACAATCACGACCAAAATACATTTTGAATCCCTCATGCTCCCTTGAGTGGAGAAAAGACAGGTGGCTCCAGACTATACTCCTTTGGAAGGAGGAGGGTTTTTTATTCCTCTTGGTTTGATGTTTGTCATTTTTGTGCATAACCTATTTTTGGGGTTGTAATTAGTCTTATGTGGGATGCTTTTTCAGCATTCTTTCTTGTAAATATCCGTTGTTATTCTGAATATATAATATTTTCCTTATAACAAATCAAAAATTAAAGAAAAAAAATCCTCTGATACATTTAATATTAGCTGCTACCAGACACTCACAAGTAATCTGTTGATTGAAGGTATAGAGGGTGCAAAAAGCATCAGAATGTCTCCCTGAGGAGGGTGCTACTTGGAATCCGTCAAGGTGTTATAAATGATAGAAAACAATAATCTTGTGGTAGTGGAAAACATAAATAGACTAAGAATAAAAATCTCAATTTCAATTGACACAAACTATTTCAGCGTTAGCAAATGTTGGACCACAAATTTTTAGCATTGGAGCTTGGCTATGTCCATCATCATCCCTAATTAAGCAGGACTGTGGCATCTCCATTAACAAATCACCAGCATGTGAAGGATATGGTTACAAACTTTTTCCCCCTTTTTTCTTCCTTTATTTTGACCGGGGGGAAGGGGGTTCATACACTTTTTTCGATCTTTTCCTTTCAAAGTGCAGAAAGTTTTTGAACGTTAATGACGACATAATCTGATTAGCATGTACCTGAAGATTCACAATCACTATTTTCCCTCCTCCACGGAGACATTTAAGAGGCAAGTTGCAAGCAGGCCTGATCTGCAAACTGCACAGAGAAATGAGGAATGATACTAGAAATTAAAACAAGTGTAACAAACAACTCAAACACGCCAGAATGGACCATGGCACCAGCCCATTACACATAAAATGCTAGTGGACACCTTCTTTTCTGTTTTTTTTTTTTTTTGGTTCTTTTTTCAAATTGAGATCCTTAACAGGAAATTGACATTGCATTTAGATCTCTTTTATGTATCAAAAGTCAATACCACCTGCAACAACTATGAATTACACTGCCAAGGAAAATGAATACAACAATAAAGAGCGGTACATTGGTGTTGGAATTTCGCTAATCCACTCAGCAATCAGCATTAAGACTTGCTCAAACACAGCAAATTTTTGCAGTCAAAGTTGCTTTGTAACCTTATCAGTGCTCTTAAGTTAATGTTTTTCTTTCTTTCCTCTTTTTTTAATTTTTGGTAGGAGGGTTGGGGCACCACTGTCAAGTTGTTAACAAACTCTGGGGTGGATCTCTGTGGGGCTAGCCATCCAATTCCGAACTTTTCGAGATATTGCATGAATACAATGTGTTATCTATAAAATGCATAGAGTGCTAGCATAATGATCAAGCGTAGGCTGGGGGTTCAGACATTGGCCCTCCAAGCAGTTTTTCCTTTCATCTTTCACTACTAAGGGCCTGTTTTTTCGTGTGTAAATTGGGGTGGGTAAAAAGGTGAAGTGGGTTGAAATAGGTTAAGGTAGATTAAAGTAGGTTGAAGTGGGTTGAATTTTTTTTATGTGATAAATTGAACTTGGTTAAAATAGTGGAAGTGAGTTGAAATAGGCTGAAGTGGTTTGAAGTGCGTTGAAGTTGGTATTTTGGAATTTACCTACGAAAAGAACAGGCCCTAAGTAAATTGTATTGGAGGAATTCAACAGTCAACTTAGTTTCTTAGAGGATAGCAACGGCAAACCCACTCATTTCTATGACGTAAGCCCCATACATGTCAGATTTTATTCATGCTAACTGGATTTCCAATTATTTCCATGAACCAGACTTATCTAACAATTAACAGGAATGATTTGAAGCACGATGTAATGCTGACAAGGAAAACTTGTGTTTGCCTGGTTCCCAAACACAATACAAGATCAGCCATTCTGCAGTGCTTCTCAGCAGCATTCATCTCCTTCGGAGGCAAGGCATCCTGAGTAAGAGAGAACCATAAGCTCAGCACCTTTTCCGGTCTAATGATATCTAAAACAATAAAAAGAAGATTCCATCCATGACGAGCATCTACTCATGCCCTACACCAACCAAGGCTGGAATTGTGGGTTAGTTAAAAAAAGAAGCATTCACTCATTCCCGTGGCTTTTTTACAGCCTTTTCTATCATTTTCCATGATGTGAGCAGTAGATCTATAAAGTCCCATGAAAACCCGTCGTACTGTCACACATTGCAATGTTTGAACATGACAATAACATACAAATAAAATGATAGTCAATATCATTTACATATGATGCCAGGGGAAGGACGAAGTACCTCCCAATCCAGAACAGTATCTCTTAGTCTGGCATTACAAGACACGACTGAACAACGGCGAGGTGTTTCCTTCAATCCAATTGTTTCAACCTCAAAATCTCGTATGTACCTTCAGGATTAAGTTCAGTATCAAAAGATCATGAAAAAGGTATAGCATCAGTAAAAGGGCTTTACAATTGCCTTAGCAGAATGCATCACGGAATAGAAAGGCAAAACACAAAAGCAGCAAAACCAAAAATTTAAGAATAAACATCAAGTCTTACTCGACTCCACAAGCTGGACAAATCTCCAAAAAGGAATTCCCATGCAACTCTGCAAGTTTTTCCCGCAGTAATCCCGATCGAAGATGCAGACCGTCAACATTCTAGTATAAATCAATGCACAGGGCAAACAATATAAGAAAACAGTCACCTAAATTTCATGATTCGCATAACCAGCTATATTAGAGTATGCCTTAATAAAGAAACTGATAGATGTCTTGATGACATAGCAGGTATTTGGTGATCTGTAAACCTATAAGAAACTGATAGATGTCTTGATGACATAGCAGGTATTTGGTGATCTGTAAACCTATTAATGCTCAGAAACAATTACCATAATGCCTTCAACAACGTCTAAATGCTTCAGAGACCATGGACTATCCAAATAAATGCCTAAGAATAGATGAAGAATAGATGTATTCTCCTTGGACTTCATAATGCCTCTCTGCATTGTGTATTCTAAGTTTCAATCATGAAACCTAACCTAAAAGGAAGGACAGTCTTAAAATATTCATTCCGCTGTAGATTTCCACCTTATTGCCAAAAGGCTCAAATATTTTCCTCCTTCCTTATTAGGAAAGTGTTTCAATTTTTTATTTGGAGATGAGGATGTGCAAAGCAAACAAGTCAGACAAAATATAAAGTAGTAACCAAGGCTTCATGAGGGAGCACTGGTGTAGTCCAGGCCTCTGCCTCATTCAGACTACAGCGGTATGAAATCCATAAATTCATGACCTACATGCTAGTATGAAAGGACCCCATGGTAGCAAGGAGCTCTGTATGAGTGTTCAAATAATAGGGCTCATGAAGCATCTTTCTATTCCAAAAGGACAGCTAGATGTACGTACAAGTTAAACGTTCCAAATGGAACACAAACCTGGCTAATGACAAACTTGAGGATACCAGCTTTTTCCAGCTCAACCAAAGCCATGTGTGTCATACCAGGCATTGCTCGATTGAAAGGTAAAGTTGCTTTAGGCAAGACCTTGCCTTCGCGCTGCCAATCCAAATCCGAAAAAACCAGAAAGGAACATCTTAGGCACCATCCAAAAGGACTTAAAGAGTTTGTGTACTAATTGCTATAGTACGCCCACATCACGCATTTTTCTGACACTCATCTATTGACATTTATAAACAACATCAAGTGGGGAAGACAACATAGAGTCTTTGACAGAATACATGTCGGCCAGTCTACAGTTGGCCAGCCTTATAACGGCCAACATGCTATAGTTTTGCTAAAGAGAAGAGCTTATGTATAAATAGAGGGGTTTCAGCAGGAACTATAACGTAGGAATTTCAAGTATGATAGCATGCATGATAAAACTTGAGTCTAAAATACCATATACAGATAGGAGAACATAGATCAGAGCTCCACTTCGTGCGAATACGATTCCATAGCCAAGATTTTGAAGCTCCTTGGTTTTGGTTATAAATTATATTCTCAGAAGTCCAGATATGATGCATGTTGACCAACGAATCCATCAATGCTTATGACAAATTGACCTAGGAAGCCACGACACAATAAGATCCCCTAAGTAAAGAGAGCTATCAATAGATCATGTCATCTGAAAAAGTGATCAACACAAATCATTAAAACACAGGAATTCTCCAAATCATTCTACAATGTAGACTTCCTTATACTGAAAGTCACCATTTCACTAAAACAGCAATCAGTACAGATAGAACCAACATCAGTCTGCCACTACTGCTTATCTATTGCCTTATTCAATTGAGAGAAATCGATTGCACCCAAGCTTGATTTTTCTTGAGGTTCATGGCAGCCATATTACTGCAAGTGCATATAGCTTTAAATTGCTGAATATTACCTGAAGTGTCCAGATGCCCTTGGGACCTCGAAAATCAGGGATGCCACAAGAAGTAGATATACCTGCACCTGTAAATACAACCAGATGCTTACTCTGCAAGACACAAACAAAGACGACAAATATTAACAAAATAGAACCAACGTCAGGAAGCAGCAACAGATTTTGATTTATCTGGAGCCCGAACCTTTCGTATCATAAATGCAAGCTGCTCTGTCTGCCAAAAAATCAATATAAAAAAGAGGTTGGGTCAGCATGACAAGATAGACACATGGTGAAAATTTTCGGAAGTGCCGAAAATGGAGAACGGGTACTGGAAGAATAAAAACCCAGAAGTGATGCAGAGAGCAAGACGTAGCTTAAAACATGACATTAGACATACCAACTGAGGCCATAACTGCAATAAATGGTCACTTGATACTCGAGACTGCGAGAGCTGGAATACATATAAAAACTGCCATGTGTGGGGAAAGTTCTAGTGCAAACCATGCATTGAGAAAGGCAACTAATCATGTGACGTAGTTCTTCGCGTCCTTGATGTTAGCAAGCATCCAATGGCAACATAAAATGCAATGGTGAAGGTGACTGGCTCCATAAACAGGCCCTTCTCTGTTTTACTCAGGGTTTTTTTTGGAGGGACTTGGGGGGAGGGGGGAGGGAAGGTGACAGTTTTAATCAGCAACAGAGTTAGTGGAGAATCACCTCCCCACTACTCTCCACCCATGCTTGTCCCCCAACCATCAAACTGAAAGGAAAAGTAATACCCAGAGCTCATTCAAACGGAAAAATGTTCCGAAGAATGCCATCTTTTAAACTCAAAAACAGATTAACAACAGAAGATTAATAATTGACCCTCAGGATCCTTCATATGTCAACGGACATAAAAACAAAAGCTCTCAAAATAATGGTACTGTTGTATTCTGGCAGACACAAGAGTTACTCTCATCATTTAAAAAATAAGGGTAGCGCTGCTTTCCAATAGTGTCACAGTTCCAGTGATCCTCGACCTAAGGCTGTGCTTATCTACTCCTCAAACCAGAAAATTTTCAAGCAAGCAAAAGTTTCACTTCACAGTCCCTAAAGGAAGAAGCTTTGTTGGCTCAAAATCACAGTGTTCCTCTGTGTAGAGACTGCTTGTTGGGGACTGGGGAAAAAAGTGGATATGCTAGAGCAAAGAGAGGAAGTATCCAATGCTCAGATACTTCACAGCCCCTTTTCTGTCAGCTGTTTGATTTCGGGCTATTCCAATTGCCCAAAAACCCCTCATTTTGGCTTCTTGTCATTCTTCATTGGCACAAGCTGATCATGGCCCTAAACTGCTCCTCTCCTCGGAGCTGCTGTAGATATTTTATGCCACCCTAGGCAGTATTACACAATTAAAAAAAAAATGCCAGCTTTCTGACCTTTCAGATTCCTAATTCAAAATTGACAAGATGGCGCTAATGAAGCCATCACATTCATTCAATTTGTTTGATACGATATTCGCAACATATTAGGATGGTTAGCTGGTAAAATGCTCAATGTCTCTCAGAACAATGAGAATGAAGACTTTCAGACACAATTGACACAGTTTTTGCAGTTCTGGAAACACATTTGAGTTGTCAAACAGAAACCATGTGCTCCTCTTACCCCTTCAATTGTATCAGGACCATTATCATTTACAACTGAGAGTGTGTGTTGGATAACACTGGAATACCCAATTTTTTGGAGTCCCAGAGTTACGCTTGAAGATCAACCAGATGATGTCAACAATGCTATCATACATGTTGAGAGTTTTGTTAGATATACTTAGAACATCTTCAATGCATGGGAGGCGGAGCGGTGCAAGGCAATTGAGAAGCTATCTGCAGAGTGGTGAGATTCAATTGAGAACCTCTGGACAGTTTCTATTGCATACGATTTCCGGGATCTTTCAAAAATATCCAAGTAGACTTCAAATGGAAACTATATGCTCCTATGAGCCCCTCAAAATGTTTCAGCGAAATTTGGAAACACTTCTCTTCTCTTTAGGAAGAATTGAAACTTGGTCTCTTTTGTGGAAACTAAGCACTCTACCATGAGGTTTCCTCCTAAGGGGGCCGCAATTTGGAATCATTTCAACTGAACATCCTAAGGGGCCCCATTTAGTTCAAGGTTTTTTGAGCTAAAAAATGGGAAAACATGAATCATATATTTCCATGCCTTATGCTTCGTTAGTGTTTTCTAGCACTACCTTACATACCAAATGGTATGACTAACCCACAAGGTATGGGGCTTAGGAAACCTCTCTCATCACCATGGTCAATACAACTTCATACCCATAAGTCACACTTACAACTAATTCCCAGATTTAACAAAATAAATGGAGCCAAAACCATCCTCATAAACCCCAGGCTTCAATCTCAGTTCTATTCCATTCTAGCTTCGTTGAACCAACTGAGCCCTAAAAGGTTTTAAAGGCGGAGTGGTCCCTACGATCGCTAGTTCCCCACACTCTGCCTAAGCAGCATTTTAAGTATATAGTTGGATTTAGAGCTAACATTGCATCCAGCATTCAGCCATTCACTCGAAGGGCAATGAGTAGTGGTAAGTGAGATATTTTCAAAGCTGTGTCAGTGCAATGACAAGGTTTCGGACCCTGGGTGGATCCAAAGCCACATAGATTCACTTGCCCTCTAATGACAAAAGTGCAGAATGGTCAGACACTGTAAAATTACGATTTAACGATGCAAAGATTCTTCTGTAGCTTCTAGACTTTATTAGCCTACGTAGCTAAAATCCCAAGACTGATATACTCCTACAATTAATTTCCAGCTAACCCAGAGTACAGACCCTACATTGTCATTGTCGTCGACTATTTCGATGCAACAAAATAACATGAGTTCACAATAGTAGCGGTCACCATGAATGTAAGGTTTAACCACTCTTAGATTATCATAGTAATTCTAGATCAAATTGGCTTCCCTAGATAAAATCATAGAACTGAACTATGCTGTACAATAAATTTTAAGGTGACAAAAATCCCAAGACTGCATTGTCCGTAACTATTCAAGTTGATCGTCTCATCTACATTCAATCCTTCCAATCACAAAGGCAATAAGGCCGGAATAGACCCCCAACATCTGATATTCGCCACCCCAAAATACTCAGAGCATGGCAGTACCAGAAAAAAAAATGAATTGCATTGAAAAGTTACGAATTTTAACGCTGAGAAAGAAGCAAAAGGGCAAAAACAAGATCACAAATTTGCAGACATAATATATGCAAATCATCAATTCCTAGAACCTAATAGCATTTCATTGTCATTGGGTATCTAGTAAATTTAGATCAAATGAACAAGGATAAATGAAAGGGTATGAAATGCAAAATCGAGTGCACGAAAAAGGGCAAGATATGAAACCGGAAGCGATGAGAAATCCTTACTTTTTCTTGCAAAATGTGAGATGGGTCGAAAAATTCAGCCATTCCCACTTTGCCCACATCTTCAATGTACGAAAGCTTCTCTGCGTAGCCCAGAGACATGGTGATGGGCTTGGCTTGGCAAAACCCTCTCTTTACCCCTCTCTCTCTCTCTCTATCCCCCCCTTCTCCTTCAAGTCTGTGACCTCAGCGCTCAAATTGGAGGTTTGATCAGAATAAACAGAGAGAGGGATCTTCTTCAGGTGCTTATTTTGGTATTTTCTGTAGTTCTGTTCAAGGAGGACCCAATAGCCAGAATCAGCCGAAATTTCCCCCTCAAAGCAGGAATTTCTCCATTGAGTTTACATTAAAATCTCCGAATCTTTTCACTTTTTTGTCCTGAAAATTGAAATGATTGATGTTATACTCATATCAAAAAATACAGTAGTAGAGAGTTTATAGTCCCAGCTACCATTGAATCATTGATTCTTTTTTTTTTTTTTTTCAAAATAACACATAATTATTACTTTTTCATAACAATATTTTCTTGATGTTGCTTAATCTAAACTTACAATTGTGCAACCTTCATTTCATTCTTCGATTATGTAATAGTATACCATTTTTTTACTGATCACATTAGTACATGATCATAATTCTAACTTAAATTGCAACTAAAGTTAAATACAAGTTAATTTTGTCAAGATCAATCAGCAACATAACACCAAGTATAAAGGAGCAAAAATTTTGAGCACTTCTATTTCTATGTCAGTTCATGTGACCCGTGCTATTTATTAATCTAAATTAATATGAAAGTTTACTCCTTAAAATGATATACTTTTGATCAGTTATGATACTCTTTTTTTTGGAGGACCGATGATTTTTTGCTGCCATTGTAGATGCCTCATCTATTGAGGCAATTGAATGTTCTATTCAATTTATTTTAGTAAGATACTCATTCATTTGGGGGCGGAGGGGAGTTAAACTCAGGACCGATATCTTCGGCTACGAAGGTTTTGGAGAAAAAGTATAAAATATAATGGATATCTTATGAGATGCACATTGTCACATGACAGGTACATACATAAATGAACAAGTATTTGAAAGGCATTGAGAACGGACAAAAAGTGGGAATGAATGTCTGAAACTGAAGCAATTGCTAAGCTAACACAGTCTCACTTCCAATCTTGTATGTAGTACTACTTGTGCCAAGTGAAACTTTCACATCTTGTTGCTTCCTTTTCAACCTTGGTCATCTTTTTAGAGTATTCTTAATTATAATTCAATTTTTTGAAACTAGAGCTTGTCACATCAGTACAAATTTTAATTTTTTTGAATTTGCATTATATTATTTCTTCAATTTATGAAACTCTAATTTGAATTATCTAATAAAAATATTTATCATTGGACCATCTTATAACAGACAACCCATCTCCTTAATCATTTTAAAATTATATATTATCCAAAAAAAGAAAAATGCAAAAATATATTAAAAACAACAAAAAGATGGTATGCGTGGCGGAACTTTGTCCAATTTCACCCTGCGTGTCAATTCCCTCAACTACCCATGACATTTGGACAACCGGCATGTGGGGGCTTGCATTCCACTTTCAAGCCTTGTGTTGAGAATGCTCTTAAGAATAAATTGTATTTCATCTTATTTGTCGGATATCATCACTTATCGATTGGAATTTATGAACATCACATTTGATTTATTTGCGGGCCTTGTGGTATCGACCAGGCCATCAAAAGAATATTTTGTTATGAGACGTTGATATTATATGGAGTAAAAGCTATTAACCTACTTATTTATGTGTTTCATAGGAGATGAAATTGCGTACTTCTTTATTTATCGTATAACGTTAGTTCTATGAATGACTACTTTCACCTTATCCTTAATATTTCGAACAAGAAGTCTTGATGGAAAATCCACCTCTAAAACTAATTTGGAATGACGATTTTAACACAAATCATGTTTAGGTTCATTGCGTGAGAGGAAATTTACCTATTTGTTTATTTGTTTATTTTTCTATCCATGAAATTGGAGAAGTTCATATTTCATGAACACTTTACGATTCTTCTTCCGTCAGGGAAAAGAGAATTTATTCTGACTGTCACCGCACTTTTCTTTATCAACGGCCAAGAGAAACGAGAGCCTTTTTCCGGTTTTGCCCACCAAACCCGGCGAGCTTGGAGAGAGAAAAATGGCAACTCCTGCATCTTCCAACTCCTCATCAGCTCGAAACCCAGAACTCCGGAGAGACAAAATCAACAACAAATGGGTGATTTTTTCTCCAGCCCGATCCAAACGGCCCTCTGACTTCAAATCCAGGGCCCCAGCTTCGGACCCGAACCAGAACCCGAATCAAGAATGCCCCTTTTGTGTTGGGCACGAGCACGAGTGTGCCCCCGAGATCTTTCGGGTCCCCCCTGATTCCGGACCCAAATGGAAGATCCGGGTTATCCAGAACCTCTACCCTGCTCTCAGTAGGGACCTCGAACCCCACTCGGGTGACTTGGGCTCACTGGAGTGTGGAATCTTACCAGGGTTCGGGTTTCACGACGTGGTAATCGAGACGCCCACCCACCCGGTTCATCTGTCGGATCTTTCATCTTCTGGGGTGGCCGAGGTTTTGTTGGCTTATAAGCAGAGGATCATTCAGCTTGCTTCCTTCGAGGCCATTAAATACATTCAGGTGTGTGTGTGTGCGTGTGTTGTGGCTCTGGTCTCATGAACTTAAATTGTGAAATGTGATGCAGTGGTTTAATGGTAAATGTCGAATTTGTGGGGGTATATTGAGCTGCTGTGAATATCTGAACAAAACTAATTTGGAATCATGTTAAGTTGTAAACTTGTAATCTTGTATAAATTTCTGAAAAGAGAAAAAGTAAAAGGAGATAGTTAATGCTCAGAACATAGAAGGAAATGCATTACCTTTAGATGAGCATTGTCGGAAATTTGTGGGATTTGGAGGAAAATAGTTTTGCTTTCTTGGTTCCTATTCAATTACTAATAGCAATAGTTTCAACTGTTTTACGGGCATACAACTACATAGTTATGATGTTTACTTGTATTTATAAGTACCATTGTCATTCATGAGGGCAACATTGGTATATGGTTTGTTGATTGACTTACAATGAATCATCTCTGAATTCTTCTAGCAGTGCTTAGTCTTGGAGAGGCTGAAGGAAATGGCTTTTGGAATGTTCCAATTATATGCAAAGTTGATATCCTTATTTAGTTAGTTCCAAAATACATGTCCCTATTTGGTGGGATAGGCGTCATACACCATTTTCGACAATGCAGTTCGATGCATCCCATTCCATGAATGTTGAACCGATGTAAAGGGGGGCATATCAGCTGCCTTTTTCTTATTCAAATTGAAATTGTTATCCCAGCCCCCTTGGCCTTGGAAGTTTAACTAGAAGTTATTATGTTATGGCTTTTTGATCTTTTCAGGGTGCTTGTTCTCACATTGGACAGAATGGGAGTTTGCTATGTTAGGGTGAAGATTTTTTTGATTATGGCATCTTGGTGCATCTATTAAATTGATGTGCTATTAATGACACTCCTAGCTTTTGAGTTTGTTGTTTTCATGACGTTCTTGTCGCTCATTTGCTGTGAGAACTGAGAAGGCTGATTCAGTGGTGCCATTACTCTTCAGTTGCGATGATTTAGTATGTCCCCCCCCCCCCTTCTTTCTATGATCTCATAAAGTACCAGATATTTTTGCGCCATGCAGGTGTTCAAAAACCATGGAGCTTCAGCTGGAGCGTCAATGAGCCATTCTCATAGTCAGATTATAGCTCTTCCAATAATTCCTCCTTCAATATCTACTCGCCTCACAGCTATGAAAGAGCATTTTGATCAAACAGGAAAGTGTATCCTGTGTGAAGTGCCGCCCAAAGAGCTTCTCATTCATGAATCAAGACATTTTATTTCAATTGTTCCATTTGCTGCAACTTATGCTTTTGAGATTTGGATTATTCCTAGGCATCACTCTGCCCATTTCCACCATATAGACAAGGAAAAGGTAAACTCCAGCGCTTCTGTGTCGTGGCATTTTAATTTATCAGTGTTGCTGAAACTTGGGTATATCGTACTATAGTGTCTGTACCTCTGTTGGAGAGTTAAGTACCTATAAGTTGTACTTTGGGTGAAATCCTCTCTCGAGGTAACATAGAAGGATTGATTTTTATTTTGCAATCAATACTCAGCCGAGGCAAGATTAGATTTAGGGTGGTTGTGTTTTCAAGATCAAAAGAGGATAAATGGTATATTGAATAACTTTTTGTAGATGTTGAATGGAGCTCAATTGATTATATGATAGTGAGTTCGAGAACGGGGTTGATGGGCATCAGGTGTCATAATGCTACCACAGAAGAGTGACTTGGTTGTCGCGACTAAGGCTTATCAGTCAACAATAACGCTTGCAGAAAGCGTTTAAGTGACACAACATCTGGTGACAGTAGGTGATGGTGTTGCGGAAATAATTTATTCATTACTCCCTTCATGACATTCCTACTACAGGAGGAACCAGAGGTCTACCATTCCAAATTTTTCCTTCTCCAGTAGGTTTCTCCCTTTTCTTAGCATTTGCAGGTGAAATTCTATTTGCCTGCCATGTGCTTTTAGTTGAAAAACTGCAAATTCAGCTCTTGATTAGATTCTGAAGACACCAGGGTCTGATGAACAGGAACTATAAAATATGGCATGCAGAGTTGCAGACACTTCAAATTGGACCGAATAGATGGGAATTCCTTGAAATCCATACTTGTCTGACCTTTGATTCTGAGGCTTGTCCTGAAGTTTGAACAAAATAGGCTGCTAGGTTTCTCAACCACAAACTTGTACGTGGTACTTACCCTGGGGTCCAAGTAGTGTAGTCTGCTGAAGTATTTCAAGTTTGAACCACAAGTGCCAATGCCACTAGGGCAGTGAGGAACAAAATATGGAATTGGGCAATAATTGTTTTCTGCTGCTAATTTTGTAAATTTTCTCTTGGAATGTTCTATGTACGTACTTTCAAAAGCTATTATTTGAAAGATGAGGTTCACATCTTTATGAAGTCAGAAGAGAGGCAACTTTTCATTATTCATCTTCACTTTCATTCTCATATCAAGTTCTTGTTGTAAACATAATTTGTTCTGCTAAAATATGCAAAGCTTACTGTTTTGACTCTACTGCGTTAATGTTGAAGCACCCTTAGAGGAAGCATTCTAGCACCAATCTGAAGAGTCTTTTCGAGTCTTAGACTGATGAACCAGTCTGTCGTACTCCAATTCTTCAGTGCACTTGAAATAATTATGTCAGACAGTGGACATGCCTCTGTGGGATTGATGTTCAGTGCTTAAGTTTAGCACAACATACAAATATTTCCAAAAGGCTTCTGTGTGGCATCCGGGCAAGCTTATGATAATCATGGTCTAGTTCAGGCAATATAATGTTGATTTGCTAATTGGACAACATACTCCTTGGCTGAATGTATTCCAGTGCACTTTGATTGCTGGAGTTGCTAAGTTGCCAAAACCATTTTGTCTCATTCATGCAGGCGGAAGACCTTGGCTGCATACTCAAACTTATGCTGAAGAAGATGGCAATGCAGTTGAATAATCCACCATTTAACCTTATGATTCATACTTCTCCCATTCAGAGTGACGATTCTCATCTGAGCTGCACTCATTGGTATCTACAAATAGTGCCTCAGCTAACTGTTCTAGCTGGATTCGAAGTTGCAACGGGATGTCACATTAATCCTGTTTTCCCTGAAGATGGAGCCAAGGTACTGAGGGAAGTAAATGTTGAGATGTGAATCTAACTGGGGCTTACAAAAGACAGGACCATAAAAGCGTATTGCACTTTTTTGACAGTAGCTTAGAAATTCATCTGTTACATGAATTCTCCTGAGAAAAACCATCTTGTCCATAATATTTTCGTGGAAGATGATAATAAGCTGTTTTTACAGAGCTGGGATGATGAATGAAATCATCCTGAAGGCTAATTTAGCATTTTTGTGTACTTTTGATTCATATTTAACGTAGCACATGATAGATTTCACAGTGCCTCTGAAGCTTTGTGTCTCCCCTTCCCATAGCTAGTTATAGGAAGTGCCTATAACTAGTTAAGCTGTCACTTCATGCAAATGAAAACAATGGACGTGCCTAACATAAATTGTGGACAACGCTCCCCACCCCACCCAACAAAAAAGCAACCGAAGCAAAATCTACTTTTTAAAACAGTTCTAGATCTTAGACATGAAAATGAAATGTATACTTTGTATTGCTATCTTATGAATCGTCTCCATACTTGACTCTAAAATTACAACGTAATTTGTTACGGGTTACATAGCACGTTTTGCTGATGAAAGCCAGAAGTAATTGTCTCGACCAACATTTGTGTGAATTGTTGTGATTGTTACTAGGGCAAATGCCAACGGCCTATAATTTCCATGGATTACACTATGTGACTAATAAGTTCTTGTGGGTTGGAAGAATCAAGTGTAATTTCTACGGATTACACTATGTGACTAATAAGTTCTTGTGGATATTCTAATTTAGTATTGGATTTCGGAGAGAGTGTTGGTTTATCTGAAAGGGAAAAAAAAAAGTTGTTACAAACCATTTTTTTAATAATTTGAAAATAAAACTCCATCATGCAAGTCAAATTGTTCATAAAGTAAGTGTGAGAATCCAAAGTAAAAAAAGCTAAGAACTTGTCAAAGAAAATGATTACATCAATTAATTTCGTATTGTATTTTATCTTGAAAAATGTATAATGCGAGGTAAATTTTTTTTCCCCTTTTTTTGGGGGTTGGGGGGGGGGGGGGGGTGTAAATTATCAATCAAAGGAAAGAAGCCTCTGAAGCTCCTCAAAAGCAGGCAATTCCTCAGGCACCACATCAAATAAATCCCTGGCGGACAATTCTCGCGTCAGTAACGACTGATGACTCCCGGCGCCCAAATAACCGCCGTGAGAGCCGTTTATTTTCTCTCTCCTGGGCGGCGGACGAGTACTGGCGTCGTAGGCGGCGGTGGAGTCCTTGCCGGTGAGGTTCTGTACGACGGACTTGAAGCTGACGGCATCTGTTTGGACGTAGTGCGTGTTTATATACACCACTTTCATTGGTTGCTGCTTTAAATTATGATTATTTGCTGAAGATGAAGTTGATGACTTGCTGACCAGTTGTTTTCTACTCGACATGATTTTGAATACAATGAAAAGTGTAGACCAAACTATATATTGAAAAGTGGAAGCTTGGATTTTTTATATAGGGCGGAGGAGAGAGAAAGGGAGGAGGAGGAGGTATGAATATGATTGGTGTAACAGTAGCAGTAGCAGTAGCACACGCAGTCTTTGGAGACTCGTCACTGGAGGGCAGCGATTCAACAAGGACTCTCACACTATTTTGGTTTGGATTTGGTCAAGTCAAACATGGCCAGGCACGTGACTACGACTCTGTCCTTGGCTCGGTACCCACAGCCACAATCTTGTTCAGCAGGGGGTGGAGGGGAATTGAGCTTGTGCATCCCATTGTACGTAAAAAATCTCATTGAACAGAATAGTATGATCCTTTTTATATTTGCTTATACTTTTTAATATCTTCTTACATTTTTTTTTTTTTTTACATCTTTCTAAATCTCTTTATATATTTTTTTACAACATTCAACTTATCAGCTATTTTTTCTCATGTTTATAGAAATATATATATATTTTTTATGTACTATAACAATAATAACAACATCTCCCAATGTGAGTTTCACTTTTACATGGTCTGGAGAGAATATTTTTTATATACTATCAATATAAAAAGTCTTACAACTTCTTTATGAATAGAATATTTGTATAAACATATAAATAGAATTTAACGATATGAATCAATATTTGAGCTTCGACATGAAGCATATATGTCATTATATAGAAAATAAGTCAACATGTTTTAGAATTGTAATACAAAAATTACATTTGTATTTGAGTTTCGATGTGAATCATGCATGAAATATTCATACTGTAGATGATGAAAGCATTGCAGCTATTCATTCATAAGTTCGTCTATGACAACTTAATTGCTATCATCGTACAATTGAATATTAGATTGAATTTAATTCTAAAATGTTTGATCAAATTGGATTTCATTTTTAGGGTTCTATTCAATTTTGTTGTAATTTTTTTAAAAAAAATTATTTACAGTGAGGTGAAACTAATGTTAATACGAAAAAATCATCTCAAGCATAAAACATATTTGGTTCTACATATTTTTCGGCTTAAATTTATCTTATTGATATTTAATTGACTTGTTTAAAGGTTTATTTTCATTAATTATGTTATTTTAATATTATTTTTTATTATCCAAAACGATAATTGTAGAAAAATAAATTTTTTTCTGTAATGTTAAAATATAATTTATTTAGCGATGTTAGGAAATTTATTTTATAAATATCAATGATACACGTAATTTATTTTCATGAAATAATTTTTTTCATAATTCACACATTAAAGACCAACAACTATATATATATATATATATATCTAAAAATTACACTATAAAACTTCTTAATATTCAACAACTCCTTATATCTACCCTTACAGCTTCTTACAACTGCTTACATTTTCTTACAATTTCTTATAACTCCTTATATTTTCTTACAGCTTACAACTGTATCTTATTGTGAAAAAGAACAGGCTCCATGTGAGGTTGCTAAGGATCTGCTTTTTGGGGGAGGTCTGGTGTGTGTTAATTTCCACAAATTTGACTAGCTTTAGCCATTACTCCAAAATTGTCTTCTCTTTTTATGGTAGAGTTTGTAATCATTTTGGCTGGTCTGTATAAAGCCCAAGGGAATGCAGAGCAGCGCAAACAAGAAATCAGAGTGAAGTGGGGAAAAGGAACTAGGAAAACAGAACCAATAGTTGAATTTTTGCAACTTGTTAAGAAGGATCCCAACTCTTTTCTTATATCATCAAATTAACAAGATTTTGCCCCCTTTTTTCCTTTGTAAGAAAAAAATTTATTATACTATCATTACATTAAAATTTCCCTACGTTATTAACAGATGCGAAAATATATAACAAACAAAAAGTTAAATAGAAAAATCAAACAATAATATCATTTGATTAGCATATTGTAATATCTTGCCTCCCTTTGGGCCACGGATAGTTACTCAAGAAGGTTTTTATGATTGACAGCTATTCCCACAAATCACCACTAGCCTATTTAGCGTGTTTTGCTCTTAGCCCATACGCTACCTAAAAAACTTCCAAATAGATCACCGATCTCAAGACTAATTCACAATAAGCCCTAACGGTGAAGTTTTTAAGAATGCACTCCTGGAAAAAAGAAATTATACATTTGGTTCTATAAATAATCGTATCAAATCCTTTTGGACCTTATTTTTTTCCATACTTGGACTGTTATACATACAACAACGAACATAATTTGGCGACTTACTCTGCCTCATATTATGTATGAGAAATGGTCATATCGCTTTTGGTACTGGCCTATGTTGAAAACCAATTTGTCATTATTAGAGTGAAAATTCAAACTACAGTGCACTTAAGATTGAGTTAGTAGATCAAGTTGAATTGATAATCCCAAATTTCTCAATTTTCTTAATTTCAAGGCTATTTCTAAATTTTAATCTAAACGAATTGTTGTTAAACAGTTTTTTCCGGAAGGAAGTTTTTAAAACACTTCGTGACATTTTTTTTTCCAAAAGAAAAAAATATAGTGATACTAATATTTATCTTCTTTTTCACAAGATAAAATTATCCACACACAGGCAATTATCATATATTTATTTAAAACCCAAAAAAAAAAAAAAAAACTTAGTTCAATTAGGAGTTAGCTGATAAACGACCCACTCAAGACTCAACATATATATTGTACACATGAGAGTATATACTCTCATGTCCACATCAGCACAATATATCCACGTCAGCTATATAATTAAAAAATTAACAAAAATAAAAACAGTTACATCTACCTAAGAATATTATCACGTTCTTTTTCCTCCCATCCCCTCTCACGTTTTGTCTCTCCTCCCACCCCACTCCCCCTTACCTTCTCTCTCTAACCTGCTTCTTTCCTCGCATTCTCTTCTTCTCTTTCTGCATCTTAATTGCAAACAATAATGGAGCAATTCAGGAGATGCGATGAAAGATTGGAATTCCAACACGGTATAATGAACAAATATGCTCATCAACAGAGGAAGACAATTCTGGGAAAAGTGAAGAACATGCTGATTTTGCTAAAAGTTCCATGGATGATCAAATCCAAATCAGTAGGACAACACATCGGAACCTACAAAATGCAAACCCGGTGATGGGAATGTGTTTATGTTCATGGTATGGTAATCAAAGCACTGATCTGGATGCAAAGTCTCCAACAATCGCTTGACGAACTGAAATCAATTATTGCATCAGAGCTGTCAAACCCTGCATGGACAGCAGCACTGTTGAATGATATTTTGCTCACCCTTCATGCTCGACTCAAGGTTGGTTCTCTGATTCTGTTCACAATTTGATTTGGGTTGATGGAATGAAGAATATTCATTTGCCCAACTCAATTTGTTCACTATATAAGCTATCTTGGATGTAACGCCCCCAACCCTAAGGCCATGAGTGTTAGCATTTTTTCTTTAAATCCTGGGACGAAACGGACAGAATTTCCCTGAAAACTGACCATTTCCCAGGTTTAAAGTCTTACATTGAATTCTTTGCAATTAAACACAATAATAAAATTAACTCAACGGTTACCCGCCGGAGTTCACAGCTCTATGGGTCACCCGCCCAGAGCTGTAACGCCCCCAACCCTAGGGCCAGGAGTGTTAGCATCTTTTCTTTAAATCTTGGGACGAAACGGACAGAATTTCCCCTGAAAACTGACCGTTTCCCAGGCTTAAAGCCTTACATTGAATTCTCTGCAATTAAACGCAATAATAAAATCAACTCAACGGCTACCCGCCGGAGTTCACAGCTCTGTGGGCCACCCGCCCAGAGCATATCAACCAGCGCAATTCAATACTAAAATAAAGGTACAACTCCACGGACCACACGTCCGGAGTATTGGGGGTTACATTCCAATTATAAACATTCTTAGCTAACCGATGATCGGCTCACATGGCCGTACGGTGCGACTTTAGATGATATGCAACACAGGCACATAAGGACTTAAATTACATAACAATAAACCATACATCACAATACAATTTGCAGCTCTCACATATAGAACAAGTAACTTTGCTCTTAGAACAGCAATGACTCCGTCTCGACTTACGTGGGATTTCAGAGACCTGGGAAGGCAACAGTAAGAAATGGAAATGAGCAATTAGCGCTCAGTGGGTAACCCCTTTTCCTAAAACAATACTTAAATTCAACAATAACTTACAACAACCATTTGTAATTCCTTCTCTTTGAAGAGTTCACCTATCGTAGAGTACGTTCCAATCACAATGCAAGAGAAAAAGCCTTTGCACCACCCGCTTAAACTCGACAGTAGCTATACTTAATAAACTTACAAGGAGACCTTCATATGAACATATAAACGTAATGAAAATAGAGGGGTTCAGCCCGCAAATACCCCTGGCTGGGATATCTGTTACAAAAAGCTCCTCCATTGCTAAAACTTTATACGTGATGCTCAATACATTAGCGAAGCTGATTTTAGGTCATATAATTTAAATCGTACAGAATCATTAAGATTTCGTTAAAGATGCTGTCAGGTGGTAAGCTATATGAATTTAGCAATGACACTAGAACAGCCACCATGTTCAATGCGATACAATCTCTAAACTGATGACTTTACTATACCACACTGTAGCCGGTCATATGCAAGAATAGATTTCTGTGGGAAAACATGGAACGATAACCATAAAATGAGGCATAGAATTAGGTCATGTGATTAGTAAACTATTTACTAATAATGTAGCAAAATGACCTTTGAACTTCACATTCTTGTTTCTTAAAGGTATAACCTTTTATAAACCATCATAGGAATTGAGAGTCTCCTTTGACCACATTTCTCTACCCGTCATCGGGCTTTATAACGTATGACTCTACTACATATTAGCAGAGCTATAAAACATGTAACTTCAACTTATGCCCACTGGCAAAATCATGAAATACTGAGCTTTGAATTCTCTACCTACTGGCAGAGAAATGAAAAACTGAGCTTTGAATTTTCTGCCTACTGGCAGAGAAATGAATAATTGATCTTTGAATTCTCTGCCTTCTGACAGAAAAATAAAATACTGAACTTTGAATTCTCTGCCTACTGACAAAGAAATGAAATACTGAACTTTGAATTCTCTGCCTTCTGACAGAAAAATGAAATACTGAGCAATACTGAGCTTTGAATTCTCTGGCTTCTGGCAGAGAAATGAAATACTGAGCTTTGAATTCTCTACCTACTGGCAGAGGAATGAAAAAGTGAGCTTTGAGTTCTCTGCCTTCTGGCAGAGAAATAAAAAACTGAGCGTTGAAACATACAAGTTGAAGTTACATGTAAACTCCTAGGGCGGTACTGGGTTGGTTAAGCTAAGAAGTCAATCGAAATCTCATCGATCCGATGAGTTAAGGTAGTTTCATTACTAATGACTTGTCAATGAAACATGTGGCCGATAAAACATTTAGGAATGCTTAGAAATCAAATAAATAAACATTCATAACTATATCATGTCTATGCAAGCATTATAAACGATGAATACCTGTAATCAATGAACTATATATAATCGATAAATTTTATATAGTCGATAGCTTTATATAATCAACAAACTACATATAATAAATGAACTACGTATGAATCAATAAACTTTAGAAAATCGACAAACCACATATAAATCAATAAACTTTATATACTCAATGAACCTTCTATATTTGATAACGATATATAATCATTAAACTTGCTATGATTGATAAGTTTTATATAATCGATAAGCTATGTACATAATTGCTCAACTTCATATGATCGATAGACTATATCTGATCACTAAACTTCATATAATCATTAAATCGCTAAACTTCATAAATCGATGAATCGATAAACTTCATATACGTCGATGAATCGCTAAACTTCATATAAATCGATAGATGGTTATAAAATCGAATAACCCCCATATAACCGATTATAATTCGATAACTATATATATAATTGAATGCATTTCACATAATCGAGAAACTATATATAATCGATAAACTTGTTCAATGTGATCAATATATACTAGGCATCGTTCAGTTTACACTACCGTTTCCTCACGTCATAAATAATCAGTTCCAATTCAACCTGAATGAACTATAATCGATAAACTTGCATCAAAGTCAACAATAAATAGGAGGAAGAGGAGACCCACCTCGAATCCAAGCTAAAGGATCCGTTTTAGGGCTTGATTTGGGTTGGCTCGGTGTGGGCTCGATTCTTGCCGTTGCTGCTGCCTCTCTCTTCCTTTGCCTATTCCGTTCACCGTCGTATCGCCGGCGTCCGGCGAGGGTGTCGTGCTGGTGGCGGTCGCGGGCTCCTCCCTTCGCCGTCTGTCTCTCTCTTGCTGGTTCCAGTTCGGGGGTCGCGTGAACCGGCCTTGGCCGCGGTCGGCTCCCCCCCGCCGACGCCTCACTCCCCTCTCTTTCTCTCCACCGGCATGTGTGGTGGCTCACGGGGCTGGGGTCGAGGAGCTCCCCCCTCCCATCTCTTCGCGATGCTTCCTCCCCCCCCCCTTTTGCGATTTTGCTGTCTGAGAAAGAAGAAGGGGCTTCGGCCCCCTTTTTCCTTTTTTTTTTTTGTTTTATCTACTGATAAAAACACCAATCTACTGTACTATAAATCAACTTTTCTGACCTCTAAATCTTAAACCATAACTATTAATATAACCGTAGGTAATTATTCGCCTTTTGATTATCGAGGGAGACTCAATTGCGCTGTGCTCGTTCTGATTCTAGCTTCTCAGTGAATCCACACCCTAGAAAGCTAACAAAAAGATTGGGTTCCTTATCGAGGGTAATCTCCTACATGTCTTATCGAATGCGATCAATCACAAATTGAAACCCAGAAGCCATCAATGCTTTCACCCACTCTACCCTTGAAATCCACCTTAATTTTGGCGCCAAAACCCTATCTTTACGCACCAAAACCGACCCACTTCCGTCTGCCCATCAACTTTCACAAGCTAAGGATGGCATCGCATGAAGGATTTAGGTTGATTGCCCAAATGGGCGAGAATCATGAACCCCGTACGTTGATTGAGTATGTGGGTAAAGGTGGGATTAATGTGGGTGATGACCTGGTGATTTTAATTGATCATTTACAGTATGCTTGCAAGAAAATTGCTTCTCTTGTGGCTTCTCCTTTCAGTTCGAGCCTCGCAAATTGTGCCGGAGGATCCGGAAGCAGTTCCGGGTCGGATAGAGATGCCCCGAAGCCCCTTGATATCCTCTCGGTAGGGTGTTTTTTTTTTTTTTTTTTTTTTGGGTGTTCTCTTTTCTTTTTCCTCTTTTTAATTGATTAGTGGCTGACAAATTGCCGAATACTGATTCAGTTTTGTTGCTGTTACGGTGGGTTCAGATTTTTAATTGGGTCTGAGGTTTTGTTATTGTTGCGGCTGCTGCCGGTTATTTCTTTATTGGTAATGGCGATTTGATGGTTGGAAATTGAGGCTTTTGGCGAGTTTTGAATAAGGTTTTTAGTAGGTTAGAAGCGTAGTTTTTAAAGTAGTTGGGATTTGATTGGAAATGCAGCTAGTAGTTCGGTCAGTTATAGATTTCAGGCCTTTTTGCTTCAATGCTAATGATAAGCTGTAGTGTGCCTGGCAGTGCCTTTCAAGTATAATTTTTGGATGATTTTTCTCCTAAGTGAGAGCTCATGCAGGATGTACGTCTTCATAGCCCTCAGTGTTGATGTATCAAGATGCCGTATCATGATGGTTATCCACTTCTTTGAGTTTCTTCTCATCTTTTGCCATTCTTAAGATAAAATTCAGCATCTCCGCTCGCCATACTCTTTCAAAGTATCTCTTGAGAAAATCTATATACTCTGGACCTTGGTTTTTTCTTTTTTCTACAAATCTTGCATTATAAGTTCTCTCAAGAATTGAGTTGGGAAAAGAAAACCTTTCTTAATTGGCTTTGAGATTCAAGAACTCTACCCTATTCTTCAAGGAACTTGTTTAAAGAAGTGCTTCCCGGTTGGTAATACCTGAATAAGATTGCATTTTTATGTTGCTGTTCGGGTATTCAAAACCAAATTCTCCCAACTTATACTTGAATTGAGTTGGCGAGACCAGATTCTGCTTAAGTGTTCTTTTCCTGGGTTAAGTTTTGAACATTGAACTAGTGTTATGGCTTTGAAGGATCATCTAGCCAGCTTACAAACAATCATTCTTGAGATGCTATGCGGGATCTTTACATGGTCCCCAATCCTCCCCCCCCCCCCCAACCCCCCAAAAAAAGGAAGGAAGCCTCATTCCTCATGCGCCAACAAACATTGGTGATTGCTTTTCATGATAACCATAAATCTTATATGGAAGAACTTTAATTGTAACCACCTTATATGTTCTGCAGAACGAAATTATCCTGTCCTCTCTTCACAGGTCCGGGAAAGTAGCAGTTGTGGCTTCAGAAGAAAATGAAGCCCCTGTTTGTTTGACTGATGATGGTCCCTTTGTGGTGGTTATGGATCCTCTTGATGGTTCTCGGAATATTGATGCATCAATTCCAACAGGAACAATTTTTGGTGTTTACAATCGGCTGGCTGAGATAGATCACCTCCCTGAGGAGGAGAGGGCATCACTTAATTCACTTCAAAGTGGTACCCGGCTTGTTGCTGCTGGCTATGTACTCTATTCATCAGCCACAATTTTCTGTGTTACCTTTGGCACTGGTGTGCAAGCATTCACATTAGACCGTTCAACGGGCGATTTTGTCCTCACCCACCCCGGTATAAAAATTCCATCTCGAGGTATTCAATATAGAGACCATGTAGAATCGTGTGATAAATTGCATCTTGGAACATTTGTGCAGTTTACCTTTCTCTATAATTTTCCCCTTTTTTGTTTTTGTTTTTGGTTTTTTTTTTTTTTTTTTTGGGGGGGGGGGGGGGGGGGGGGGTTTGATCATGCCATTGCGTCCATGGATGGTGAAATAGAACATAACTATTCAGATAAATCTCTCCTCTTGTTAATAGTATTTTTGGCCATTGGAGGAGTAAAGGCGTGTCTTACTTTTTCAACCCTCATTTCTATCCTTGAAAAAAACATGTGTTGGACTCTTTTATGTGAAAAGAATAGCACATGACTCAGATTCGACTGATGGTGACTATTGGCTGCTTGTCATTTCAGGTCAGATTTATTCTGTAAATGATGCTCGGTACTTTGATTGGCCTGAAGGTTTAAGACAGTACATTGACACCATTAGACAAGGAAAAGGCCAATATCCAAAGAAATATTCTGCACGCTATATATGCTCGCTGGTCGCTGATTTCCATAGGACTTTATTGTATGGTGGAGTTGCAATGAATCCAAGGGACCATCTTCGACTAGTTTATGAAGCTAATCCCCTTAGCTTTATTGCAGAGCAGGCTGGGGGAAAAGGTTCTGATGGTAAAAACAGGATTCTCTCAATTCAGCCTGTCAAGCTGCACCAGAGACTCCCTCTGTTCTTGGGTAGTCCTGAAGATATACAGGAGCTAGAGAGTTATGGAGATGTTCAACAGAGAGTAAATCCTGGATATGACGTTTGATATGCTGACAAGACTTGTCTATGTAATACTTGTCATTTTTACTGACACATATTTGACTCTTCTGGGTTATGTCAGGGATAAGCCTGCTTATATCTTAACTCTCCCATATTCTACCACGGTGGGATGGTGTCATTGCATATCATCTACTTTTGGAATTTTTCAAAAATGTAAGGAAACTGTTGATGTAGCTATCATGAAGATTTTGGTTGCCAACAATGGTCCTTGTTCTAGCTGCTTGGATTTGTATTTCTTCTCCACTTTTTGAACCATTACTGTTCGTACGGCTTTGGCTACTCTCTCTTTGTGAGAAACACAATCCTCTTCAGTTTGCACCTCAAAGGCCGTTTCATTTTCCCCTAGTACCTTGGCCGTTAGGTTTTGTAATTAGAGGGTGCCCTGAGGGAAGCCTCTCAGTTATGGAACCTCACGCACAGTGAAGCAGGTACCCACCAATTGATGGATGAGAAAGGATCTCTGATTGTGGGGGCCTACCAAGAGCCAGGTTGGACATATAAAAGTGCAGTTGTCCTACGTTGACAATTTAAGAAAATTTAAGCATGTTTATAAGCTAATGAGTCACTCCCTTCATCATGCCAATTGTTTTTGTTTAGAACCTCACTTGGAGTTGTATGACAGCTCGGTTTGTCAAGGGGCGATTTCTATAAATTTGTTCAAGTGCCATCTCTTGTCCTGCGTGCAAGTTTGATCCAGAAAGCCATCCGGCAGAATGTCTGAACTCCCGATCTTTCAGGCTTCTAAAGAACCCAGAGAAAGACAGCTTGGTGCTTGCATATCTCAATTCCACTGTCCAACTCATATGTCTGCTCAAAAGGCATATGGGCCTCACTTCCAATTCCTAAAAGCAGAACACTTTCCTTTGTTATCCAGCAATCCGTTCCGTATGGAAATGGACCAAATGGTTCCTAGCTCCTAAAACAGTCACAAAATTAAGACGCAAAGTCCAAGACTGAAAAAGGAGTAGGATTGAATACGAGCTGTGGCTAAACATGTTTTCCCCCCCATCTGATTAAAAAGGATTTCATAATAAACTATAGTCATTGTTGCATTTGCACTTGAGCCCACGTTCTGAAAGCGTACGAAGCCAATTCCCCCCTGGACGTCGTTTTGACTTTGGAGTTTATCCGTCAACAATAACTGACCAAGCTGAGCGTAGCTTGAACGATTTTTTTTTTTTTAAAAAAAAAAACACACACACAAAGCACTCCAAGGTACTTTCTCCCGATGATGGAACAGCTTGAATAATTGCAACATAATAACTCCCAATTAACAACAATAAAAATAACAGCAATAAAAACAATAAATGCCCATGTCATTGATTAGCATAAAATGCACCGTACAATGCATTTCACTTAGCAATACAAAATTTATATTAGATTTCACTAAGCAGCACTGCAAAATTTACTAAAGCCTACAATATCATGTGTCTCAAAATTGATAAATTACACGACACAGCATAAGCTGGGTTTTGGCTCACACGCAGAATAAATGCAGACGCAAGGACAGTTTTAGCAATCACATGCTGCCTTTATAAGTAATGACTGCCAAATGTCCTTTCGCCTTCTGCTCATCTCACCAATGCATGATTTTCATGAATGAATTCTGTGGCAAGAATAACATAATCATGGCAAGTTCCACACCGGACTCTTCAAACTCAGCTCAGTGGAAATGCCTACGATATCCAATTCAAGAACATAGTTGGTGCTTCTCTTCTCGACCTGGCACTCCAATGTAGTGTTTCACAGATAATATACACAACACACAGAATGACATGCAACTTCCGCATTCAGTTGTCAATAGCATCTCCAGGACATTAATCAGAAATCAACCAGAGGCAGTGGTTCTCTTTTCAAGTAGTGATTCCAAGAATGCTGAACATAACTTTGTAAGTGGCGGAAGAGCATGAGATGGACCATTAAAAATAGTCTCCCAAGGCCGTTGAGCAGGTACGATGGCAGCCCGTGAAGTTTTCTGGGGATTGAACTCTGGTAGCTCCCCATAAATTGAGGTATAACCCAATCTTCCTGCAATAGAGAGATTGAATTTCTCAGCCAGGTCTTCAGAAAAATAAGAGAAGTGCAAAAATTATAACAGTTAAGTGTTCACTCGCAAAGGAATGTAGGATTCTTCAAATGCACACTAAACGCATTCCAATCCCCTGACTAGTCTTCCAGTAACAGTCGGTGTGGCATCAACAAAAGTGATTAAGATTTAAGAATAGGGAAAAAAAAAAAAAAAACCTTTTCATACAATCATGCGCCTCCCCGACCCCCCCCCCAAAAAAAAAAAACAAAAGAAAAGAAAATACATCTTGGTGTTCATGATATTTATCAATGGCTATTATTTCCAGCTGAAGCCTCGCATGAGGGCTCCATCTCCTGACAAGTTCCAAGCTCTATATTTCCCTTCCTCGATATAGTTCAAAACCTTCTCCAGAGATGTTTACTTTCATATTTCTAAGCAGAATAGACGGCAATTCGGCATCATTTCTTTTTTTTTGGGGGGGGGTCCTAACTGCCAAATTCACCAATAAGCACAACCACAATTTTCGGCTCAGCTTCTGCAAACAAACGGAAGTGTCTATTTCCCTTTTATAAAAATACAACATAATATTTATTAAAATCATCATCATACAAGTGTTGGTTGCACAGTTTATCATGAAAATGACACGATGATATTCAATAAATGCCTTGGTTGCACAATTTATCATTACCTGTTTCCTCTAACTGTGCTTCATCCCTTTTGTGGCTCACAGTGAATTCTTGCTGTTCTTTGCTGTAGGGGTCAAATAAGACATACTCATGATCACCATTGACATACACAAGCAAAGTACTAGGTAGTCCTGCAGCTGAATTCTTCTCCTTCAATGAAGACAACTGGTTGGCTGCGAGAAATGATAGCCCTCCACCCTTCGCCTATTACAAAGCCTCAGTCAACATCATATAGAATTAGAAACCAATGAAACAACCTAACCCCCCCAGGGTGCAGAGGAGGAGAGGGGGGACAAACGGAAAAGAAGCCATACAAGTCATATTCGGGTAATCTATCAAATAAGTTGACAAGACGGCTCTTAAATTCAGAGACAATGCAGAAGCCAGTAACTTGTTCATCCTACTCACCCAACCCCCTTTACTTTCTCATCTATTTTCCTTCCAGTCAAAATCCAGAATACTTCAGCAGCTAGTTCGCTCGTACTCTGCTTGACAACTGCCACAGTATACTCAGGTGGCCGATTTTGATGAGGTACAACAGTATTTAGCCTCTATCTGGAGAAGTTAGTATTTCAAATATGTCTCCCACAGTGACTAATCCTTGCAACGGTGAAATTTAACCCTATAGAGACTTGAGAAGACAATGCATGCTTCACATGGAAGTACTGTTCGGTTTTCCAACATGATACCGGTCATTATCCTACACTTACATGAAAAGCCATAGTTTCTACGAGAGTCAGGTCATTCACTTGCAAAGCAATCCTCAACTTGGAGGGACAGTTTCTTTTGTTTTTTTGGATAAGGAAAAGGCAATATATTAATATAAAAAGATTAGAAGCTCAACTGCACAGTAAGCATCATACAAAAAGCTATATACATCCTAAATATAAACTATCCACACAATCAACCATATCAATAGAGGAAGAGCTAAGCTTCCCATTCTTCCAAAAGTGAGAGTCTTGATGAAATTCTCTTTCAAACGCTGAAGAGGAGTTTCTGTGCTTTCAAAAACTCTTCTGTTTCTCTCTCTCCAAATACACCAAAAGATGACATGAAACCGTCCCTCCAACTTGGAGGGACAGTTTCATACCTTCAGCCATAGTAAAGTATCGAATCCACACCCACATTGAGTGTGAACCGCCAACTGCATAATACCGGAGCTTGCCTCAGCATACAAGCCCCTCCCCCTCCCCCTCGGCCGAAAAACAAGATTATATGTAATTGTATTTGGTCATGTAACTTGCCTTCCCTAAAGATCAATTACTTAACAAGTGTTTAGGGACAGTATCGCTCGATTAACCAAAAGAGTCCAACCCAGAAATTTTTTTAATCATTCTTGAGTGAACAAAATCAACACGAAAGACATTCCCGACAAACAAATGCATCATTTGGCATACTAATGATATTATATGATGACAGTGCAGAGAAAAAATAGTACCTTCTTCACCAACCATGTGGCAGCAGGAACTGGACTATTGACATCAAATAATAAGATTATCCCATGACTTAGAAAATGGGATGTTTTTTGTGATTCAACAGAATCAGGTGGCACCGGAAAGCAAGCAAGAACGGCAAAAGATGAAGCATCATCCGCACAAGCAACAGCTGCAAGACCAATCATAAGCAAAGAGGAAAAAAGGACAAAGTCGTTGTCAGAAGATGGCAAAACACAACACAGTGGATGCCTGCTCCCTTCCATTTAAAGCAGTAATAAACAAGCCCTACATTTGATGCAATGTTGCATCTGCCTGGAGTTCAGTACAAATATCCCACTAAACAGGGGAGTCCACTAGTTAGGTGTTATTTAAACATGAGATTACATCCGCTATTGTGGAACAAAGACATTTATTACCCCAGACCAACAATAGAAATCACACAGCATAATTATCATTTTAGTAACAATCCCTAAAAGGAATCATCCTATGTAAATTCATAAATCAACACATTATTAAGCTGCAGCACATTTCTACAAACACAAGTACAACACAAACAGCTGTGGGGCATTCGATTTGGCTATTTCCTTCCCAAATACAGATCCACTTAAGGTATGCCAGCAAGCCCTCACCACCCTCCCCACCAAGACTGGTGCAGTTACTGGAGGGAAGGGGCACATGTTATGTTTTTTGACTTTTTGGGTTATATGATCTTAGATTTCGACTGACTGACTACTCACCATAACATTATTAGTGAGTGGAGAATTGTAACAGCTTGCATTGACTACCCCCAACAATATTTTACTTGCTTGAGGTTATAATTTCTTCACGATCCTTCTTCCATGACATTGATAAGCTCATATTCAACCAAGCAGAGATTGTTGCCCTCTTTCACTGTAAAACTGGCAGGCTCAGTAACCTCAATGCATCCCCCTTTGTCAACTGCAAGTCTCATTGTTCCATTGAACATGTCAATCTTTGCACTCAGCAGAATCCTACAGTTGCACCAGGCTTCATCACATCAACTTGATCATTAGGCGCAGAGAAAATGAAGGTCCCAGTTTCATCGCCGACAACACACTCTGCGATGCGACTATTACTTGCATAAGGTTATAATTATTCTCTTATAACCCCGCCTAACTGGGGCGGCTGCACATGACTGTTGCGTATTAACTAAACAATCCACACAATTATACTTAGTTTTAAAAAGCCCGCTTGAGGCGTGCCTTAGCATGAGGCTACCACGTCAGCACCGCAGAGGGGACGAGGTGCGCCTCAAGGATGCAAGGCTCTTTCTTCCCCCTTTTTGTTCTTTGCCTTAAACTTTTTCCTTCTTTTCTTTTCTTGGCAACTAAAAGGTGAGTGATCCTTTTACCATAAGTGTGTGCATTGGGGAACTACGATGATAAGATAACACATCTTAAGGTTATTTGCGATGTTAGTAGTCAATAGTTATATTGATGTCTAACCACTTTTTTAACGCATTTATCTAACTTGTTTGTGCAAAATCTGATTTGCGAAATGTGAAAGACTTTTAAAAAAATTTTGCACAGAAGTGTGCCTCGCATCCATGATGTGTGCGCCTTCGCCTCGCACCTTGCACTTTGTGACCCTATGCGCCTCAGTGAGTGCGCCTCTCGCCTTAGTTTTAAGCATCTATATCACCACCTCACCTTCATTTTTATTTTTGCATCTCCACGCAAGCAGCCTGAGTAATAGTACCAATAACAAAATCATCACAGTTTCAATACCTTTAGGTTTAAAGGACCTTGCTTATTGTAATACTATCAAGCTAGGGTTGCTCACATGCAGGCATACTTTCACATATATTTATGCTCAACTTAGCCTGTGAGTGTTTCTAATTAAACTTTCATCGTAACTTACTACGTTTTAAAAAAATATATCATTCTATCTCACTTTAAGCACTAGTATACCAGATAATAATTATTCATCTTATTGAGTCACAATATGTGAGGTCTTGGAGAGTTTCCAACTTGTAATCGACTCGGAACCAACGGTTACTCTAATGACACCTTAACTGAGATCTCTTGAGAAGTTGATGTTCCCAAACTATTGGCTTAGGATGTCCTTTTATGACATGCCTAATTTGATTCTATGAAAGGCATTAAAACGTCCTTCACCCGCTAGTATGTCTAGCATTCCACTACTATAATTAGTATTGACAAGCCATGCCACTAATTTAGGCTGTTCCCTTCACCTTTCCTAGCTTCTCCACAACATCCAAAGGCCCTCAACTTATGGGATAGGTATTCAGGGAACTAGCTTCAACAATCTGCCAACTAACAGCAATAGCAAAACATCACAACCGCAGTTGCAGCAAGCCCAGGGTTGGTTGCAATGAAACAGAGTGGAGGAATCTAACTAGTACATATATAAATTGATCTACCTTCAATCTTAATTTCCAGAAGGGGGGCTGGGGATAACTTTAAATTTATCAGGGAGCATGTGCCTTTCATTCTTAAAGTAATAAACACTACAGACAGCATATCATAAAGCCACCTCTGCTCCCACACTCCCACTTCCGTGGACTTCAATTCACAGTCTCAGACATTATCAGAGCAAAAACCTCGAATCGCCATCTGCATGGGAGAGAACAGAATAATGTTCTGGTATATTTGATCCCAAGTATCTAAGATATGTTATAAGCTTGAATTAGGCCGACAGACTAAGCACTTCAGGCCATGAGTAGTTACCTGCAGAACAACTAAACTAAGGCTGTCTGGATATAGTTGTGCATTAATGGAATGTTTCATACAGATGGTGATTGTTCTAATCATTGAGAACAACATAAACAAAGTCAAGCGCAGCCAGTATCAACTGCCTTTTTCAAGAAAACGCCGCTGAGCTAAATAATTTTAACAGTTGGAAAAACTCTCAAAGTCACAATTCAGGAAAACAGATACAAACCTTCAATGAAAAGGTTGTAAGACCATGTATTGTACAGCTTTGATATACACCAGAGGGATAATTGGGGCCTTGAACCATGTGATGTGGATACAATATACTCTGATTTTCCAACAAAAGAAAGGCTCACAATAGGCTGCACAAAATACAGGAAAAATGTGAGTGCAAAAATACTTTGTGAGAAGTAAATTTAATACCAAACTTAATAGACACCAGAAATCCAGGGACAAAACTATGGCAATAATGTGGTAGAATCAATCCAGTTAACCAGATAACAAAAAATTAAACAGAAAAATACAACTATGAAAACATAAACAACACAAAAACCCTAATAGAATCTGCAGAGAAGGATTTGTGGAGATCTAGATGTATACAGCTTTACCCTAGCAAGCATAGAGACAGCTTCCTTCCCATTCTTATTTTCTTTAAAATTTAAAGTAAATAAAGAGGTGGGAAAAAAACCAAAACTGAAAAGCAGCTAACAGCACTGCTAGAAAGTAGAAACCTAAAAGGGATAGAAATACACGTAACTGCAAAAGAGGAGAAAAAAATCATAGACATTATACAGTTTCATCAAATATGACCTTGACAGCTTGACTTTGACAATCTGATTCCCAAAAACACCATTTTGTATTAAAGAATATCCTGACAGAAATATCTACATCTCTCCGAGTCCCCGGTACTAACGTTTATTCATTTTCTGGCCATCCTTCCCTGAAAACAATTTTTCTAATTACAAGCACGACGTCCTTTGTCAGAGTTCAGCCACACTAAAGCTCAGCGTGCAAGAATGTCACAATAGTATGTTGACAAAAATAAATAAATAAATATACAAAAACAAACAAATAAATCACAACACTGCAACATGACGAAAACTCCTGATAAAATCGCAAAAGAGTATCCACGTCAAGTATCACAAATCTGTCCGAGAACCCCGTCATGAAATAATATCCATCAACAATCAAGTTGCAACTGCTTAAACAACTATAAAGAGTAAGATTTTGAAAAAATTTAAGCATTCCAAGCATACACCCGAGTCCCCGACCTCATCTTCGCACAATTCCTGCCTCTCACATCACATATCTCCCTCCCCCCAAAGGGAAAAAAGGCAGGGAATTAAACAAGAACTCTAAAACAGCGGTCAAAATAGCTGCATGTAACTTTATTGAGCTCAGATTACCGTGTAAGTTTCCCCTATGACTGCAACAAGATAATTCCTATCCGGATCCCACAATGTGATCAAAGTTTCAGCAGCTACAGCTAAGACAGACCCATCAGCAGAAAATGCAGCAGCAGTCATGGGTTTCTTCCTACAAAAATATGGAAATGGTAAGAAGAATGATGATAAGATAGAAGCACATGAATATATGAAGAAAAATTTCCCATGCGAAAAGGGGGTGCAAACAAGTAGCAGCGGTGACACCAACAAACAAAGAGAAAAACTGACAGTACAAATTAATGATGACCACGAACAAACAAATAGAAAATATAGTGAGAAACTATAAAATTATATAACTACATTTTTCTGAGACATCGACAAACAGAGCAACATCCTACAACATTATCAAGATGGCAAGATCTTCATATATTTCCAGCCATCATTTGAAAGTTGAAACAAGCTTTCTTCAGCCTAATCAGACCAAACACCAGTACAATTCTCAGTTAAGTGCATATTTAAAATATTTCTTTCATCATCCCCAAAAAAGAAAAATTTCAAAGACATTCTTGACGAAAAGTTAGGAATTCATACTTATATGAACCAACAGAGTGGCAGACCCAGCTAGAGTATTTATGACCATGCTCTTTACCCTGAGGTACATCATTCCGGACCCAAATCTGCAAGGCAGGGAAAAAAAAATTAAGAGAAACAAGATCTTCCAGAGAAATATCTTAACAGAATTAGGATATGTTTAACTGAGTACCTTGAAATCAGCACCATAAGAGGAACTGACAGCCATCTGTCGAGCAGGGTGAAAAGCTATTGCAGAAATCGCAGAATCCCTGCATATTGTTTTATGTTAAACAATAAAATTTCCAGCAGTAATAGAACCAGTGGAAGATAATTAATTCCAGCTTTGCCGTAGGTCAGAATGTCAATACAAATAGCCCCAGAAGCTTGCATCCAAGACAAAAGAAAACAAGCCAAGTCTAACTAACTAACCCTATTCTAGAAGATTCTATCGCGAATGAAGGAATTACAATTCTAGCCAGTACCTATAGAGCAGGATATGGATATCTTAGGAAATTATAGGTTGTAAATGCAGCAGTACCAATCTTTTCCACCTATGTTCATACCAAATTGGTCTAGAGCAATCAGTGGTCAGAAGCCAGCTGGGCCAGCAAGTCACCCATCATAGGGGGCCATGCCCAGCTTCGTTCAGTCCAAAGAAGGAAGCAGACTTTACCAAGCTAGCTCAGCCTGGAACCAGCCAAGAATTGTCCACCAAGTCAGACCAGTCCGAGCACTTTATTTTCATTGACCTGGCAGACTTGAGGCCAAACCAAGGCACTAACCCGTCAATCCAGCTCAGCTCATTCATTCCAGTGAGCCAGGACAGCAGGAATATGGCCCTGTTCCCAGTTTGACTAAGACACGCCCATGCTAAACTGCCCTTTTGGACATCTCTACAGAAAACCCATGGCCCAATTGTGGACGTTCAAAAGTAGAATTATCGCAGCAGACAAATCAACAAATCGCATCAGCTATATCAGTTATATTGCATGGAAGGGAACAGAAAAAGAAGCTGAACAAAACAGGGAGTCGGGAAAAAATACAGAAGTGGAGAGAATAACAGGTAATATGGCTAAAACCACATACAGTTCCCCCTAAATAATCTTGACAGTAACAGCATGAAAAATATATGATTGAATCTTCTAGTAACCGCTCCACACTCGGAATAGATCCACACCAGGGTAACATCTAGGAAGACAAAAACACATGCAGTCTGACCCTAACAGATCAAGAATAGCAGACAATATTTCTTAGTTACAAAACATAAATTCCTACAAGCACTCCCTCTGTTTCAATGTCTTGCTGATAACGGAAATTTGGATGGAACTCCCATAAGATAGTGCGTCAAATACACAGTACACAGTTAATGAAGGAAAATCACAGTTTTAGATGTTCACCAATTTCGAAAAGAGCAAAAAAATAGACCAATGATAAAACTCATCACTAAAAGTAAGACATACAGCATAGGGTACACTAACACTGAAGATGACTAGCTGATACCACAGCTGAGGGGTCAATTGATCAAGTTAAACAAAATAGAAAAATGGGGAATCTTACATGAGCAACAGTGTATGGAGCTACACTGTATAAAAACAAACTTGTCATAGTTCAATTTTAAAGCAAGAAACTATGACAGAATAACATAAGCAATACTTATGAAATTCCTTTAGTAACAATCACCCAGACCAGTGACTAGTGTGGTGTAAAAGGCAATACAAATCCTGCTTTTAGCCCTGCAAATCAAAACTAGTTAAGAAAATGGTTCTAGTTGATTAGACTTGAATTCCAATAATCACACTCCCTCCAGATGAAAGGCTGACAAAAACACAGAGATAAAGAACTACAATTCATGCAAGAAGCAGTAAGTAATAAAGGAATTGGGTTCTAACTGCCAGGTAGATTTGCACTGTACAATGTCATCCGGCTAACTATTATGGGAAATCAATTTAAAATGGGGAAAGTAAGCCGACGAAATAAAAGGGGGGTTAATTAAGAAAAGCTAATTTACAAGTAGAAGGACAATACCGGTGAGGTTCATAGACTACGGTTGAAAGTTCAAATTCCTTCTTCTGGGCCATGCAAGCCCAAAACTTCAAGCAGACAAGACCTCCTATTCCATCTTCAGGGAGTCTAGTTTCAACAGTACACATCGTGGAACCATCATGTGAAAGTGCCACTATGCTTACTGCTACCTGAACACAGAAAGTAACAAGAACATCAAAAACAAGTCTAAGACACCCTATATATGCAAGAGCTATACATAGGTCCAGTCTTGCATGAAAATGTCTCACAAAAAATATAGCATGCAACATGAACAAAAGGATTGGGTTTGGACCATGGACTCAAAATGTGGCCGTTCCACCATGAAATGGCTACAACTGAAAAGTTTTTGAGTTGGCCGAATCGCGTTTTCGCTGCAATATGAAACATGATTGCTGCATTATAGCGATTTTTCTATACCGCGACCGAAACCGCAATTGTGACCGAAACCACATTTTGAATACTTGGTTTGGACCCACCCTTGTACAGACCTTTGCATATATACGGTGTCATATAAAAAGACTGGTGAGAATATTCCCCAGAAGCCCTCGCAGAGTCCGTGTTCGTGTGTGTACGCGCGCATATGTGCCCAAAAGAATGTGCTTTCAACACCCATTAAGCCATTTTTGACATCAAAAGTGGCATCAACGATCATCTAAGTTGTTCCTATCTTGTTTTGAAGTAATCAAAGGAGACATTTTCCGCTTCTAAATAACCTAATAAATGGACTAGAAAAGTCAAGTAAAGCAAAATAAGAACGAGGAGAATCATACTAGAATAAAGCGAGCAAATGAAGGTCCCCTAGAAACTGCAAAGATTCGTTAACATCAGCATTTTGAGATGATAGAGCAAAGAAAAGGACAGAAGCATGTACCGTTATCTCATGGCTTGGTTGATAGTTTCTTTCACAGATTTGAACCTGCAGTGATAATTTCAAAAGATGTGAGACAGAGAGCGAGCAAATAAAAGTTTATCTTTAAAAAAAAAGGTTGACTACTCAACATACTTATAAATAACAAAACAAACCCCCCAGCTGTGAGAGAGAGAGAGAGAGAGAGAGAGAGAGAGAGAGAGAGAGAGAGAGAGAGGCGAATGCGATAGTTTCAGGGCCACACCTCCGAAATTTCACGGTTATCCAACAAGCTGTAAAATTGGATGCGATAGTTTTCAGTCGGCAGAGCAACCACACCAGCTGAAAGATCGAAGAAAATTCCACTAGATAAGCCACTCCACATATCTGGAAAAGGACACGGGAGCTGCACAGTAATGCATTAGAATTTCAATGTGAAGCAAAATTATTGGCCCTGCAGAAGAAATATAAGACAGCTTATATTTGACAACAGACCATTCATAAAACACTCAACTTTCAGGCAGCTGAAAGAGTCAAATTAGGGTGACATTACAGCTTTAGATCACGGTATACTACAGCAAAATGTCACACTAAATTGTCTCTGCTCTTTTGACGATATGCAACATGCAGTAGATGCTTTCACATCTAGATTCTGACAGAGGCATCCTTTCTGCAATTCAATTGGTAAGGGTGTGTATTTCATGTAATCGTATGGTTCGCTTACCCAATCACTAAGTAGAATGCATATGCTCTGATTGTATTGCTCACATTGGTCAGAATGTCCAAATCAATTCTCAGCAAGTGGAAATAAAATGCCCTATGCACACTACATCAACAATTGCTACCATGTGAAGCTCATGCTACTCAAACCCAAGTACATAAATGTACACATATGTACAGCTACACATAAACTACTCAAACACAACATTCATGTCAACCAGCCACATAAGCGGTTGGTTAGGCCTAACGATGCAGGAGAAAAGAAACAAATTTATTAATTACTGACCTTAATTCCAGCAATGGACTTCAAGATTTCTAAGGAAGACATCTTCAGAAGATGAATTTGATTATCTGCACAAGATATCTAAAGGACCTTCTTTTAATGAAGCATAAAATGGAAAGTATAGCAAAATTAAAAACACATGGATTCACGCCCATAGCTACAACATTATCACAATTCACTACCACAATGTGCATTTTCTAGATCTCAAAAAGGTTCTTACTGCAGAAACGGTAGGATCAGGACACTGCACAAAATATAGAAGGGTTGATCCAATTCGAGGTAGAAACTTCTTCTTCCCTGTCTCTAACTGCCATAGGACGAGAACTCCTTCATTTCCCCCTATTCATAGTCAAACAAACAATTCAATTAAAGGCCCTCAGTAGAAGACGAAAGGGAGGCTCAGCATTCAATCTCTTTGAAACCCAACCAAATGTCAAAGTACAGAAGTAGCAGCACTGTCAGTGGAATAATAATCAAAACTTTACCATTACTAATAAAGATGATGGTGAAATTAATAATTATATCATGATAATGATAAGAACAGCTCGTATCAGCTCAATGGAGTCCCAACCCAAAAAGATTTAAAAAGTACAACCCATATTACTTTTCTAAAGAGCAAGGACGGACAAATCCTGGGAGGAGTACTCCCTGGAGGAAAGAAAAGCCTGATCCTACACACCCAATATCACAATGCACCAAGTGACAGCAAACCTAAAACTACAGAACTTGTTCATGTGCCTACAATAAGGCAAGAAAATGTTGTTTAAAGCAAGGCAACCACAAGGGAATACAGGGGGAAAAGAATAAGATTCACATTAAAAATGAAAGAATGAGATGAAACTCGGACATGTCAGCACAGTGAACGGGAGAGGTGGCAGCACCATGATCCAAATAGTAAGGGATACCACCTCAATGTCTGAAATGGCTCCCAGACAACAAGACCCCCTCAAATTGCAAGTGCCAAGCTAGGAGAAACAGATATAACAGCCAAGGTAAACCGCCCAACCCCCCACAATCATCAATTGAACAAGTGATTATTTTATTCAAAGACGACATAATCCAGTAAGTTAAATAGAACATTAGAGCAGAAAGAACTAGTAATATATTTAGAATGTAAAGTAGTAGACAAAAAAGATAATGCATGAAACTTGGCTTTTTGGCATCCAAATAGGATTCCACAAATAGCCACAGTTGAAAAATGAAGCAAGACCACAACTGAGATTGATATCTAATATCATACATCGTCGCTTATCAATATGCTTAAAAGAGTAGACCTACCTGAGTATAAATAGGCTCCATCAGGAGAAAAAGAAAGAAACTTCACTTCAGATGAATGCCAATGCCATGTAGAGCATGAGTCTGCGTCATCATCTCCCCTAACTCCAGGCTTCTCATCCTCATGCTTCACCAATGCTGCTTTATTCTGCTCAACACCTGTAAGTATTCTACTACCAAAACCCCTCCAAACTAAAATCCTCCCAGTAACATCACCAGCTGCCACAATACTCCCGCTTGGATGAAAAGCCATAGTAGTAAAATTCTTTGTGTGATGCAATTTCATTTTTTTAACTAAAGCACCCTCAGAATCATCTGCTGGAACCTTCCAAATATAAAGTGTGCGTTTACTTTGGATACTGAAGAATTCTCCCGAAGGGCTACCAGTAATAAAACTTGCCTGTGAAGTCTGCAACGAAGTATTTTGGGGGGAAAAGTTATCACTCTAGAACTCTGATGTAAGGGGGAAAAAAATCACTCCTTACAAGCAAGTGTGGTGGGTTTTAACTAATCACCCCCACAAGCCCCTAGAATGGAGAAAAGGACCACCAAATAATAGACAAATCCATTTGATCATGCGTAGAGCATTACAATAAGCAAGAAAGACATGAGTTAGGTGTTTTAGGTTGCAAAGTTGATGCTTTTCCGACTACCTACCTTGGTCTCCCTCTCGGTGCTAAATTTAAGGAGAAAGCCATTTGAGACCCAATTATCGAGAAGTTTGAGAAAAGACTTTCTGGATGGAAGTCTATGTACCTTTCAAAAGGGGGGAGATTAACTGTCATCAAGAGTGTTCTTTCAAGCATCCCCACTTACTTCCTCTCTCTTTTTCCCTTACCTTCTTCAGTGGCCATTAAATTAGAAGCAATTCAGGGGAATTTCCTTTGGGGTTCTTTTGGGAGTGACTTCAAGCTTCATCTTGTAAAATGGAACATTGTGAAGCGACCACTGCTTTTAGGAGGGTTAGGTATAAGGGACTTGCGTCTCTTTAATGAGGCCCTTCTGGGTATGTGGCTGTGGAGATTTATGAATGAAAAGGGCAATCTGTGGAGGAAGGTAGTTACCATCAAATATGGGGACGATGGATTTGATTGGTTTCCCTCTACCGCGAGGGGCTCTAATGGGTATAGTCTTTGGACATATATCTCCAAAGGTTGGGGAAGATCCTTTCCACACTGTTCCTTTGAGGTAGGAGATGGCTCTTCAATCTTTTTTTGGCATGATTGCTGGTGCGACGAGTTTCCTTTGAAAGATTTGTTCCCTAGGCTTTATGTTTTGGCAGTGGACAAAAATGCCTCTGTTGCTGAGTATCGGGAGCAGGTTCACGGTAACATTGTTTGGGCACCTGTTTTTGTTCGAAATAGATTCGTTGATGATGATTCCTTGGTCATCTTTTTCAATAAGCTTAATGAGGCCAAAGTAGAAGAGTCTTCAGTTGATAGGGTGCGGTGGGATCTAACCACTCAGGGGTGATTCACTGTTAGATCTTTTTATTTGAAACTTCTTGATGTGAAGTTTCCACCACAAGATATTCATTCTGAAAAAGGTTTTCCTTGCAATCTCATTTGGAAGTCCTTAGCCCCCTTGAAGGTTTCGTTCTTAATATGGAAAGCTACACATGGCAACATATTAACGTGTACCAACCTACAAAAAAGGTGAAAAGTTTTGGTGAATATATGCTTCATGTGTAAAAGGGGCTATGAATCTACGGATCATTTATTGCTCCATTGTCAGGTTGCAAGCATTCTTTGGGGTCTAGCTTTCAGTTGCTTGGGAATGTCCTGGGTTGCTCCTGATTCTATTAGGAACCATCTGTTGGCTTGGGAAGGTTCCTTTGTAGGAAAGTTAAGAAGAAGAAGAAGAAGGAAGTCATAGTCCTACCTCATGTGTATCTGGAGAGAGAGAAATAAAAGAGTTTTTGATAAGGTAGAAACCCCTCTTCAGCGTTTGAAAGAGAATTTCATCAAAATTCTCTACTTTTGGATGATTGGGATGTTTAGCTCTTCCTTTATTGATTTGGCAAATTGTGTGGATAGTTTATATTTAGGTTGTAAATAGCCTTTTGTACAATGCTCACTGTGCAGCTGAGCTTCTGATATTTCTATATTAATATATTACCTTTTCTTTATTAAAAAAAAAAAAAAAGCAAGAAAGACATGAGTCCATTATACACACTGGGGAGGAGGCATAAAAAGCTATATATTTTTGACACCGCTAGCTCTTTATTTCAGAGATCAAGAGGGATCTCCACACCGGCATATTAACCCCCCCTTGCGGGAGGCCATGGCCCCAGGCCCGTAAAAGGAGATTATTCATCTCAACATAACTCAAGGACTCTTAATACTCCAAACGATGGCTCTCTCGCTGTTTTCCCACAATCTGAGTCATGCTAGATTTCACTCGTATTCACCATCTCTATGTTCTAAATTAGTGAATTCATGCATCTTCTCTAAGATACCAAGCTCAAATTACATTGTACAGAAAAAAGTTGGAAAACAATAGAATCAAATATTATTTAAAAAGAAACTCATGCTTGAGAGAAGAAGAATTAGACACATAAACAATGGATGCCCACTGATGGATTTCCTTGCACCTGAATGTCAAACGAAAAAAATTTAAAAAAAAAAAAAGGATGGCAGCCATGCACACCAAATGTAAACATCAAATGAAATTGCATCCAATTAGAACGTAGACTTACAGGTCACCAAGTTACTAAAAGTAACAAGGAAAGCAAGTCAATACAGAGCGCATGGAAAGAAAACCACCACAAATTGTAGCACAACCCACCTCTTTTAAAATCACTCCAGCCAGCTTAGATGTAGTTAAATTGCACTTTCGAATCTGGCCACACAAAGGCTTAGGCTTATCACCAGGGTTACTAAGGTCTTCTACAGTCACATAAGCAAACAAATCAGCCGGTTTACCACTTCCATTATCCTGTTTCAACAGCATACCTGGGATCACCTGCAAGCCAAGAAAAATAAACCACCTCAAAAATAATTGCAATAACGATGAAATGGCAAGGACCAGAAACAAAAGAAAACTGCAAAGTGCAGAGAAAGTCAAGAACGACCCACTGTGTGTTTCCACCACTAGCAGGGTCAACTTACGAAACCCTCAAATGCTTCATTTTTAAGGATCATCAAACAGACCTCCTTTTTTGATGAGTAATCAAAAGGTTACATTAATGAGATACCAAGAGGGTGACATCTATGACCCACATACAAAAGGGGGCTTCATTAAACAGACCTCCTTACAAGCCATTACAATATGCAAATCTTGAACCATCTTAAGGGCATAGAAAGGAATTGTTTTGATTCCAAAATTCCAATTTGCTTTACAAAATCGACCAACAACATATTGAGCAATGCATATCAAAGACCAAACACATCCTGTAACACAAATTCTTGAAACAACCTAAAATTAGTGTGATCTCATTGTTGTAGTTTTGGCTGGATGGACAATATAAATAATACGAACCTAAATAGAAAATTATGTAATACCCGAAAACTAAATAAGAGCTACGATAACCTCCCTTAAGTATGACATACTCAATGTGGAACTACCACATCCAGTCAAGAGCTCGCAGCCCTTAAGGTATCAAAGATACAGGATGTACCAGAATGAGCACACTTTTGCTAGTTCATATTATGCTTCCCAATTTTGACAAGATTTTCCACTCAAATTCATTAATCAAGATTCAAGAACCTTATTCATTCAGTCTATTTACAAGCAGAGACCTCCTCCCACGCAAAGGAAACCAACATCAACCAACAAGAATCAAGAATGTTCCCTCAAAGGAACTTTTTTATCAAATAGGATGAGCTCAACACAAAACTGTTCAATGATCATCCAACTGAAAAACACCCAACTGTCATCATTTTGCTATCAATCCCAGTCACATCCCACCTACACATGGCATCCTGTATGAATTTGAATTCAGATTTGGATTTGGACACCGCACATAAGACTCCACCATTTGATCAAATCCCCACGCTTCAACGCCAAAATGATCCTTGATATCCAATCCAATAACAAGTAGAACTAAGGCAGAAATCATCAACCTATCTTAATCCAGGCTTCAAGTTATGTCATTTAAAACCTCTTGTAGCATTAACACAGCCTGTAGCCCGCTCAACTTTGCCTAGCATTCACTTGAAAAGCCACAATTTGATTCTCCCTCCCTTTGTTGGCCAACATAGTTTGAACGAAATAGGAGTTCATTGGGCATGTGATTTATCAATTATCAACAAAAATACTCATATCAACCATTTATAGACGTGGATGTTCAGTGTACTCATTTGGATCACAAGGTAACCGGAAGCTTCACCTTTACTCCTTAAACCAATACGGTCTTGGCAAACTGATAACAGCTAACTACCTTGGACAAATCATTTGGCATAAGGCTCCTCGCAACTAAGCCCACCCCTAAGGCTTCGATTAGGAGGGGAATAAGGCACAGTACAAGGAAAAATAGTAAGAGTGCTGGTTTCTCTTACAAATGTTGGGAGTTGTTAGTAAGAGTACGGAGTCGGAGTATTGGACAGCATCTCCCCTACCCCTGGTCCCTTGTTGCTCAGGTTTTTGTTACCCTTAGACTATACACATAAATTAGCCTAAGCTACACTTCGCTCTCTAACAATCCTTATTGTTGCATGATATCCAGACAAGTGTTTATTCCTAACTCTTGTGTGCATTTAGCCCTTCCCAATGTCATCAATAACCTACCAAATCGTATTCGTATATAAACTCACGTACACATATCCTCCACCTGAAGTCTGAACTAAACAACCGAATCCAATAACACCAAATATAAGGAAATTCAAACATTAGAAAAACAAAAGATGGGCAAATTTCTATTTTTAGCACCATTGAGAAAATGGGTAGTCGAATATCGATAGTCTTGATCAATTCGGGAGTGAAGAAATCCCAATAGCGAATGGTTCCATCGAGAGACGAAGTCCAACAGTAGTTCAAGAGCTTGGCCGTGCTGGGCACCACCAAAACTGACGTAACCAGAGCTCTGTGACCTTCCAACTCGGTTATCTGAGCCAAAAATTGAAACACGCATCGTTAAACCTATCCCCTATTCTGGGTTTTGCCGACTTCGACATTAGAGAGAGAGAGAGGGGGGGGGAGGGAGAAACCTGCATGGCGGTGGAGGTGCTGAAGATCGACACGGTGTTGCCGGTGCAGATGAGTAGGCGCTTTCCATCGTTCGAGAACGCCGGCGGCGACGAGACGTAGCTCTTTCCTCCGTGAATCATCTTCAGGGGAGAGAGACAGAGGGTTTTGGGGTTTTGGTTCTTTGTGTTGGACGACCCGTATTTATTTGTTAAGTAAGAGGCTTGCCTTGGGGTTTAGGGGTTAGTTCTCTTTTGTGTTGGACGAACCCGTACACAAGATTAACAATACGCTTGCCCAAGTCTGAAGCATTTTTTGGCTCTTGATGCAGCTTATTTTGATCCTCTTCATTCATGTTTTACTTTTTATGGTAGTCACAGTCATACCCAGGCAATGGCCACCACAAGAGGCTATTTGTTCAAAGTGTTGGAATGCAATGAAATTGGACATAAAATCAAAGAGCATGAAAATAATATGCGGTTTTGTTAATTGTCACCCTTAGGGCGATGGATAAAAAGTATTTATATTCAGTAATGTGTATAATCTTATTCAAACAAATTTTGTAGATGAGATAAAAATAAATCCTTAGATACTGCCCTATTTCATGGAAGATATCGAGTTGCTTAATCCAATTAAATCTCTCAATCTACCCACTCACTTATTTCATGAATAAAATTTTGCCAATTATTTGCCACAATAAACACAACTCTTCACTCGCCTATCCTTTTCATAACTTCATATCCCTCTCGTGCATTTATAGCAAGGGTGGAGTCTCTATCCCTTCACTACTTCACCTCCTGACCTTCTTTCCTCTTTCTTTGCCCACCATGGTTGATTGAGTGTTTCTACTGCAAGTTTTTGCAGATACATTAATAGGACAAACCATGTTCATATATGAAGAACAAGTAACATGGACTACATTCTCATCGAAGTCTGCCATACTAATTAATTTTCATTCTATCTCTTTTAACTTTCCTTTAAATCTCCAACAACGAATCCAAAAAAAATCATTTTTAATGTCACAAGATGAATGTCTAAAGTTGCTTTCTAATTTAGGAAGCTACGAAGCATTTACATTTAATTAATTTTCAACCAAACTGTAGGCTTAGTTTGGTAGCCACTAGCGACTAGTATGGTATAGTCTTTGACCGAATAAGATATCTCTTTTGCTGTCTCTTTTTTAATATTAGAATCTCCCCCTAGCCTAAAATCTTTCATTAATTTAGCGTGCAATAATTAATTTAAGGAAAAAAAAGATGGCTTTTGTTCCAATTTGTTAACAATCAGATACCAAATAATCAAAATTTGTAGGAGTGTAAGTCTTAATTTATATGTGGTTAGAAATGGACGAGGAGCAATTCGAATGAAAAGGGGGAAAAAAATGGGTAGGAACACAGCACTAAAGTTGTTCGATATTAGTGAATTGATGTCTAGTGATCATGAAGTTCCAATAATTTACTTGAGCAACGATTGAGGTAGTAGGTTAAGAATCTTTTTCTTTAGGATACAGTAGGTTGATGACTTGATATCAGTTAGGCAATTGATTAACTTTTGTTAATGAGGAAAATTCTAGTTTTTATCATGTTTATACATGCAAAATTGAATTATGAATATTTTGTTAAATAATTAAATTTATATCCATTTTATATAGAATCTTATCCAATAAAATGGGTATAATTATTATTTATCCATTCATATCCATCACCTTAAAGGCGACAATCAGCAAAATCGAATAATATTTGATTTAAAATATTACTTATTCTATTCAACCTAAGAATGAGAGAACTCGATTGCAAGAGTATAAGGACGTTTACTCAAATACACCAGATATTTTGAGTGATCCCTCATCTTTAGCGTCATCATATGAATGTGGGTTTTGTGTTCTCGTCTTGGTGTGATTTTTTTTTTTTTTGGCGGCTTTTGGTCCCAATGTTTTTCATGTACACCTTGGTATAATTTTTCATTTTTTCTGTGTATTTTTCCCGCTTGGATTGGTGCAAAATTTCATACATATAGGAATGTATTGTGAAATATTCGCCCCCTTTTTAAAAATGTGGCTTTTGTGTTCTTTTAGTGTGAGTTTTCTTTTTTTTCCCCTCACATCTTGGTGCCGCTTTTGGGCCTAATTTTTCTCACGTACACCATAGTATCATTTTTTTTGTGTATTTTTTTCCCCTCGCATTGGTGCAAAATTTCATATATTTAAGAATGTATTGTGGAATATTCACCGCTCTTTGAATGACAAGATACCCTCACTGTGCTCACAAAACGACCGACTCATGCGTCATCGTGCCCGACAGTCCACTTCCGTGATCCTATCTCACTATCCGATTACTCAGGGTCCTCCTATATACTATTGCACCACACGGTCGTGGGTATGTTCTAATATCATTTCTAATGCTCTTACCCTCTCCAATGCTGCAGATGGTTACTCACGAAAGCTTTAAAGAGTGATGATTTGTCGTATAAATCACGTCAATCCTTTCCGACATTACTTGTCCCCGCTCGTGCAGCTTTGGAAAACTTCCATTAAGGTCATTCATTATACATGATCTATATCAAACACAATCAATTGTGCAAGTCTTTAAACTAGACTTCCTCAAATAGAGGCATATTTAAAATAATATAGGTAATTATTTCAAATCACTTGCGACATTTCCGTAGCCACACGTAGAAACATTACAGTTGCATATTGAAATAGTTGGCCTAGTGGTTGGGCTATGCTTGAGAGTTGAGAGTAGCATTACTCTGTACTTAGATTATAATTTTGATCATAAGGTATTGGTCTCCATATGTCTAATTTCCTAGACTTATGTGTGTGGGTAGTTATTTTTTATTTTTGTATTTTGTGAATTGTGTTTTCTTTGTTGGATTTCCCCCCATATATTTAATTGCGTATCTAGTTCACTGTAGTGTCTACATGTTTAGAGTGTAGTTTTCCTTTTCCCTTTTCATTTGGTCAACTGTATAACTTTTTCACAACGTGCTTATATACAAATATGCATATGGAGATATTACAAGAATTCATATTTTGCATTGAAATGTTATGTACAATTTTAGTTGATTGATTTTTCTGATATATTTGTGAATATTTGTTTTTAATCATAATATTGTCATTTTTACTTAAAAAATATATAAAAATATCATAGTCCTCGATCTTATACTACGGATCAATTTATCATTCTAAGGGTCTGTTCTTTTCGTGGGCAAATTGAGGTGGGTAAAATAATAAAGTGGGTTGAAGTAGATTGAATTTTTTTATGTGATAAATTGAACTTGATTAAAATAGTAGAAGTGAGTTAAACTAGATTGAAGTATATTGAAGTGAGTTGAAGTTTTGAAATTTGCTCACGAAAAGAACAAACCCTAAGTAGTAGGTTCTAACAACTTTCATTGAGACAATGGGGGAAAATGACAGCATAATCAAGGTAATGACAATAATCAAATCCCCAATTATAGGACTGGTAGGAGATTATATCCACTCAAGCCATCAATGGCATATGCAACAAAAACATTTTGAAACATGCATTGCACAAGGCAAGCCATGACACGCAGTGACGTGAAATTCAGGGTAAAAGATTCGATGCATGCGGTAAGAGAATGCTGTAAGTGTTATTAAAAACATAAAAGGAATGCTTTGTTGAAGTTTATACGAAAAATAATAAGACTATTACACTCGCATATGGATTCGAGAACAATACTTCATGGTGTGCGACCATTAGAGCATTTCCGGTCATAATTTCATATTTTGGGACTTAAGCTTACCACATTAGCAAAAACTCTAATTTACATTCCATTACTTCTTCAATCTATGGAACTTAAATTTGAATTGTCATATAAAATATTTATTATGGACCTACCATATAATATGTAACTTTTTTTTAACCACTTAAATTATATTTTTAAGAAAAGAGAAAAGGAAAAAAAGTGAAACTTGTCCGGGAACGTACAAGCTTTCCTGACCGCGTGACACAAAATGTGAAGGCAATTGAAAAGTTGCTACGTGGCAGAATAATTGACACGCGAGTATACGGGTTGCGAATGCTCTTATGGTAAACATTATTAACGACAGAAACGATCAGTGATAATTACGTTGTTATTTAATATGCAGCCATTTCGCACTTTTACCTCTGTGGATTTTTTTATGGGAAGAGGGGGTGATCAGATGATCCCATGTGACCGATATTTGATTCACCCATGATAATTTTTTTTTTCATTAAATGAAACTATATTTAAGACTTGGATTATAATCAAAATAAGAATTTTATCTTTCATGAACTATAAAAGAAACAAGTCAAATTATACTTTTAGTTATTTTCTTCCCAAGAAGGCAAAAACCACTATCAGAAATAAAACATCGATAGTTCATAATTATGACAGAAGAGCCACTCGACACAAGGACTGACCATTGACCAAACTATGTGCTCATAGTCATGGTCGCCTCCCCCTCACCTCCCCAAAAACAATATGCATATCATACTTCTGATGACACATATTCTTAAGAAACACAATCGCAAATACACACATATATATAATATAATAAATACACGCGTAAAAATTATATATATAAACAATAAGAGCATATGTTTCTAACGCACGTAAGAGATTGCCCCAAAAAAGTTCAGATTTTCATTTTTCTCTTTTTTCCCTTGTAAATTGAAGATTTTTCTGTTTTTTTGCTTTTTTTTTTTTTTTGGTGGGAAAAGGCAGAGTTTCAATGATTTGTTTTTAATTTGATTTAGCACAGGCCCATCCAGTATCTGGCTGGACAAACCGTAACGCACTGCGTTCGCATGCGTTACTCACTCTCACATAACCGCCACCACAACCCCAAGTCAGACAGAGAGAGAGAATAGTCAGCGAGTCAGCCCAGACTTTCAAAGCTTACCCACCCACATTAATGGCCGATGCTCTCGCTGAAGCTGTTCTCTATCCTCCTTCCAAACGTCCTCCAATGGCTGATCACCACCTCCTTTCCACCGTCGACGGTGGCGCCACCTCTAAGAAATCCAAGCAGCCGCTGCCACCCCTGGTGGTCCCCGCCGGCCACGCCGCCCTCCGCATCCTCTGCCACGCCTCCCTCGTCGGCCGCTTCATCGGAAAGTCTGGCTCCTCCATCAAACAACTTCAACTCCACACTGCGTCTAAAATCCGAGTTGAGGACTCACTCCAACCGGGTTCCGACGACCGAGTCATCGTCATTATTGCCCCCACTACACCCTTTAAGAAGTTGCGATTGCAGAACGGGGAGGAGGAGTACGAGGTTTCTGCCACCCAGGATGCTGCGGTAAGGGTTTTCGAGAGGGTTCTGGGAGTTTCGGCGGAGGTGGATGGAGGTCCCTTAGCGGAGTTTGTAAGTTGTCGGCTTTTAGTGGATGCTACTCAGGCAGGGTCAGTCATAGGCAAGGGAGGGAAGATGGTGGAGAAGTTGAGGAGAGAGAGTGGTGCCAAAATTAGGGTTTTGTTCGGCCAACAATTGCCTCCTGGGATTGGTCCTCCTGATGAAGTCGTTGAGGTAAGGTTGTTTCTTCACCTGGTCGTTATTCTATGATATGGTAACGGAGAGACACTACACTAAAGTTGCTGACTTGCTGTATGTACATGCTTGATGATAGTTATTTAGTCCAAAGTTTAACCTTTGGTTTTTTTCTTTGTAAAATTTTTGCAGTATGGTTTGATTGGAAAGGAATTGCAATTTAAGAACTTTGATTTATGGAATAATTGAATGTGTATGTCTCACTTTCTGTTTTGGGATGTCCCAGAACAACTGTCCGCTTTGTCATGCATGATTGGGTTGGTGATTTTCTGGTTCTAGTATAAATATACTTCTAAGGGCATGTCATAAAACCCTCTTCATTAGGCAAGTAATCTGTTTGGTGAATGCTTGTTTGCGGTATATATTCATTACCCTTCTTTAAAAAAAAAAAAAATTAAAAAAAAATAAAAACGACTCGTCTTATTTGGTGGTAGTGTTGGTGGCATGGGGGCGGGGGATAATAAGAAAAGACAACAGGTGCCCATTTGCTCCGGGTCATGAATTAGTGTATTCAATGTCAGCGTATCCATGAGTATTGGGGGGGGGGGGGGGAGCATTCAATCTTGTAATTCGTAACATAACTTGCCTTCACTGTTTCAGTAGCAGCCCAATTACAAGTTACTTGAGTACTTGAACTTGTAACTTGTAATGACAGCATGTTATCCTCGTACATCCTTGATCTTCAACACTGATGCAAAGTGAACAAAACAATGAAACAGTGATTGGTAACTGATTGTGCTTTATACTTATATTTTTTCTTTTTAATAGATAGAAGGGGAAGTATTGGCTGTTAAAAAGGCCCTTCTTGGTGTGTCTGGTTGCTTGCAAGAGTATCCAGTAGTAGACAAGTCAACTGTCAAGGAAAGCAGGCCTTTGGAATCCGTTGCCCGCTTAGCTGGTCCTGATTTGCGTGTTGATCCACTGCAGTTTACTGCACTCTCTAAGGCTACGAATTCTTTAAGCTCTGCTCTTGCAGGGAGGCCGTTATCACTTGACGATGATAGGCACTGTGCCTCTGATCCTACCACACAACAGCAGCAAGAAATCGTTTTTAAAATCCTCTGTTCTAATGATAGAGTGGGTGGTGTGATTGGTAGGGGAGGTTCCATCGTTAAAGCACTCCAGGAGAGGGCAGGGGCAACTATAAGCGTTGGAGCATCTATTGCGGACTGCGATGAGCGAGTGGTCACTATCACTTCAACAGAGGTGTGCTGTTGCTGGTGATAACAGCTTTAGTGCTTAGCTCGGATTGCACTTTTGGATATCAATTTTTTCTGATTTTGGATGATCCTTACCAGGATGTGGAATCTAGGTATTCTCCTGCACAACGTGCGGTGGCTCTGGTCTTTTCGAGGTCTGTTGATGCTGGTGTAGAGAATGGCCTAGAAGCAGGCTTGAAGAAGGATTCTTCTATCATTGCGCGGCTTCTGGTCCCGTCAAATCAAGTTGGTTGTTTGTTGGGTAGAGGAGGCGCTATTATTTCTGAGATGAGGAAGGCAGCCAGAGTTGGTATACACGTTCTCCGAGGTGACCAGGTACCAAAGTGTGCTTCAGAGGATGATGAAGTGGTTGAGGTAATACATAGGCATTGCCTCTTTTGATGATGTTTTGTTCCTTTCTCACATCTTCTCCACGGGGGGGGGGGGGGGGGGGGATCTAATTTGGTTCTGGAAATCGCTTTTTTTAAGAGCAGTGATTTAAAAAAGATTGTGCCACTTTAGTTTACTGTTTTGTCAATTTGTACTTGTGAAGTGCATATATATTGGCAATGAAGATAGGAAATCTCTGGGATTAGCCTGACTCATTGCTGAATGCTGATATTGTCTCTTTGATGCAATGTCCGCTGAAATTTTGTTGCTTTTATTGAAATCTCTTTTTTGCTGCAGTAGTTACTTGCTAACCTTCACAAGTTGGTTGGCTGGAATTATGGTTGTAATGGTGCTGTAGTTAAAAAGGGCTTAAATGTCGTCTTTTTGGTTTGTTTTGGGTGTGAGCTCTTGGAGAATGATGCTGAAATCTCATCTTTAGGACCTTACTTTACTTTCAGGTAGCTTCCATGTCTCAGCATCCCACTTGGTTCTCATGTTGATTTAACTTTCTTTGATTTCCCCCATTCGGGCGTTTCTCTCTTCAGCGAGTATCTTTCTTGTTAGTCTTTCTCTAGCTCCCAGCCTTTGAACAGGTAATAAATAACTAAGCGAGATCACAAATGCTAACAGATATTTACTTAGTTTTTCTTTCTCCTTGCACCTCGATTGTTTACATTCACAGTCCTCATAAAGCAATCTCACTGCGTTCTCCAATCACTGCTTAATCCCATAATCCCACAGTTCTGCCTCCTATTTTAAATGTTTATTTCCGTATTTTTCCACCAAGGATGGTACTTGCTAAACAATGACGAGGAAACTATGGGAGTGAGAGAAATGGAAGTGATATAGTCTCTGCTAATATCATTGATAAGTAAAAAATTGGCTAAAAGATTGGTTTGAGGCAGTGTTTGGTCTACGAGTCAACTTGGCTAAAAGCTCTATTTTGTCAGTGGGTCAGGTGGATAATATTCAACTGCTAGCGGGTGTGTTAGGATGCACCGTGGATTCTTTTCCTACCTACTATCTTGGTCTCCCTCTTGGAGCAAAATACAAAGATAAATCTATCTGGGAGCCAGAAGTGGAAAGATTTGAGAAAAAACTCTCTGGATGGAGAGCTAACTATCTTTCCAAGGGTGGTAGGCTCACTCTCATCCGAAGTGTCCTTTCTAGCATACCCACTTACTTCCTATCTCTTTTTCCGATATCGGCATCAGTGGCGGCCAAGTTGGAAGCCATTCAAAGGAAATTTCTCTGGGGCTCCTTCGGTGCTGATTTTAAGTATCATTTAGTGAGATAAGATATTGTTAAGCTTCCCTTGTCAGAAGGAGGGTTAGGAGTCAGAGACTTGAAGCTCTTTAATGAGGCTCTGCTTGGTAAGTGGCTATGGAGATTCATGAATGAGAAGACCAACCTTTGGAGGAGGGTGATTTGTACTAAGTATGGTGAGGAGGCGCTTGGGTGGTTTCCCTCTAAACCTAATGGTCCCTATGGAGTAAGCCTTTGGAGGTTCATTTGTAAAGGATGGGATAGATTTTTTCCTCATCTTTCTTTTGAGGTGGGCGCTGGCTCTACTATTTTGTTTTGGCATAACTGCTGGTGTGAAGGTGCTCCTTTGAGGGACCTTTTTCCTTCTCTTTATACTCTTGCAGAAAATAAAGAAGCTAAAGAAGCTACTGGCTGCTTATTGTGACAATGTGTCGGGGTCATGCATTTGATCACCTATTTTTATTCGTGATGCCTTGGTGGATGACGCCTCCTTTATAAGCTTGCTTATTAAACTGAATGGGATTCTTATCGGACAATCCTCTCTTAATTCAGTCAAATGGGATCTCAATCCTAAAGGGAGTTTCACGGTGAATTCTTATTATATGAGGCTTGCCTCTATTGCACCTTTGCATTGAATATGGGGAATGTGTTTTCCATGGAAGATCATTTGGAGATCTCTGGCTCCCTTTAGAGTGTCTTTTTTTGTTTGGGAGGCTACCCATGACAGTATATTGACTTTCAATAATTTGCAAAAGAGGGGTAAGATCTTGGTGAACTGGTGCCCGTTATGCAAGGTTGCAGCTAAGTCGGTGAACCACTTATTGCTTCATTGCCCTTTTGCAAGAGCTCTTTGAGATCTAGCCTTTAGTTGCTTAGGAGTTTCTTGGGTTTTGTCTAATTTTATTTTGGAACACCTCTATACATAGGAGGGCTTTTTTGGTAGAAAAGCGAAGAAGATTGCTAGATTATTTCCTCATGCAATTTTTTGAAGCATTTGGCGTGAAAGAAATAGAAGAGTCTTTGAGAATATGGAGATGCTACTTCAATGTTTTAAAGATTATTTTATCAAGGCTCTCTATTTTTGGGATAAAGGGATCTTTTGTTACTCTTCTCTTGATCTCTTAGATTTTGTGGATTCTGTGCATATGGGATGTGTATAGCCTTTTGTAGGATGCTATCTTTGCATCCAGTCTTTTGTTAATGATATATATATATCTATTCTTTTCCTGATCCCAAAAAAGATTGATAAGTAAAAAATTTGTCTAGTTACACACATCCACTTATGCCTCTCATGAACCCTTGTTCTCCCTCCTTTGTGATAAGGGAAAAACAACTATATATTTATGTCAGGAGCAGAGCAATCAGCTAAAAAGAGATTTAAGAATGCAGATTATGTCCACTAAAGCAGGATCATCAAGTCATCTTTGACCTGCTAAAGAGGCAGTTCTAAATCCTGAAAACCCTTCCATTTAGTCTCTCTAAATGCTCCAAACTATCACATGAGTCGTAACCTAATTCTAACCTCACAATTATTGGATACTGCTTTGTGTGTCCAAGTGGGTTGTTTTCTCTTTGCCACACTGGGCTCCCTTGATCTCAGATTGCTCTCAACAGTTGCTAGATTCTGACAACAGAGGATCTGTGACAAACTTAGAACTTGTTGCTTTCCTTCCTTCTATAATGTCGATGTCTTTAGAAATTGCCTAACACAACATTACATATTATATGATCCAGCATAAGACCTCTCCATCTGCAATGTCACATTGCATATTTTAATCGCCTAATTGATTCTTGATTTGCATGCGTGTATTAGCAGCTGACTAAAATGGAGCACGGCATATTAACCCTGAAATTTTCAACATAGTCCTCAGTCCATAAAAATATCAGACTGATGTTGTATAAACCTAGAATGTCTATGCACGTAGAGGCTTTTAAATTGGTTCTCCCTCTTGGTTTGTGTATGAAATTTTGATCGGTTTTGTAATAATATAATCTTTTTTTGATAGGCAATAATATAATCTTTTACCGCCCTCGCCCTTCCCACCAATATTTGTACTTAATTTTAGTTACGTCGTTTAGATTGTAGAGGGAGCGTAAAGTTTCCTTTAGAATTAATGTGGCTGCTAACAGATTTTCCGGCCTTTTCGTTTGATCAATCAAAGCTAAAGATCTAAATTTAGAAAAATAAAGAATATGGAAACATCAAGAGTTTCGCCACCAGGGCGTAGACAAACTGAACTAAATCAGATATTTCTCGCAAGATGTTCCAAGGTGCATGTGGACATAATGTCAATCTTCTTTGTCTAAGGTTCAACTTTCCAAGTTTTTGTATTAACATGATGTGGACAATGTGATCCTAACTTTTAAGAGATTCTATTGCCTTAAGTGGTCATACCTGAATAAGCCATGTTCATAAATTATTACTCTGGTGTATGTACCACATTACAACTGGCAAAGTGGTCATGCAGAATAAACCATTGTCATAAATTATAACTCTGATGTATGGATCGTATTACAACTTGCAGAATTGAGAAAAAATTTGGATTCTATTTGCTAAAAAATTATTGGATTTTAACCACCCTTTTATTGTTATCGTATAGGTTGAATCCTGTCATCGTGGTGATCCCTGGAGCAAATTGTTATAAGTACAAACAATTGTTTATTGTACTCTTTTCCTATCATGTTTTCATCATCACCATCTACATTCTACGTTGCATGCTGAGTATTCTCTCTATGTGCTTTTGGTTTGTAGATCCCTGCGGACAACTTTTTTTAATGTTATTTTCAATTGTCAAATTCCTTGTTTCATGTATTCATCACGTTTTATATGAATCTGAAGTGCAATGGAAGCTATGATTTTGGTGATAGCTTATTTTCTTTGTGGCTATATCAAATGCAGATCTCGGGCCATTTTGTAAATGTACAAGATGCTTTATTTCAAGTTACCAGTAGACTTCGAAATAACCTCTTTGCTGGCAAAGTTATGAGTGTTCCTGTCCCTAGAGGCAGGATGAGCATGTCAGCTGCATTGCATACTAGTCTTCACGTAAGAGTTGGGCAAGCTACTCTGAGGCAGGGTTTGGATCCTTTACCACATCCTCATATATTGAATCATTCTCCTTCTTCAGGTTTACGGACATCAGAGGTAGAAAAGCTGCTTTATTTCTTTTTGTTTTCTCTAGTCTATCTCTCTTATTCTTTTCTTCTTCAGTATTATATGTTCATTTGGAAATGATGAGCCTGACTGCAGGTAATCAATGGAGTAAGCCCAAGGACTTCTGCGAATCTCAGCAGAGCAGCTTCCGCTGACAGTGGCATAGAAATTGGCAGGTTAGTTGTGCAATTTGAAGTTTAGAAGTGGGCCCATAACTCCAGAAAAATTGGCAGGTTAGCTGTGTGATTTGAAGTTTAGAAGTGGGCTCATAACTCTAGATAAATGATGTTAGTGGATGATGGATCTCCTTTATGCACCTGTGAAAACACAAAGTAAAACAGGAGGGGTTGTCAAAATATATCCTAAGGTTGTGATTAGCATGACTTAAATACAACCTCTCAAGTAGGCTGCAGTCCAGATTCCTTGTGGCAGTGGAAAAGGGTTTGACTTTACAAAATGAAAGTGGAACGTAATAGCGTAGTTTCAAGAGCTCTAGCATTTTTCGGAATTTCTTGATTCTTATTGTTTTCATATTTGCAGTGCAAAGAGACCAGTTGTAACAAATACAACTGTGGAGATTTTAGTTCCTGAAAGTGCTGTTAGCTCAGTTTGTGGTGAGAAGGGGAGCAATCTAGCTCGAATTAGACAGGTATGGTGAGACTGTTTCCATGTGCACTTTTAGTGATATCATTTACTCTGAGCTAATCTATAAACTCTGTCCAACAACACCCCCCCCCCCAAAAAAAAAGGGAAAAAAGAGAATAAAACAAACACTCAAAAAAGGAATACTTTGCCTATGTTTTTGAAACACTGCTTATATGTTCATCATAATTATGTTCAGTTTCGAAACAGACATTTGTAAAAGTTCAAATATTTGAAAGTGGGAACCAAGTCTTCATTACCAGATGCCAAGCGCAGGTTGGGGGCCTATGCATCACGGGCACCTGCTTTGAGTGCTTGGGTTGTAAGCGGAGACGACCCTATCTGCTTGTGTAATTAGTAATTTGCAGGTGCCAGATGACGTGGCTGGACATGTTTGGTCTTTAAATTAAGCTTTAGGCTTCTGTTCTTGGATATGTTAGATATCTCTTCCTAGGAGCAATATCTTCTGTCTAATCTGCACCGAAAACTTGTCTTCTCAGTCTTATTTATTTGGTTGCCTCCATTGCTCCATCCATATCCTATAATTCTGTATGCATAGGTGTGTTCAGTGGTCTTTTTCCCCCTTGAATTATGAAGTGTTTTTCTTCATGGACCCTGGACTAAGAACCAAGTATTGCGCCACCAATGCAGAAAAACTGTGCGCTATAATTTTATTCTCTTTAACCAGTTAGGGTTGGCACAATTTGTGATGCCAAGAAAGTGCAGTAGTAGCTTGTCTCCCTTCTTTCTTCCCTTTCCCTTTTTTTTGGGGGGGGGGGGGGTGTTCTCCCTTCTTTCTTTATGGTGATGATTGAGAACTGACTCTAGCCTTGTTATCTCTGTTTGTTGCCCTGACTTTCGGTTTCCTATTCCCAGATCTCTGGGGCAAAGGTTATGGTTCATGAGCCCGGTCCAGGAAGCAGTGACAGGACGGTGATAATTTCCGGGACCCCTGACGAGACACAAGCAGCCCAGAGCCTTCTCCATGCATTCGTCCTAACCGGGCCTGCCTGACTTGTATAGTTTACTTCCGACATTTTTTTGAAAGGGAATTTGTCTTTACCAACTGCATTCCCTTTGACTTGGGCCTTAGCTCGGATTTGTTTTCCATCATCAATACTCATCGTCGTGTACATTCACTGGAGCGGACATGGCGGAATCTTAGCTGTAAATTCTTTCTTCCCATATGTTTTTACCATGTAACTTATGTAAAAATAAAATTTTGCAGCTTAAGTTGTAAATCTAGATGTACTGATTTACAAGAAGCTTCCTTGAAGATATCTATTTTGCAATTCAATCACAGGGTAAGAAAAGATTACAGGTTCTTGACCTGTCTTATATATTTAACCTATGCTGGACTTTACTGTTTTCATTTCTCTGGAGCCGGGAAATTGAAGGGGTTTTTTTCAATAATTTTTTCCCTGAAATAAGGTAAAGATACATCATAGAATGTAACCTTTTTTAAAGAGGGTGCTAGGGAAGTTATTAGTAATAAGACCAGAAAAGAAGTCTGCGTGGCGTGTGCATTGAGGAAATCTAGTGCAGTGTTTCTTGTGTTAAGTGTGTGGCTATAGTGAGCCATCGGGTAATTGTTTTTTTTTTTTTCTTTTTCCCATTTCTTCTATTATCGTAATACAAGATGCAGTTTGGTGTGCTCTTATGAGAAGAAATGCCTAATATGTAGTACTTTTCATTTGTCTTTATTTAAAAAATTACCAAATTAAAGTTATGTTCATTAAAAAGGTAAGACATGCCTTGAATAATATATAAGACAATCTCATACATTAGATCAAATAAATATGAAGAAATTCAAAATAGATGCACTTTTTATTTCTCAACTAATATCCCATATATTTTAAAAGTTGTTTATTAGACCAATTAATGATTAACTCGAATTTACCCAAAATCAAAATGATTGAATGCATATAAGGTCTAACCTAACATTTCATCGTTTGAAAGATTACCGTCAAAGTAAATAATTGTTAAATAATTTTTTCCCCGCTAAAGTAACGTGCTTATATGAACAATGTAAATAGAAAAATTTAAACATTAAATAAAATCTACCATCATAAATGAGCGTAAAACAATAAAAGCAAAAGGAAAAAAGTGTTATACCTCTGCTAAGGTACGTAAGTTGGTATATCGCGGCCCTAGAACTATAGTATTCATTATTATTATCCTGAAAAACTAGTAGATATATAATGGTTTTCCAGTATGACCATGATATTACTGTTGTACCCTCACCTTGGAGCACTCCTTAAGACCATGGTATTCATCATTAGTGTTTTCCGGTATGACCGTACTATTATCCTATAAATCATGGGCCTGGGGCGCCAAGTGGATTGTTAATATACCAACCGACTAATTAAAGCATGAAAAAAAGGTATGAAAACTCATTTTTCATATCTAAAAAGTTTGAGGGTTAGATTTAATCTGATGATTCAAGAATACCTACAAAAATCAGGATTATGGTTAAAGGTATGTAAACTCGCATAAAGGTCGGGTAGGGTTAAGGTCGAGAAAATCTTACCTCTCAATCTTTATGACCCGACCCTCAATTTGATCAGGTCTACTCGGAACTTAAATTGGAAAGTCATGAAGTTAGATAATGTGGCGGGGGGGGCAAAACACCAATCTATCAACTCAAATTTAAATTTCTTAACATTGACATAATTTTGGCCAAATTTTGGGAGGAGGCAAGGCCTCCTTATGTCTCCACTATGTTCTGCTCATGTTCACACGAGAGTTTCAAACATGTTTACACAACGAGATTCATTGAATAAAAAATGAAAGTTGACTTATATATAGGGCTTCTTAGAAGTCTGTATTTCCAAAAGCCACGTAAATAAAAATATATTAATACAATTTATATAACATATACACATAAGAAAAAAATATACATGCACGGGCTTTTTGGAGCGCACACAACCATCATGACATCTTATTTTCTTGGGAGTGAAGGCCATATGATGAATGACAAGATAATTATGTTCATAGATGCACACCATTGTCTCAATATTGAGGCCTGGACCAAACCCAAACATAACCCCCCGTTCAAGCCTTCCTCCAGTGGTGGCTTTACGCTCCTCCAACGCTCTCTTCCTTCTCTCATCCCCCCATATACATGCCCATACTCGCTCAAGACATGCCTCGTGACCTCAAGCTTCTCGCTTTCTAGTCCAAGCTCAACCTCGATTTGATCAAGAACTTTAGGCCCTGCATTATGGGCTATCCAAAGTAGCGAGTTCCAATCAATGGTCCCCAAGTGTGTCATCGCTTGCCCCAGACAATCTTCTATGTTTTTAGAGACCAAACATGGGAGCTCCATGGGAAGACAAATTGTTTGACCCATTTCAAGAATCTCACATGCAGGACCTCTAGCATCAAACTTAGACATCTGAAACCCATGAGTGAGTTGGAAGAGTGGCCTTTCTATTGGCGCATTAGGGTCAGCACCCACAATGACCGCAGCTGCTCCATCAGCAAAGAAAGACTGCCCAACCAACGAACCAAGGTCGTCTTGGGATAGACCACACAAGTTGAAAATGTTGATCTTAGACCATAGTATACGTGCATGTTTGTTGCACCTGGCGATGTCCATGGCAAGACGTAGTAGCTGGGGGCCAGAGTGACAACCTAGCTACCACATGAAAACGGCTACATTGGACTGAAGGATTGAGCTTCAGAAGCTTCGTGATCTCACAGTCTATCCCAGGCGTTAACAATTCCAGGGTTGAACATGTCATAAGATGGGTGATCTTCAAGTTGGATTCACCCCATTCTTCGATGGCTTTGGCCACAGCCTCTATGCATAGTTTGGGTACATACTAAGGAAATATTGAGTGTGAATAATGAAGTATGGACTTTATATTATTTGATTGTAAATACAATTGGGAATGGCGGAAATGTTTTTGAAGGCAATATAAGGCAAAGAGTGGGATATTTTGGAAGATTTGGGCAGGAATCTTTTATATTAGGCTAGATAGGGCAGATAAATATTTGATTATAGTGGTAATCTGGGCAAATCACTATGCATCCTTTCTAATTGTTTCTTTTGAAGTAATAAAAAAGAAGAGCACCTCGATAATAATGGCTCATCAGTCTTCAGAGAAGTATAAAGGGAACAGACCAAAGACTCCACATCTCTGTCTAGTTATAGCACACACCACCAAGCTGATGGAAAGCTTCCGATTACAGTAAATCCAACAGGATTTAGCTCAAAGCTGCTTCCATGTTAAGGTGGGATTTGGATTTCCACATAAAATTTAATGGGGTCTTCTTTAAAGCATCCAGAAACAAGAGAACAACAGAAGTGAAATTGAGGGGTAAAAAAAAAAGATACACAAACATGATAATGGATGTGGTTTGCCAGATTCATCCTCTTAACCATGATCCTGGAGACTCCACGTGAAAGTCAAGCTCAAGCTGCAACTGGAGAGGGCTTCAGGGTGATAATCACACTGTCATGAACCCCTTGGAGCAGTAGCTCTCCGTCATATGCCACAATTTTCCTCTTCTTTGCAGCCCTTAGCGTCCCCACAAGTGCTTCAAATATGTTTGCGCAACGGTCATCATTGAATAGCACGCCAAAGGTGACCTATAAAGCGGGGCCAATCAAGATTCGTGTCACCCACAAGGTGGATTAAAGTGAATCCATAGAGTAGTATGCTGAAAGAGTTTAAGCCTCAGAATTCCTAGCTTAAGTCATTATGCATAACTACTCCCCTCCCTCCTTCCAGAAATGTGCACAAGGACAAAGCATAATATTTACATCACATCCACCTGCCCTTTGATTTGAGATAACAAAAAATGGAAGCATAAGAAGTTTTATGCTGTCAATTCCATAAAATGTTAGTTGTTTTCCCTTTCTCCAATCAGAAGCATGTGCAAAAAACTCAAAGGTGGAAGTAGAACCCTTCTGTTGTGTAACACAGTGACTAATAAAAGCTTGAACAATTTTTGGGGATTTCTTGTGATTTCACTTAGCAACTGCTAATTTCCCTATGGAAGCCAAATGCTTTGGAGTTTTAACGATCTTTAATTTTGGACAAAAATCTTGGTAGGGTAGGAAAATTTTGGAACTGCCCTTTGTATATGTTGTAAATATGTTTTAGTCTACTGGTAAGCTTGACCTTTACACTTAAAAAAACAAAAAAAAAAGACAAGAAAATTTTGGAACTCAAAATAATTCTAGCCCTGGTGGGTGTGGGTGAGGGCCTATGTCAAAAAGGACTACACTACACAACAACTCAGGAAGTCATCAAAATTCATTATACTCAACCTCCAAAAGAACCCAATGCCTTGGTGTGATGGTGTCCCACTTTTTTGAAGGTGCTTTTTCCGTTTCTCCCTGTTTTTCCACTAGTTACTTAAAATATATGCAATTTTATAAAACAATAGAATCAGAAACAGTGACAATCACAGGAATCTTGATTTGAAAGGTGTTGATGGTTGTCTACTATTCACAGTAGAAAAATCATAGATTAGACATTTGGCTTCAGCCCACTGTGATTCACGAAAACTTGGTGCATTATGTATCTTCCAGCAGTCAAAGATTGTTTAACTCATTTGATGATAAAAAATTTCAATCAGTTGAGCAATAGCATCAGGAAAGCATATAATTTTATAAGATTTTGCCAGGGCTTTTTGCACAGTATCTCCCAGGATACATTCTTCTTTCTTGTCTGATTAGCTTGTTCAGACAATTTAGTCACAAAGACAGAGCCTTAAAAACAGATTATCTTTGGAAAAATGTCATCTAAGGCAGAGGTAGCAAAGAGATCTTACATGTTTTTCACTCAGGGTCGCCCTACTTAGGTTACAGTGTCATATTTAACAAGAGAATGGCACATGAATCATAATTCATAAATATGTGGACCCTTTTTCGTCCTCTCTCATTGCATAGGCTCCCTCTGGGTCTGCCTGTATTATGATTGTTGCAAATGAGTTTTCATTGACTAATCACAGGAATCTTGATTTGAAAGGTGTTGATGGTTGTCTACTATTCACAGTAGAAAAATCATAGATTAGACATTTGGCTTCAGCCCACTGTGATTCACGAAAACTTGGTGCATTATGTATCTTCCAGCAGTCAAAGATTGTTTAACTCATTTGATGATAAAAAATTTCAATCAGTTGAGCAATAGCATCAGGAAAGCATATAATTTTATAAGATTTTGCCAGGGCTTTTTGCACAGTATCTCCCAGGATACATTCTTCTTTCTTGTCTGATTAGCTTGTTCAGACAATTTAGTCACAAAGACAGAGCCTTAAAAACAGATTATCTTTGGAAAAATGTCATCTAAGGCAGAGGTAGCAAAGAGATCTTACATGTTTTTCACTCAGGGTCGCCCTACTTAGGTTACAGTGTCATATTTAACAAGAGAATGGCACATGAATCATAATTCATAAATATGTGGACCCTTTTTCGTCCTCTCTCATTGCATAGGCTCCCTCTGGGTCTGCCTGTATTATGATTGTTGCAAATGAGTTTTCATTGACTAATCATCAAAGTACTCATATATATTCCAGGCTTCAGAATTGGGTTTAGTCTATTATGGATGAAGGAAAGGATACATACTAGAATAGACTTCATTAGCCCAACTATCTGCACTTTGAGACTGAGTGATCAAAAGCCTAAAGTATGCAAATTTTGCAGCTAAGTATTGACTCCAGCAATTATCCTTTCAGCCAAGCTACTGAGTACTGAGCATGATCCAACACAATTGAACTCTCCTTGAAATTTCCCCATTGACAAAGACATGGATCTTGGATAATGCCAGCTAGTTAAGCTGTTCTAACCCCATCTCGATCTACCTACAGCCCCTCTCAATCACATCAACTTCTGGGGCATTTTAAGATGCTATTTCAAATGGGTTATTTGTTGTTTTTTCAGGCATCAATCACAAATTGCAGTGCCGCCATTACAGGTTTGAGTTTCTCAAGCTCAGCGTACCCAAATCCCCAGTCAGATCTTGCAATGTTTGAGATTAATGACGAACGACCCAGATCAATTAAATCAGATCAAACCTCATTTTGAACTGTCAGGAATTAACAGTAGCTGATAAGGATACTACCCAGATCGATTGACATGAAATATTGACGTGAATTTTAAGGCATATACACTAAGGAAATACTGAAGATTGACATTTGGATTTGGGGAAAGATTGCAGGGATGAATGTACCTGATAAGAGCCATCATCTTGGACCTGACCAAGCCGCTTGATTTCCTCTTGGAGCCTCCCAACCTCTTCTTCAACATTCATGGTTAAATTTTTCTTTCTTCCTAGTTGTTTCTTCTTCCCCGATTCCTTTTTGCAACCCACAAGTCAATCATGTACAGGGTCATGGAAGACGCGAACACGTAGGACCGAGATTTTTATTAAATTCGCTATAAATAAATACAGAGTGATAATATACATCCTGCTACAGGACATACTTAAATGTCGTATTTTATTATAAATTAATATAGTTTATAGTTTGAAATCACTAAATTTTTAATATTTTTACTTAATTGTAAATTACTAAGCTTAAATGTTCATCAGTTATATCGATAAAATATTAAATTGCCTATTAATTAAATCAACCTTATCTGCAACGGCACATGATATGTATATTTCAAAAATATATTAAATTATAGATAAAAATGTAATTTTATATTATTTATAAATTGTATCTATTTCCACTAATCAATTATGCTATTTTTAAAATTTAAAAATAATATAATGTAATTTTTAACTTACAATAAAATAATTAAAAAAATAATTTGTAATAAGATATTTATCATTTTGTACAAATAAATATCTTGATGAGGAGAAGAGTTTAGGGTTACTAGTGTGGTGATTGGTCTACTTTAAGAACCCTACCAGTTGCCGGGTCACGACTGGCCAACCCAAGGTCACCTATTGCATGTTTCATGTTCGCTCCCGCAGGCGCGAAGATAACAAGATTTTTTGGATTTCACATGGTAGCCAATTTTCTGCCCCCCAAAAAAAAAAGAAAAACAAATATGCTGGGCAATCTTGCACAAGAAGGAGGCAATTTCATTATTATATCATTTGCATAATAATGCAATCTCTTTTTCATAGTCAATTATGAAATTTACTAATATTTTTTAAAAAAATACTATTCTAGATCAGTGCTTTGTATGGTGCATGTGAAGATAAATATTTTAGAGATATATAATAGTGAAATAACAAATAAAAAGTCATTGTAGGCATAATTAATATTAAAATTTAGAAAAGATAATAAAATAACTCAATGAAAAATATAAATAGATAGCAAGGTCGTGCATAACCATTAGGATGAACAACTTAATAACCATATGAGTGTAAAAGGTAAGATTTATAAGTATAATTTAGATAGATGATAGTGAATATGTTAAAATCATGCTAAACTACATAATGATAAGTCCAATTATGACACCGATGATGAAGAATTCATCTCATCTTCTTGTATCTACACACAAAAAAAAAGTTTCAGCAATAACTTGATTAATGATAACGAAATTAAATTTTATATTGTAAGCTGTAAGTTTCAGAGACTTAGCAAATGCACCAGAATGATCTATCTTTATTCACAGGTTCCAATGCCTTTGATAGGAAATACATGAGAAACTAAAAACGAAAATAAAGGACACGACTCCACTAATGACTCAACTAGCTCCACTAATAACAAGAAAATAGCAAACAGAAATTGACCTGTTCTAACCCTGGAGAATAGGTCTTTATAGAAATAATCTAAGACTTATTCAACACTCCCTCCCTTGAACTGAACTCGATCAAGAGTTTCAGTTCACAATACTCATCCCAAATGCTTCTCTGATCCTTTGAAATGATGCCATCTTCAAAGGCTTTGTCATTATGTCGGCCAGCTGTTCCTCGGTGCTGCAATAGACCAATTTAACGACACCTTCCTTTGTCAATTCTCTGAGAAAATGGTATCGAACCCTTATGTGCTTTGACTTTCCGTGCATGACTGCATTTTTTGACAACTTGATAGTGGACGTGTTGTCGCAAAACAGAACCATTTCTTCATTTTGTTCATGCCCAATTTCTTTCAATATCCTTTTCATCCAAATGGCTTGACAGGCACATGCAGCTGCTGCTACATACTCTGCTTCAGTAGTTGACAGAGTGACAATTGGTTGCTTCCTTGATGACCATGCCACAGCTCCTCCACTCATTAAGAAAACATAGCCTGAAGTACTCCTACTGTCATCCACATCTCCCGCATAATCACTGTCGGTGTAGCCTAAGAGTTCATGCTTCCCTTCACGTTGACACCATATCCCAAATCCCAGAGTTCCCTTCAAGTACCTCATAATTCTTTTTGCAGTATCAAAGTGCAACTCAGTAGGATTTGCCATAAAACGACTAATAAGACTTACCACAAACATCAAGTCAGGTCGTGTGGCTGTGAGATACATTAAGCTGCCCACCATTTGCTTATATAGCGTTGAGTCGACCTTCACACCAGCTTCATCTCGGCCAACCTTCTGTCCAGGAACTATCGGATTGCAAACAGAGTTGTAATTTTGCATCCCAAACCTCTCGATCAACTCAGCAGCATATTTTCTTTGACATATAAAGATGCCATCATCCTTCTGCATCACTTCAATGCCAAGAAAATATCTCATATTTCCCAAATCAGTCATGTCGAATTCATCCTTCATGGAGCGCTTAAATTCATTCAACAACTCCTCATCATTGCTAGTGAACAATAGATCATCAACATAAATGCTCACAATTAGGATTTTACCTCCCTTTTGTTTGATGAATAATGTTTGTTCACTAGAGCTGCTTACAAACCCTTCCTTGACGATATAAGCCTCAATGCGACTGAACCAAGCTCTGGGTGCTTGCTTTAGTCCGTAAAGAGCCTTATGCAGCTTATAAACCATGTCCTTCTTCCCTGCTACTTCATAACCTTGTGGTTGTTCTACAAATACATCTTCCTTCAGCTCACCATGTAGAAAGGCAGATTTGACATCAAGCTGATAGATTCCCCATCCTCTTTGTGCTGCTACAGCAATGATCATCCTCACTGTATCCATTCGAGCCACCGGTGCGAATACCTCTGTGTAATCTACTCCGTACTCTTGAGCATACCCTTTTACAACCAGTCGAGCTTTGAACTTGTCTACCTCTCCTAGTTCATTTAATTTGGTCTTGTAAATCCATTTAACCCCAATAGCCTTGGCTCCAACAGGAAGTGCAGTCAGCGACCACGTGTGATTTCGTTCGATGGACTGTATCTCAGCATCCATCGCTTGTTTCCATTTCTGATGCCTTATGGCTTCTTGAAAACTGGTCGGATCTGATATGACCATGAAAGCTAGAGTTTCAATCACGACTCTAGCCATGTTTGCTTCTTCCTCTATATCTGATAGTCCTTCTCCTGTGACAAAATCTGCAGACCAGATTGGTGGTTTTCTCACCCTGCCCGTTGTTGTTGTCATTTCTCCAGTTGGTGGATTGTTTGGTGAAGGAACGTCATCAGTGTATTCTTCTGCTTCTTCCGTTTCCTCTGCATTCTCAACATTTTCATAATCATTTCCCACTCAAGTTCAATGCTTTCTTTACCAGAATAACCAACATCTTCCCAATTCCACTTCTTATCTTCCTCAAATATCACATCTCGGCTGATGTGAACCTTTTTCTCCACAGGATCGAACATCTTAAAGGCCTTGGATTCACTGCTGAAACCTAACAGAACACACTTCACGCTTTTGTTATCAAGCTTGCTTCTTTTAACATCAGGGATATGAACATATCTGATACATCCAAAAACTCTAAAGTGTTCGACTGATGGCTTTCTTCCACTCCATGCCTCTTCCGGGGTCATATCTTTTACAATGAGTATAGGAGATCTGTTAAGAATGTGATTCACCCATTGCACAGCATCTGGCCTGAAAGTTTTTGGTACCTCCTTCTCTAATAACACTGCTCTCACCATGTTCATGATTGTGCGGTTTTTGCGTTCTGCAACGCCATTTTGCTGAGGCGTGAAGGCGGTGGTCAGCTGTCTTTTGATTCCATGCTCTCTACAGAATTCCTTGAACGCATTTGAGTTGTATTCTCCTCCTCTATCCGTTCTCAGACATTTGATGAACAATCCAGTTTGCTTCTCCGCAAGCGCTTTGAATGTCTTGAACTGATGAAATGCTTCTGATTTTTCTAGCAAAAAATATATCCATGTCTTTCTCGAGAAATCGTCAATAAAGCTTAGCAAGTACCTTATTTGACTGTTTGATGGTGGATTCATCGGACCACAGATATCATAGTGGATAAGCTGCAGTCTTTCAGTGGCTCTCCACTTGCTCTGCTTCGAAAATGGAAGACGATGGTGTTTCCCTTTGACACACGCCTCACAGGTGGTTTTCACATCTCCAATTTCAGGCAAACCCACAACCATCTCTTTAGTGCATAATGTGTGAAGTCCCTTGTAGCTGAGATGCCCATATCGATGGTGCCACAACTCTGCCTTGTCTGAGATATTAACCTGCAGACATTTCTCCTCCTTTGTTTTGTCATGTGGTTCACCCAGCAGGATAAACATTCTATTTGCACTCATAACAGATTCTGCAATTTTTCCTCTTGAGGGATGAAAGATGCTGCATGTGTTTCGATCTCCTCCTTTGAATAGTACGTCTAAACCCCTTTTTTGAAGTTGTCCAACGCTTAGCAGGTTATTCTTCAATTCCGGAATATAATACACATCGTTGACCACATAGCTTATTCCCTTAAGCACTATTTTCACCACTCCTTTCCCACCAACCATCAGTTTGTGATTGTTCCCAAGCTTGACATTATGTGTGAAGCTAGTGTCCAAGCTTGAGAACATATCTCTTTCTCCACACATATGGTTTGAACATCCAGAGTCCACGAACCACACATCTCCTCTTCTAGTACCTTGAAGTTCCACATACGCCATGAGAAGAACTTCATCATTTTCTTCGATCTCTGCAAAATGTGCTCCATCGTTCCTATTTGGACATTCATATTGAAAATGTCCAAGGTTGTGGCAGTTGTAACACTCGATTGTTGCTTTGTTGAATGAGCGTCCTCTGCCCCTGCCTCGTCCTCTGTATGACCCTCTGCCTCTGTCTCTGACATGGAGAGCTTGATCATCTTCTGCATGACTGATCCTTTTGAATTTCTTTTCATGTACAGACAGAGAGCTTTGCAGTTCGTCAATCGTCATCTTTTCTGTGTCTTTTGATTCCTCGATGGACACCACCACATTTGTGAACTTGTCAGTCAGAGTTCGAAGTATTTTCTCAACAATCTTTGAATCTGACATGTCTTCTCCGTTGCTTCTCATCTTGTTGGAGACAGACATTACTCTTCCAAAGTATTCATCGATGTTCTCCTCATTCTTCATTTGAAGAACCTCAAAATCTGTTCTTAAGGTTTGGAGAAGAGACCGCTTCACCCTTTCGTTGCCTCCAAACTTTCTCTTCATTGAATCCCAAATGATCTTGGATGTTTTGCGATTCAAGATCTGTTCAAACACAACCCGGTCAATTGCCTGAAACAGGTAGTGCTTCACTTGATGGTCCTTCATCTTGAGCTCCTCAAGATTCCTTTCCTGCGCTGCAGTCATTTCGATTCCCTCTGCCGGTTCGGTGTAACCCTCTTCCACTAGACTCCACAAACCCTTGGCACGCAAGAGGTTTTCCATAAGTTCACTCCAATGGTCATAGTGACAATCAAACTGTGGAATCTTGGTGAGTGTTTTGTCGTCGCTCATCTTCTCTCTTTTGGATCACTTTGTTTTGCTTTGGCTCTGATACCAAAATGTAAGCTGTAAGTTTCAGAGACTTAGCAAATGCACCAGAATGATCTATCTTTATTCACAGGTTCCAATGCCTTTTATAGGAAATACATGAGAAACTAAAAACGAAAATAAAGGACACGACTCCACTAATGACTCAACTAGCTCCACTAATAACAAGAAAATAGCAAACAGAAATTGACCTGTTCTAACCCTGGAGAATAGGTCTTTATAGAAATAATCTAAGACTTATTCAACATATATTTACACGCCGTCTATCTGATATATTGAACACTAGTGTTTCGTAAGTAGTGAATTTCTTCCTCCCAATAACCCAATAAGAGTGATAGAAACTCCTACATCATGGTGGCGTGAAGGCCCAACAATAAATTCTCATGGTTTACCTATATATTTATCTATAATCGTGTATAGTGATAAATGACTATGGTACTAATAATAAAACAATGAATTGAATGAAATGCAATGAACATTGAAAAATATAATATCTGCACTACATATGCATCCAACTAAGTAGTGGTTGTATGTAACCAAACTCATGTATTCTCGTAAAGAATGATAAACTCTCCATAACCTGTATTATCTTGCAAGAGAACTATGAAGATATATCTATAACTTTAATAAAAGAGGAAAAAAAATAAACAAAATACAACATTTTAAACAGTAATTGGGGGGATACAATTACCTAAATGTTCAATGTAATTTTTAATTTTACAACAATACAACAACACCACCTCCCAATGTAGGTCCCGTTTTCGCAGAATATAGGGAGATCCAGATGTAGGCAATCTTACATCTACTGGCATTCCCGCCCATAGAAAGACTGATTACAAGAGACCTTAATTTTTAATTTTTCACTTTGTTTTTTAAAGTAATGGTTCAATTTTTTGTAATTTGTAGTCTGTAATTTTTTGATTTTTTAATTTTTAATTTTAAAAATAAGGGGTCAATTTTTATTTTTTTCCTTAAACATGGCCCATGGGGGAGCACAGCGTGCAAAAGTGCGGAGACTCCGAATTGAGCGTGAAATCGTGAAGTTATTGCAAATGGCAAAGCTTTCAGCCGCCTTGACTCTGAAGACAAAGCAGTCAAATACTTAGTCAATAAAGGTCAAACCTTTTGTTTGTCTCTTGGGTCTTGAGAAACCTGAATGGCAAATACGGGCGGGTGGGTCTCCTCCACTCCGCAACAAAATCTAATCAAATTTTAATCCATTTTTAGGGCATCCCCACCACTACCCCCTCCCCTTCCTCTCCTCCGCGTGGCAATCTTCTCTGCATTGGAGTTGGAGAGAGAAAAAGCAAAGGTTAGGGTTTAGGCAGTGGCTGTGGTTTTGATGCTTTGACAATGCAGGTAGTGAGGCGCCGCCGTGAGGATCACCTTCAGCTGGCCGATGTGGAGGAGGACGAGGGTTTCGACACCTTCGAGTTTGGCGGTGGTGGTGAGAATGAGCACGTGAGTCCGGCGATTCCCAGCAATCTGTGGTCTGCTTCTTCTTCAAGTAGAAGAACAAGTGGTAGTGAGCTCACCCTTGCTTTCGAAGGTCAAGTCTATGTCTTCCCTGCTGTCACTCGCGACAAGGTTGTTTCTTCACTCCTCTGAGTTTCTGCCCTTGACTTCTGTACTTCAAATTTTTTTTTTTTAAAAAAAAACATTGTGTGGTTTCTATGTACTTTTTGGCATTTCGATTGTATAGGGAGTACATTGGAGCTTCTAAGCGGATATTGAGTATTTGGGTAGAAGTTCAGTAGCCATACATGCAATAAGGTATAAATTAGCCCTTTAGAAAGGGTTTCTTTTTTTTTTTTTTTTTAAAAAGCTCAAGTTCCCTTCATTGGCTGTTCAAAGATGAAGAAAGCCCAAAGTACGATTATGGTTTGTTTTGATTTAGAAGCCTACATTGTAGCACTGTACCAGGTTAAGCAAAAAATGTGTCTCAATTTGTATACATTGGAAGGGATCAATGTGATTATTCCAGAGGTTTGAACTGTAATCTTCAGGTGTTTTGTCGTGTAAGGCTTGGGGGTATGCAAATGCTTGATTGTTTGGCTGTGTTGTGATATTGTGGTTGGATAGGTTCAAGCGGTGTTGTTGCTTTTGGGAGGGCGTGATACATCGACTTGCGTACCTACGTCAGAGTTTCTGATCCAACAACATAATATGGTATAATTGAAGCAGCGGGCTCTTGAACTAAACAAATGTCAGGCTGATAGTTTTTTGTGTTATGACCTGAGTTGTGTTAATGATGCAGACATTACATGATCCTTCATGTGGCTCAAATGTTTCACACAGAATTGCGTCTTTGGTTAGATTTCGGGAAAAGCGGAAAGATAGATGTTTTGAGAAGAAAATTCGTTATACATGCCGAAAAGAAGTTGCTCAGAGGTATTGTCTTGCTTTTCAAAATGCTATAGCACCGTAAACCATCAGGACCAAAAGAAACAGTCATATTTGACAACATCTTGGACATTTTCCCAAAATTGGATATATTGTGTTTAAGCACACTACGAAAGCTACCTTGAATAGGGAGGGCGCATGTATCTAATTTGACGATGCAATACACTCTTAATGTGTGCTCTCTGAGGTGCTTTCTTATTGAGCGGTTTCGTAAATTGCGGGTGGATTGCTTATAGTTGTCCAGTTTAGCAGCGTTTGAGTCATATTTGGGTGGTTTCTTTTTGTGTTTTTTATATATTGGGTGGTTTCTTTTATTTTAGCCCATAAGAGGCAGTTAGATGATCTCATCATAGTCATCTCTTGGGCTTTTTGCTGTATTGTTTTTTCAGCTTCTGTGGAGCTTATCAGCTTACCAATCATCCGGGAAAAAAAGGGAAAGCTATCTTGAACTTGATGTCTTAGGACCTTCCACCATAAATTCGTAATGCCCACCTGCCTCCTCCTTGGAAATAGACTCCACAACTTTCTGATCGCGCTAATTACAATGATTGAGCAAAGTTGTTTGCTCTTTCTCCGGAGCATGTTTTGAATGTTCAATTCTGATCATATGCTGAACCAAGTGTAATGATGATGTGTTGCTAGGACGAATCGCAAAAATGGGCAATTTGTGTCAGTGAAGGATCATCACCAAGTTTCTCCTGTGAACTGGCATCCTAATGATGGAGCACCACCTTTAGAATGTGTGTAAGTTGAAGGCTTGGTCTTGCATACCTTTGTTTGGAACGTGGACAAGTGCTAAGCTATCAAAAGGGGATGTGTTCCAATTTTTCGTATAATTTGGTTTATCCCCCCCCCCCAAAAAAACCAAAATAAATGTTTTTCCAAACAGACTGCGCAGTTGTCAGCATTGTGGGATCAGCGAGAAATCTACACCAGCCATGCGTCGGGGGCCAGCTGGCCCAAGAACTCTTTGCAATGCTTGTGGCCTCATGTGGGCGAACAAGGTGGATTTTCTCAACCTTTAATTGGCTTATGTTTTGTGCTATTGTTAACAAGGGAGCTGCAATCTAAGACCTATTTGTACTTCTCGTTCAGGGGACATTAAGAGATCTTACCAAGCCTGGGAGGATTACACCATTTCAGAGTGGTCTGGTATGTAAGTTGCAGCTTCTACTTTTTCCGAGATGTGAAAGGAGTACCATAAAGAGATGCTTTGAATATGACAAATACTATCAGTACAATAATGTATAGAACAACGTTGTTGATTTCCTCCACCACCCCTCCGGAAACCATGTCCCCTAAAAAAATAAAAATAAATTTAAAAAAACTGTTAGGAGCGACATGAGGCATGGTTTGGATCCCCTTTGCTTTGTAAGACCACTTTCTTTGAGCTGCAATTCTGTATAGGAGGGGCCCTTTCTGTATTCAGAGGGATTTCACATCTTAAACTTTTTTGGTATTGTATTTTCAGGACACTCCAATTGATGAAAAGCCTTTAACCATGGAGCACGAAAATTCTTCTAGCCATGAAGATGCACAGTTAATGTGGGAAATGTTATTAACATATTGCTTCCCTTCTTCCTTTTGCTCTCTCTTTCTCTCTCTCTCTCTCTCTCTCTCTCTCTCTGAATTGCTTGAGCAATCTGAGATTTCTCTTGTGCATGCCTTTTTGCATGTAGGCCAATTCTTATGTCTATTTTGCATCTATGGCTGAAACACCATTTGTAAAGATGGTGAAATTCCACTTTTGTCGGTTCCTTCATTTTAATAGCAGCAATAATTTTTCCCTATCCAAAAAAAAATAGCAGCAATAATTCCAGCATCAGTATAATCAACTGCAATCAACCTCAGGTTTACAATAGGAAAGTACATAACCAAGGTAATAATGAGGAAATGTTATTAGGGTCATGACATATAATTGCCCTTTTGTGGTCTCCTCGTGGGGGTGGCCATTCTGGAATGCTATGCTTGCAGGGAAGCCATTCCAAGTTGGAACTTCATGCAAGGCTCTCATGATTCACTTTGATGCTTGTACAGGGAAGCCCAGAGGATTCAAAGCCTTTACCTTCTGAATCAGACAACACCTCCACAAGAGAGAACGAGCAGGTACAACTTCCTAAAGTCCTAGCAATTGCATGGACTATCATTCTGGAAATTTCCCCCTTGATGATCTTGACTTTTTCGTTTAGTTTGTGGCTTCTCAACTGACTTGAAACATGATAGGAAATATAGAGCATTTGGTTAGTAATTTCACTTGCAATGAAGCCCTTTAATTCTCCGAAACTGATTAAACTCTTGGTCAGTTGCTCAAATCTGGCTACGACTTTGATTATATTTTTAATTATGCAGCCACCCACCGGTGGTGAGGTGAATGCTTCCTTTGGGAACTTAGTTGAATCAACTTATGGCAAATTCATTAAACACACTGTTTTGTGCATCATATTCACAAGGAAGAGGCCTAGGTTGGGAAGAAGTGATCTTTTCCACTATTGATTGACAAGGTTGCAACCATGATATGCCCTGAATCCCAGGAAACTTGCCTTTTATTTGTTCAAACTTCCAGTGCGCACTGTACACTTGAAATATTAACGACATGAGTAGACAAAAGAGGCTGATAGGTTGGTTGTTAGTTGATAAATCTGAAATGAACTCTCAGTTCCAGTTCTGATCTTATGTTTTATTTCTGTATTACTTATTATTTTATGAAAGAGATCATGGATTATTCAGATTATCTGTTCGATCTTGTGTTTTCTCAAGCATCTGGTATCTTCTTTTTTTTTTTTTTTTTTGGTTGGGATAAGGGAAAGAGATATATTAAAAAATATATGAACAAAAAGTAAGCATCCTACAATGTGGAATCTATCCACAAAATCTGCAAGATCAAGAGAGGAATAAGAAAAGTTCCCACCATCGCAAAAATAAAGAGTCTTAATGAAATTGTCTTTGAAGCACCGAAGAGGCAACTCCACCCCCTCAAAGACCGTCCTGTTTTTTTCATACCAAATGCTCCAAAAAATCGCATGTGGGAGAAACATTACAATCTTTTTCTTAGCCTTCCTACCAAAGAAGCCCTTCCCAAGCAAAAAGGTGATTCCTAACAGAGTTACACACAACCTAAGAAACACCCAAGCAGCTCCAGGCTAGACCCCAAAGAGCTCTAGCGAAAGGAAGTGCAGCAGCAAGTGATCTGGTATCTTTTTATTCTACAGGATCTGATGGAAGATGATGAAGCCATCACAAATGACTGTGTGATCTCCCTTCGAAATTCCTCCATCAATCTCACTGAACAGGTAGTGCGGGGTTTGACCTAATGCTAGCTTTATGAAATGTCATGTTTTAAACTTGCAAACTTGGGATATATGCAATGCTTGAGAAATCATGGTCCCTTGTCAACCGGAGGATTACAAAAAGAAAGTGAGCATTCTCCGTACCCGATAGTGATGGTCTGATGAACACTTAAATGGAGCAATTAGATAGTAGTAGCATTGGAGATGGTAAAACACAACTAATATTAAATCAAGAAAATGAGCTGGGAGATAATTGTGAATGGAGAAAATATGTGATGATAAAACACAGGTTGGTTCAAGTGGTTCGGCATTGGTTCCCCTTAAGCAAGACATCGGGTTCGAGTCTTGTGAATTAAGAAAATCTATGATGGGAGAACTGTACCCTTTTATGGGCCAATAGTAACTTAACTCTGATAACAGAGGCCCAAAGACCAAAAATTGGAGGACAATTGTGGGTGAGATTGTGATATGGAAGAAACTGACATAATCCGCAGAACTGGAAACTTCTAAATGATGGAAAATAATTGGAAACTTCTAAATAATTGAAGTTATTATCGATGTCTAGGTAATACAAGCTAGGTATTGGAGATGAAATTTGCTTTACCCTCAGGGGCTAGATGCTGTGGTTGCCTCTGAGCACCTATCTCTTCTATTGAGTGAAATACAGTGGTCAGTGTTTGTGTTGATAGAGGTGAACAGCAGTAAACTGTGTGGCTGCCTCAGAGGCAGGAACAGGGCACGAACCAATCTAAACACACCAGTGCTCTGTATGATTGCATGTTGAAGGGGAAGTTCAGGATAACCCAAGTCTCATCTCCCTCAAATATTTGTCTGTACAGCTTTTGGTCATAGTTTGATTATTCTATAACAAAGGCATGTTCTTGTTGCGTGACGTAGCTTTTATGTAGAAAGGCCTTCTCATGAAACCAGTCTCTTTTGGACATTTGACTATGTTTATGTGCTTGGCACTCTGGTCTTTGCTCTGTCAGATAAGACATTCCCACCATTGACCAGCTGCTCTTCATTTAGGTCTTTTCCACAGAAAACATGAGAAATATTCTACTTCAACTTTGTGCCACTGAACAAGTAGGGGGGGAAAAGTGTTTCATTTATATCATTTGTCTTTTTTTTTGCAGGATGCATTAGAGGAAAGTATGAATGGTTCTGGAACGGAATTTGAGATTCCTTCCGGCTTTGACGAGCCAATTGGAGGTTTCCTAATGACTTGACTGTAGGATGTGTGATGACTCAAGCACATTGGTTATCCTGCTCAGCAGCAGCAGCAGCAGGCATGTGCTTGTGAGTCATGTGAAGTGTATATTTAACTGACCACTCACAGCTCAAATAGGGAAACAAATTTTCCAGAACGAAATTTTCGTATATCTCCTCAAGCCAGCTGCTTCCCTGTTTGACTTTGTAGTTCATATGATGGGAACAATCTCCACTACCTACTACTAACAGTTCAGACCTTAGCAAAGGTTATGCTGTTTCCAGGAACCGAAAATGGTAGCTACGTATGAGCTGTAACTCACTTGATGTACCAGTTCTCATGTAATGTAAGAAGTTCATTTTCCAGAGTTTCTCTTTTCCACCAGAAAAGGGGGTGGGGGGGATGTTAAATGTACAGTAATATGTGATGCATAACATGGAAGAGTCCTCCATGGAGAACATTCCTTCCTGTCCCTTGAGTTGAAGATTCGTTTCCATGTAGCACAACCGTCAGGTGCCCCCCCCCCCTAAAAACACCCTAAAATAGTACGGAGAAAAAATAGTCATGATGACCTTTTTTCCGAGTATTTGACATTTGACATTTGTAAGTTGTAACGGAAGTCCAAAATTCAAAGGATGATGATAATGATGTAAGTAAATGATAATATTGTCCCAACATTACATATTTTTGAAAAGAAGTTAAATGTTTATATCAATTGGGCAATTAAAGAGTCGTGCATATAAGCTCAAATGAGGTTCTCCAAAATCAATTGGTTATAGGTGGAGTAACTCACAAGCCCTTTAATTTTATCAATGTGGGATGACATCCACTATCATATTCTTTGAATTTTATCAATGTGGAACAATAGTTACTTTCACACTCCAACAATATGCAAATGCATATTACATAGTGAGGGCATATACGTGCTAATAGACATCTGGGGCAGTTTCATAATTATATGCAGTTACATAGAATTTAATCCGTTAACGTGCAAACGTTTTGTGGAAACAAAGACCTCATAGTAGTTTTCCCATCCTCAATTAAAAGGGACATCCTGCTTCTGGTGAAGAAAAAAGAATGACTTCCAGACCCTTCATATTTTCATGCAGCAGGTATTTTTAAATCACCACTTTCAGCAATTGTTTCTGAGGGCTTTTAAGCTTTGGAGCCAATTGCCTTGGACCCATAACTGGAGCCGTTTATAGTCACCTTGCATGACGGATTACTAAGTCATGACACCGCATCTTAAGCCTTAGGCATCTGATGCAAAAACCTAAAACTCACTATAACACAGTCGCAAGGAGTTTCAGGATCATTACAGTCAAAGCAGTCGACTCTTGGTTAACTTCAGGGTATTTTGTTCAATCGAACCAATGTAAAACAAAAAATAAAAACACAGATAAGGATCAAACTTCAAAGTTATTTCGAATGTAGTAAACTTTAATTCAATAGGGAGTTAAGCTTGGGTTAAAGTCGTTTTAGGGTCTAGTCATGTCCCGTTTTAATCTGTGCCATCAGCAAGTTAAGAAAATAAAACGGCCAGGAATTCCATGTCTGTCCACCCAATTAAATTTAAACAAGAAATGCAGCCAAAGGAGCAAGGACATTTTGAATCACAGGCACATGAAACTTCTCACATGACCACGCCACAAAGATAGCATCAGCCTGTATAACCACTAAGTAAGCATAAAGAACTGCTCACATAAAGAATTGGCTTGTTTGAAATGCAATATTATAAGATCAGTTACAGACTCCTGAATATACACACATTAAACCAGTCACCCTTCCCATTAACTTCTTTCACTGGGAAGCAAAATGAAGTCATTCGTATACCGCAAAACTGAATATTAGAGGTAGCAAGCATATTCCCCTCTACCTATTATGCTTCGTACAGGCAAAACTGAAAAGGTGATGAAAAAACTAAGCAGGGTAAGATTATAAAAATATCATACAATATATATGGATCCCCTCAACCCTTACGAAACTTATGATGCCATTCAAGTGCAGACTTCCAATGCACTAATCAATTTCGAAAGGAACAAATTCCGACAAACAATGTTTGAGCTCTGGCAGGTTTTGATTTTCTGAATACCAATTAGCAGCAGTGCCGCAGGCCAATCAAGATGAATGTACCTTGGATGGATCGGACTGATGGAGCAGATACTTATATGACTGTTGGATAAAGACCAGGTAGAGAACCACGTGCACTTCCATTAGAGTCGGGGTTGCCATATAATGGTGATTGCAGCTCTCCTGAGTGTGATGATTTTCGGGACTTCGTGGATTTAGGGGAGGATGAATAGCAGTCACCTGAAAGACTGCTTGTTGAGTACAAAGACGAAGGAAGCCCATTGATCTTAGGCAAGCCAGTAGCATCAGTGCCCAAACTGTAGCCCTTCTCAACTGTTTCAGCCTCTAGAGGCAATTCGTCCAGCACCTGAAAATAAAACCAATACCAAAAAGCCAAAAGATTATTGACATATTTCATTATAAAAAAATTTTCAAAAAATAGTACACAACTTTACTGGTATGGTCACACTACTGAACTGCTGGAGTTAATTTCCAGTTCACTGACAAATGGTAATATTTCAGGCCAAGTGACACAGTGACCTATGGGGCCTCCAGTCCAGATTAAACAATATTTCATAAGTATAGACGACTAGAACAGAAGAAATGAATATGTTTGGGCATCAGAAAACCTATTTGCAGTCCATCCCAAAAATTCTCAAATTCAACATAGCATAGATGCCTAGAACAGAAGAAATGAATATGTTTGGGCATCAGAAAACCTATTTGCAGTCCATCCCAAAAATTCTCAAATTCAACACAAATCATGATGATCCCCTCTGGTACTCTCCAACTGTTCAAGAAGACGCGAGTCATCTGATTCTTACCAGGAATGATCCCAGATTGCATAGTCCGAAACACAAAATGCTCCTTAATTGCACAAACTTAGTTAAACTTAGGCTTCAGATCACTTGTTTTTGGAAAACAAATCACAGGGGTAAGAAGCCTTTCCAAGAACCATGGATTCTACCATCATCAGTTACACGGTGGCTATTTGAGATAATTTTTCGGTTTTTCAGAAATTCCACACCCACGCACGCACACCCACAGACACACCCACGCACCCAATTTTCAAACAGTTGCAGCAAAATTATATGCGTTGATGATCATTACATCCTAACAAAATGCAAATTAGAGAGAAAAGCCAACCCGGAAAGCCTGATTAAGAATGCGCAGTTTGTCTCGAGTCTGCTTCCGTTTCATTGCCACCTCATCAGGTTCTTGCAACATCTCTTCAAATAGATTCTCCCTGTCCAGATCCAAAGTCAATACATGCCATCATATTGTGCTAATGAGAAAATGATTTATTGAAGTAAACAAATAATTAGATGCTAAGTGTTCGTCCTAAAAAGAGCTAACTACGTCTGAGAAATTTCTACCTGTAAAGCTTTTTGATAAACACATTGTGCAGCTCTCGCTTTATATGGTTCACCTGCGTAAGATTTATATTAACGGACCATATAAAGAAATGTACCATCAACCACATAAAGAACATGTTATCAACCGAACTGTGCAGATTAAAGTATTCAATAAACACGATACATGTTATCTACCAGCACCACGATGAAGCCAATACCATCGACATCTTCCAGAAGGAAAACTAGAACAAAAGCAGAATTAAAAGGACCAATGAATAGACTTAAATATCACAATTCAAGTTAAGATTTTGAATCCACAATCTATTGGGGAAGTCTAGATATGAAGTCAATCTAACATATTAGAATATTGAGTACTTATAACCAATAAACTGATTTCCCTTGTAGAAGAGATCAATCTGAAAGGAAGAGCACCAAGAATGTCACCACCAACTGGTTAACATCCAAAGTACCACCATACCATACCATATACCATTACAATAATGCCTCCTTACGAGGCTGCTGCTTTACAGTGGGTGTCACATGTATACAACCTTAACCCAACAATTAACAGATAGGCTGAAACTGAAAGGGTACTGGCGCTTAAATTAGACCCTTCACTAGTGAAGAACAATAATGACAACACCAACGTCGAAAGTAACTTAGTCTTATGTTTCTCACGAGTACAATGAGATCTAAGGAAACTTTAAACCTCGTCGAAGACTCAAAAGTCTGGTGTATCACTCAAGTTGCTCAAAAAACTAGCAAAGATACTTATGCTCAGCTCATCGATTTGAAAACTTTCACCGGCTCACCCATCTGTTGCTAGAAAAGAAAGGTATAAACAAGAGTACATCACCAATACCTAAAGCAAAGGGATTACAAAGTTATAGTACACAAATGACTCAGCAGCAAATGGATTCTGCAAGGTTAAAAGCAGTTCAATTGCCCACAATGCAATGATCATGGGCAAGCAGTTACTACTCTAAACAAAATCATGCGAATTTGTAGTAGCAGATCCTTCACAAGAAGAGTACACTTCAAGCATGTGCAACCACAGAGGCTCAACCCCCCAGCTCAAGCAGTTTAATCCAGAGAGAGCAAAGGGAACAAAAAGAGGGAAGACATCATGGAGGACTTGCACCACCCACCAAGAAGCAAAGTTTAATTTAATGCAGCTGAAGAAAAGGAAAGGGAAGTAATAGCAACTCATACAGTAACTTTGGGAGTATCAACGCACCAGGAAGTGCATGATTGCTTTAGGCACAGAGTCCTCCACATTCTTCCTGACAATGTCGTAATACGACTTCAACAACAGTTTGGTGACAGCAATCTCAATCGCTTCATTCTCTGTATGAGTCTCTGATGGCCTTAATGTTGATGGGGGCTTCAAAAGTGTCAAATAAGTTTCATTAAGCAAAAGGCGACAGAGATCAGATACTGTGAGGTAGGTAGCAGCACGTGAAATTACCTCTTTCAAGTGGATCATGGAAAAGGCATGATCCAAGGTATGAACATTCTCACTAAAAGACTTATTCGCTGAACTTTCTTTGGAAGAAGTGCGGTTGTCACTTCCCCCAAAAATTGTTGAAATTCCCCAACCAGAGTTAGCTGCACCTCCTGTCCACACAACATTTATATATCAGTACGGCAGTAACACATTGCTTCTCACATTATTTGGGAAGAGAATGATCTCACTAGTAACAAGATTAAGTAAACAGAATGAGCAAGCTCTCTATCCTCTTATTTCAGGCAGACCAAGGTAAAAGCTATTCGCAATAAATTTCCAGGGTAGCAGATTACCAGCATGAGTGGTTTTCTCTACATCTGCTGCAGGTCGGATGCTCTGTTCAATCAGGAAAAAAGTCGCAAGATAGTCATTACACATATCAAACAAACATTAATACAAAATATTATGAACCAATATCAACATAATGCATCAGCAAAGATACATCAAAAGAACTACAACATTGGGAAGAGAGTAAATGAAAGAAACAGCTTGCCAAGAAGCTTTCCTAGAAAAAGCTTACAGCAGATTTCATCACTTTCAGGTTCATTCTACCTGTTCTGCAATGAGTCCATTTGGAGGTCTAGCAAGAATAGCGCGTGTTTTGACAGCAGATGCAGATGCTTTTTCTGAATCCCCGGCATCCTAATTAGCAAAATGTAGCCCATATATACATTGGGGTTAAACATCAGCACAATACAGAATCAAGGTGCAATTACAATTGTTGGGACATGTACCTTCAGCTTTCCAAGGGGTACAGGAGCTTTAGAAGATTTTATATGTTGAGAAGCGATCTCTACAGCCTTCGCTCCACCGATGAAATTAGGGTGTGATGTATTGATGTAGTCCATCTACAGATTTGATAAGAGAATTCAGTACCCATACATGAGGAGAAACTGAAGCCAGTGGAAAAATTAATAAATAGACCATCTACAAATTAACTTCCATGTTAAAGGGACACAGGTGTGATGTATTGATGTAGTCCATCTACAGATTTGATAAGAGAATTCAGTACCCATACACGAGGAGAAACTGAAGCCAGTGGAAAAATTAATAAATAGACCATCTACAAATTAACTTCCATGTCAAAGGGACACAGGTGGCCGACCCCAATTGTTCGTGCTCCCTGTATTCAATAGAAATCACCCTCCAACCCCCCCCCTCCCCGGGGTAAAAGAAAAAGGAACTAGGGATTGGAAGCCTAACTTTCATGCAAGAATATATCAACATTCTTCCTGCATGTGACAACAAGAGAAAAATTATCTAAATAGAAAGATGCAACCGTGCCAAAGATGTTAAAATGGTCCATCTTCTGAGCAATGACAATCGAATCAAAAGGCAGACAGCAAGACAGAGACACTTTTCTCAGTAAGATGATGCACAATGTCAAAGATACTGAGGATGTCAAAATCACAGTTTTATACACCGAGTTTTCCATTCCCTCTTGACATGCCTCATGAATCTTGTTTCTGAGTTCCAACTATACAAGCTTTCACTATTACCATGACCGTAAATTATATCCTAGCCATTGTTTAAGAAAACCGTGTTAACCAAGTGAAAGGCCCATTGCTTGTCCACTGATTCAGTATGGTCCACAGGCATGGCAAATGTGCAAATGTCACAGAAAGAGAGAACTATGGACCCAGAAATACAGTCATAAATGAATTGACTTCGAGAAAAAAAGAAAATAATTTGCACGTGAGATCTAAAAAGCATTACCTCCATTTCAATAATATGACCAATCATTGCCTCAGCAGGCTGAAGGCCCTCTCTCAAGAAGCCACCAATAACTTCATCCATTCGCTTCCTAAGCACAGGAAATCGTTGGAGTTCACTAACTAGACAGCGATGGCTCATCTGCATTTTTAAAAAAATTTGCATAACGATCCACACATGGTAGGCAATAGTCAATTAGCATAGAGAACCATAACCTCCCTTACCTTTATCAACTCATCATATATAAATCTTGCGCACTGAAGACTTGGATCTAATAAACGCGCTATTTGCCTTCTTATAAGAACCTCAAACGGTACCTAAATATTCGAAGGTTAACAACCTCATGCTCCAATTTAAAGGTGATGAAAAATGTGTCCTTTTACCATGGCCGCGGGTGGGGGGATCAGATGACAATAAAAGTTTACCAGCAAATGGAGGATACAGAGTAGTTCGAGTTCACAAAATACATATTTAGAAAATGGTTAACAATTGCAAAACCTACTTCAGGCACAAATAATGCAGACTTTGGTCCAGTAGCATTCTGAATAGCCGTTCGGATGTCATCATCACTCAAATCCTCACAGGGATCCACTTCCTGCAGAAAAGGATCGAGCAAAGCATTAGAGACATACAGTCTAATTAATACATCAATTGAAATTGCAAGATCATATACCCTAAAAATATACGAAGTAAAGCTATGCCAATACACAAAACATAATTCTTGCAGAGGGAGCATGACACTAGGAATACACACCTCCAAACTCTTTACAAAAATTGATTGGAAAATGTAATGGATTCTTGCTCCACCAGACAACTCAGCTGTAGACATTTCTTCATTCTTCCCTTCTATCATAGAAGCAAAAGCTGTCCAAGCAAAGTCTCAATGATTAAACCCTTGTTCTCCATTCAACTAAAAAGTACAATAGAATAGCATTACTACCTTCAGAATACTTTGATAATATGTTGAGGATCACAGACCCCTGACCAGCCTGCCAACCAAGAACCACAAGTATGCAATCAAGAAACTTCACGTAGACAACAGCTCAACATCTCTTTAGAAGTACCCAATCAACAATCAAAAGAAATTAGCATCTGTTTTAGAGAAACAGAAAAAAGAACTAAAAACTCAGTTTGCTAGTTTAGACCACAGGTAGATTTCTCCATCCATTATCAATTATCAACACCACCTTGACGCAAATATTTACAATCATTCAATATCTAGCTAGTTAGCAGGTTAAAGTCGTGTGCACATTGATTGATGGGACTCATGATGCAGCTGGCAAGAAAAGGAAGTAGGAACATCAGTCATATTGTGATTAGTAGTTAAAGTTGTATCATAGTTATATTAGGACACTACATTATTTGTTTTAAATTTTATTGTCCCGTCTCTAACTAGGGGGTTCAAACAATGAGCCGGATAGGCATAGTTATTGTTTTCCTATTTTATTTTGTTTTTTTCAATGGTTATTAGTGTTTGCCATTTTGACAAGTGCACAAACTTCTCCGATGCCAGATCATGATCTGAAGTATTGGAGTGTTCTTCGTTTATTACTCGTGACTTTAGCATGGTTACTAAATTAAGATCTACATATTACAAAAATTGCCTAGAGCAACGGATTTAAATTGATTAGTCTAAGCGAAATGACAAGTCGCCATTCTATGTGCGAATTTTTGACAGTGTTCCCTGTCCTATAAGTAGAACTTTAAAAAGTCGGGCACTTACTTCCACGTCCTTAATAGCTAAAAAGTCTCTTTTAGCCAACTTTTTTAGATCAGATTTTTGGCCTACTTCAACTTATTTTTGTTGAACTTATCTAAGTTTGTCTAAGCTTCTGATTTTTTTTTCCTTGGCTGAACAGAACTTATCTAAATTTGTTCTTTTTTTTAAAAAAAAAGGTTGAATCTAAACTGTTCTCCACTTCCTTTTTCCATGTAGTTGTAGCTAGTCAAGGGTTTTGAATCTAACATCCAACAGTTTTATCCGCTCTACATTTTGGGGTTGACGGACTTTGGGTATAGATTTGAATCTGGATGTGAACAAGTCAAACACGAGGATATGCATCCACTCTCGACACTTGGAGTCTCAGTGCATGTAACTGAGGTCATTATTTTTATTCATAATACGTTAAGCAACTCTTAACTCACAAATCCAGAAACAAGGCATAGGTTTCATATAATGACACCAGTAGAAGAGCTCAAGAAACATAACGACCATACCTTAGATTCAACTGTTTCTCCATAGCTAGCGTGCTCCTTTGCAACAGAAACAAGCTGAGCGCTAATCTGAGCTTTTAGACCAGGGAGAACAGCTTTGATGTGTTGCACTAATATCTTCAAAAAGATGAAAACATGTCATCAGATTTGCAAACAGAGATACATCAGATGCACACAATACCGTGATGCAACATTCTTACCTGGTTCAGCTTCTTTGCCAACTGTGGGATTCCACATCGATCTGCTATGTCACTATACACCTTCATAACTCCAAGTGATAACCCCACATTAGTGGAAAACACATATTCAATTAGACTCAGACTAAAAACACGATAAACCCCAGGAATCTCAAGAGGCAAAAGAACAATATACCGGACGACTACGGAAAAACTTCTCCTCTGCCACAAGTGCATCCTTTATACTCCTGTTCAGAATAATGTCCTGTTTCAACGACATAAAGCACGTAAGATTAAGCAATTCACCAACTTGATAGTGGATAATGCCAACTGTTACCAGCTAAGTCTCTTGAGATTCCTACAGAAGCAACAAAAATGATCTCCTCTTCTCTTATATTGCAACATCATCATTCCCAACAACAATAAATAACAAGGACCATATAAATGGAGAAAATCACATCTCCACAGTACCTCCTGACTCCGATTCACAACACCCACATAGCCGAGACGAAGGGGTATGACTTTTCCAAGCAAAAAGTTGCGAGCATCCGTGCCTCTATCCATAATATCAAGCTAAAACACCATTAAAAGTTGTGTGAGTTAGCCAGGGCTATGATGTCAGTTAAGGATTATGGAACTGCCCATACTTGCTTCGATAAACAGTACCTTTGTGATAACACCGATGGTTCGATACCCTGAATTAAACAAAAAAAGGGGTAGACAGATAAGCTAAACATACAATCAACTGAATCCAGCTGTCAAAGCAAAATTTTTAAAGCCTCACCATCTGGATCTGCAATTCCAGCCATCTGCAAAGCATCTGAATTTGCAAGATCGGAATTTGCAGGGGTAACAGCTAATATCAAGCAGCTTGGTATTTTGATATAGGACATTATCATAGTCCTAATTCGTGCTTCAATGTCTGAAGGTTGATCACCAACTGGAACCTTTGTTATTCCTGGGAGATCTACTAGGGTAATATCCAGAACATTGGGTGAAAAAATCTTTAGACGGATCTGCTTGTCAGAAACACCTTTGTTCTCTCCGGCCTCTCTGTCAGTCTCAGCCTGAAATCATATTTGTGTGAACGGACTCAAGTAGTCACTGCAACCTAAGGGTTGCGAAAACATAGTGATAAAATTGGCTCGCAACAAGCACAACATAGCCAGAAAAGAATAGCAGTCAAATGCCCATCCAATAAAGACTGACAGTGAATGTAACCACTGCTCCTCGCCCCAACACGCACCAAAACCCCCAAAAAATTCTAGAAATGATGTATCCCACATTCCCACCAGTCCACCATAATTTATCTATTGATAAAAATTTCTAGATTATACTACCAATAACAATCCACCAGCGAGCCGAGATGGTTGTGGTCAAAGAGTTAGCTATTATGTAGATGGAAATCCAGTAGATGTTCCTAGTCTGTTTAAATTACAGATAATGTAAAACTCTATTGCTCAACCTTGGCTCTAAGCCACATAAAACCACAATAGAACAAGTGCAATGTCTAAAACTCAGACATTTATTCACATTCTTAAAGGACCTTCCTCAAACTTATAGATAGCATAGGCGAGACAGTCCAAGTGTTCTTCCAATTCAAACAAGCTAAAAAAGTTCTAACCTCAGCTAATGAGTTAGTTTCTGCCATCATGAACTAAAATCTATTTTCAATTTGTTTTCAAAATGTTTTTAACACCTTTCAAGCATTTACCCAAAAAAAAAAAGGTTTGAGGTCCCTAAGTTCGCATCTGCCCATATCCTACTCTATAAGGACCCACATTGAATACTGCCATTGCAGAATCCAAAATTCACGTCATCTATTCTGGATGAAATCTTGTTTCCTGATCAAATCAATCAAGTAATCCATTGTTTTCTTTTCCCGCCCACACAGAAATCTTAAGAGTTCTTTCCTAGGGCAGCCTGGTGCACAAGCATCCCGCGTTCACGCAGGGTCCGGGGAAGGGCCGCACCCCAAGGGGTGAATGGTAGGCAGCCTAACCTGACTTTGTCAGTGGCTGATTCCACGGCTCGAACCCGTGACCTTTTGGTCACACGGAGACAACCTTACCGTTGCTCCAAGGCTCCCCTTCTTAAGAGTTCTTTCCTAATATCTTTTATTTCATTTCCTACTCAGTATATTCTCTATGCCTTTTTTTCTAAAGAAAACATCCTAAAAAACTCTAGAAATCAGAAATAAGGTGCCCAATTACAATTTACCACACCAAATATCATGGAAAAAAGCTATTCTCAAAATGCCTCCCCTTAGCTTCAACAAATCTTGCCACAGCACACTGTTCCCAAAATAAACAGATGCATTTCCAAAGATAAGCCTTGGACCATCTCCAAAATGTTGATCAATCATGAACCGAATCAAACCTTAGATAATAACATGTGCTTCCCTTAAAATTATCCAAGCTAGATTTAAATCAACCTAGGGTTCCAGGCTGTTACCCTATATAGAATATTTGGACCATCAGCACCAGTACACCACGCCAGTTAGCCTCTTGCTTTCTTTCTGTTTCTAAGTTCACTATACCTAGAATCTTAGTTTAAAAAAGAGCACTTGAGACGCGCCGAGGCAAGAGGCGACCAGGCCAGCGCCACAAGTGACCCCAGGCGCAGCGAATTCCTTAAGCGCAGGGAGGCGCTTGCCTCAAATGCACACCAATCGAGACGCAGTCGCAACGCTTTTCTCGCCTCATAGCAATTTGCAGTGGTAGAGACATTTTTGAGAAATTAGTAATCAAAAGCCATAATTTCTCCAAATTATAACTTACCCAAGTAATAATTGACATACTCGAGTAGAAACCCCCATCCAATTGCATCAAATTGCTTCGAATTCAGCCTAATTTTTAAAACCCTAATTTTTGGAAACACTGATTTTCCGAAACCCTTAGATTAAAAAAGCCCAAGACGCAAAAAAGCCCAAAGGGTCCTAGGGCCTCGGGCGAGGGCTTCGAGACGAAGGCGTATGCTTTTTAGACGCAAGGCGCAGTTTTATTAGAAAAATGCTTGAAAACATTCCAAAACCATTTTTCTTCTAAAATCAGGTAGATAATCATATCAAACAAATGATTTTCACCAACCATCAGAAAACAAGAGAATCAATTAAACACGACAAAATACAATTAAAACATTAAACATAACTCAATTAGATTACTATAAATTGAACCCCAAAACATAACACATGCTTGTAGTGTGCCGAGAGAGAGAGAGAGAGAGAGAGAGGGAGAGGGGGGGAGAGAGAGAGAGAGAGGGAGAGAGGGGGGGGAGAGAGAGAGAGAGAGAGAGAGAGAGAAGCACAAAAAAAAAAAAAGAGCAAGGGCTCGGTAGTAGCACTGAAGGAGGCACCATTTTCGACCTCTTTAAAGCCCCAAAAAACCAAAAGGAAACAAAGAAAGACCTTTCATGGCTATTCAATAAAAGAGGAGGAGAATGAAGAAGGGAGTCTGAAAGAAGATAGGAGAACAAAGCAATTACTAGAATGTTATCACCAGGATTAGGGTTTCCAACTCCAAACTCATATTCAGCAGTAGCAATATGCTTTGTTTACCTCTAGTAGCATCTTGATTGAAAGAATTCCACAAACAAAAAGAGGGGTCAAGGTCCCTTAAAGTTTTTTTCTTTTTTTTCCCCCAAATGGTCTGTTATGATCGATAAAGCGCGGGCTTCGTGGGCGTTGGGCCTCAATCCAGAAAAGCCCAAAAAAGCGCGGGCTTTAAGAATGGGTTGAGTTTCACCCATTCCAAGGCGCAAGAGGGTGGGCTTCAAGCTTTTGTGAGCCTAGGCACGCTCGGGGCGCGCTTTTTTACACACAGCCGAAATTCTAATCTCCCTTGGATTGGAGGCTTTTATGGTGGCTTGATCGGGACAGATTGGGTCGACCTACTTCCTCAAGCTTTTTTGGCAACCGATCTTCACCAGCTGCCCGGCGATCTGCTCCGGCAAACGCTGTGTTACACCGCTGACTTCCTCACACAGTGTTAGGATTTCGAAAGACTAGCTGGGTGGGCTGCTTAGCACTCTTCCCTCTCCCCCTTTTGGTTTTATAGCAATTAAATGTCTCATTTTTTTTCTTTGGGGTTTGGGATAGTGGGCGGTAACTTTTATTTGCTTCCTTGGAAACATGTATGGGGGCTATTTTTAGTATTTATATATCGTGCGCATACTCACTAAATCTCTTCTTTTTTTTTTTTTTTTGATAAGTCTAAATCTCTAATTGTTAGCACCTTAGCCTTTTATTTTAGTGAGTTATAATATTGTTTTAGCATATTTTATGCCGTTTTACAATCATTTTAGACGTCATAATGGTTGTAATGGCATCAAATCAGTGTAGTTATGCAAGTATATGACTTATTTGGGCATAATACGTTTTCTAAATAATTTTTTTGTAGTTTTTTATGAAACTGCGCCTCGCGACCTTGAGGGGCCCGCCTTCGCCTTGAGGCTCACGCCTCGGGACCTTGTGCACCTTATTGGGCCTCACGCTTTTTAAAAATAAGCCTAGAATGTCTCCGCTTAATATTCAATTGTTAAGTTGCCAGTTAAACACTGAACTCAGGCTGAACCTTGTTGTAAACCAAGGTAGGCTAAGAACACAGCAAGCATTCACTGTTCTTTATGTACAACACGTAAAGGCAAAGAAAAAGGAGGTGGAGCAATGAATCCAATGGATACAAACACCAAAGTTTGAAACTTAATGCAGTATGTAAACCACTGGGTCTTCACCTTCAAATTAGGCGAAATATCTCATTCTATTTCAAAGCTGCAAAATGCAAGTATTATCCTATTACAAAATGGCATTCACCACTCCTTCATGCCTAAGAACTTTGAGTTCAACCCTCCCTCGAAAAGCACAAAAATCACCTCTTTTTCAGTAATACAGTCCACTCAACTGGTTCTTCAGACTCAAGGACATCTCCAGCACCTTAACAGTCAAGCTCATGCTCCCTTTTCACGCTACTTGTGGCTCCAACAAAGGGATTACCAAAATGCTCAGCAAATAGAACTTTCTGAATAATACTGTTGACCAGAGTTTAGTACACAGAGACACCGATTGAGACTCTCACTAACAGCACTCATTAGCTGCTACACAGTCACAGCTGACAAATTAAATATTCCAAGGCAATAATTGCCATCAAAAAGGCCATAACGTAACTAGCAAAACACAATAACGTAGGGGTCTCCACTCTAACCTTCCACCAGTGGAAAATACCAGATAATATTAGCACCGAAGCTGGCCACCTTTAGCTCCCCTAGCTCCAATTGCAGCAACGATTCAGGCCACTAGAAAGAAGCCAATACGGAATATCTAGTTCAATCCATTACCAATGTTACCACTTTAACCAACTTTGTCTACCAGACTACCACCATCTTGAAGGCTGTTTAGACTAACAACAATTACACCGATGAAAGGAACTAACAATCTACAATTTGAAGAACCTGAATTCTTGTCATGCGATATAAAAAAGACCTTAGCAAGAGCCAAAAACTTCCAATCGATACTTTAGTTATACAAACCTTCTTATCCAATAACAAGAGAAGTTGCCTTCTATTCCTCTCGGCCATACAAACAATAAAAACGTAAAATCCCTTTATCCAACGGCATTCCAAGAATGCATCCATTTTTTTCTCTAATCCATCTACCTACACCGTCTGCACAGTCCACAAATACTAAAATATGAAAGCTAAGCCCTCATCCAGCAAATATACGTGCAATTCCAGCTGAAGTCTACCATTCAAGTAAAGCAGGAAGGAAAAAAAAAAGAAAAAGAAAACACTGTCATTATTTTCTCTAATGGCTCTACATGAACTGCTCTAAAAGAAGAACGGATCTTGATCATTTTCAATGAACTCTAATCATGATCCACCGAAAAACTACAAGAGTACTATCAAAAAAGCTAATTGAGGCATTCAAATTATCATTGTTAAGATAACCATACAGCACTTACTTAGCATTACCAAATCGTCGCCATCACTGCAATGAACAACGGCGAACTAAATCTCTCATACCATAGTCTTCAATGTAAGCAGAACATACTATTAAGAGAGCATGAGAAAGAGAGAGATAGAAGATTACCTGAATTTCCCTCCGAATCTCATTGAAATCGTAGAAGCGCTTACCAGGGAGGTGCAAGAACTCTCCCCACTCCTCATCGCCTCGCTTGGTCTGCAAGAGCTGAAGCACGAGCGGGCGGCGCGTGCAGATATCGGAACCCCGAGGCAAGAAATCGCGGCCAACGAGAGCCTCAAGAACACTCGATTTGCCGCTACTCTGACTTCCGACGACGGCGACCTGAGGCAAGTCGAAGGCGGGGCTGCTCCCAAGCTGAGCCGCTATGTCCTGGAGCTTGTTCACTATAGGGATCACCGAGTGCCCCAACGGAGCCGCCGCCGGAGATGGCGACGCCGATGAGATTGCCTCGTCCGCCATTGACGACAGAGGAGGGGAGCGAGAGTGGAAGGACCGAGATGGATTGATTGACGAAACCCTAGAGAGAGAATGAGGAAGGGGGTTTTGGACGGAGTGAAATGGCGAGTTGGCGACTGGGTGAAGGTTTTTGTTTTTCAAATTTACAGGAGATAGAGAGAGAAAGAGAACTGAGGAGGGGCTTTTTTTTTAGCTTTATTTTTTCTGATTTCAATTTCTTGTGCTGGAGGAAACTAGACTGCCGTTTTGATCGATTACCTATGCCGTTTTGAGGGGTTTTGGGGGCGGTAGAAAACGAGGGAATCATGAATTATGTGTGTATCTTAGCTGCAAGGAGTCCGCACGATTAGTCCTCGAATATTTGATTTTCAGCAAATTTGAGAAAATTGTTGCAAAATGGATTTTATTTTGTACTTTATTTGTGAGAAAGGAAGAATATCTTTGGGTGAACTTTAAAAAAAATTTTATATGATTCATGAAATTTTGTCACAATTTTTCTAATTTTGGTCCTAACAAAAAATAATTAACAATGAAATACGGTTATAATAGTTACACATTTACATGTGAATCAAATTAATGCAAATTGAATATGAAAGCAAGGCCTATAACTAGTAGAGAAAAATTAGTTAACTATATTAGATTTTGTGTTCGATTATTCTTTTGTTGTATATTTTATTAATTTATCGCAAAAATATACCTTAACAAAGCATGATTACACTTTTTTTTCATCTCACAAAAAGTAAACTTTTTAAAATAAGTCATATTTTTAAAACATATGTGATACTTGTTTTGAAAGTATATGGTAGTTCTTCTGGATGATCCTAACGGAAAATACATTACAAAATTTGGAGAACACAAGCTCTAAATTACTTTTTTTCTTTTTTGCCTTTTAGGTAAGTGTTAAAATACAATGTGAATATAAAGGTTGAGAAAAATAGTATGACTAAGTCATAATTCTCAACATGTAAGAGCCCGACGTTCAATAACATCAACTTTTGAAACTTCAACTTTCTGGACTTTTTTTTTGTTGGTTTTTTTTTAAGTACATTCGCCCTAGTATTCCGTCATAACTTAGGCCCTGTTTTTTTCAGTGGGAAATGAGGGCTGTGGGATGGGTGATTGTGGGAAAGGGGGAAAGGAGTGGGTGAGTGTGATATTTTTTAAAGTGTGGGAAGAAGTTGGTGAGTGTGGGTGAAAGTTGAATGTAGTTGAATGAAGTTGAAGTATTAGTTATTAATATTTTTTTGTTTTATAATACAATAATTTTATTGTGATAGTAATTAATGATGATGAAATTTTTTTATTTTTGTTTATCCTTTTTTGTTCTTTTTTATTTTGTTTATTTTGTTTATTTTTTATTTTTGCATTTACAGGAACATTTTTATTATTTTATTTTTTATTTTTTATTTTCAATTTTTTAATTTTTAATTTTTAATTTTTTAATTTTTAATTTTTAATTTTTGTATTTTTAATTTTTTATTTTATTTAATTTTTTATTTTTGTATTTTTTTAATTTTTTAATTTTTTAATTTTTTGAATTTTTTGAATTTTTATTTTTATTTTTCTTAAATTTTTTAAAATTTTTTTAGTTTTAATTTTTTATTCTTTTGTATTTATTTTTTATTTTCTTATTTTCTATTTTTTTGTATTTGTTTTTTTATTTTTTATTTTTTGGAATTTTCCGTTGGTTGTGTTTCTGGAATAAAAAATGAAAACTAAAAAATAAATAAATACAACAAAATAAAAAATAAGAAAAATAAATACAAAAAAATTAAAAATTAAAAATTAAAAAATTAATACAAAAAAAATAATAAATTAAAAATTTAAAAATAAAAACATAAAAAATGAAAAATAAAAAATGAAAAATAAATACAAAAAAATAAAAGATGAAAAATATAAAATAAAAAAATAAAAAATAAAAAATAAAAAATAGAAATAAAAAATAAAAAATAAAAAAATAATGAAAAACTAAAAAAATAATGGAAAACCAAAAAAATAAAACTGTTCCATAACATCCGAAAAATTAAAACGGCTCATAATTGCTATCAGATCATTCGCACACACAATTACGTAAATTATAAAAATTTTCAGAATATGAGAAATGGTTGTTTTATGTAGGTGTGGGAAGGAGTGGGTGAGTGTGGAAAGGAGGGATTTTTTTTTTTAAGTGTGGGAAGGAGTGGAAAAAGGGGGGAAAGAGTAGGTGAGTGTAGATTGGGTTGATTTTCCAACGAAAAGAACAGAACCTTAGTCTATAAAATTGGTGTTAGTGCACTTATTGAATTTTTATTTTTTAAAAAAATTTCCATTTCCCTGCCCTCTTACCACGGCAGACATGAAACTTGTCCCAGCTTCCACCCCCTACACCACAAGGGACTTTGATCTTGTGCTTAGATGATTCGTTCCCTCATTGCGAGTCTCTTAGATCATACCTGTAGCCTCAGCGCGGGAAAACGAAGGCCTATCACCTCATCGGGTCAATTTAGGGCCAGGATTAGTGGTTCGGCTAGACGTTTGCCCCCAAGCCATTTAGTCATATGCATCAGTGGGTGCTATAACTTATAAGTCATGTTGACCTTTTACCTTGAAAAGAAAAAGATGAAAAAAACATAAGACGAAAAGGGCTTTCATATTATTGAGAATTTTATATGGACATGTTTCTTCCATGCGAGGATCTATTAAGCCTTCTGAGAAGTAGGCATAGCCAAAGACACTCCACTCGGTAAATCCTTCCACTGCTGGGTTACCGTCTTCAGCTGGGTGTAAAATTGAACTCCTGCCTTCCCTACAATTCATAAAAATTCCGGACGTTAGCACTAGTATCTTACCATGCTCACTTTCAATACTAATTACAGAGTTTGAGATATTCGTCAGAAGGTTAATAAATCCTCCTCCCCCCGCCCCCAAAAAGGGGCAAGAAAACACACTGAGAGTGAGACCGATAATTTACCGTAGAAATTGAGGTCACCAGCAAAGGATGCCTTGTTGCCGGTAAATGAGAAGAATGGAAGAGGGACCGGAATTGGAACATTGATGCCAACCTGATTCACCAAATTTGTAAATCAATTGCGCTACCCCAAAGATTACATGCCTGCAAGAGGGCATAGATGATCGCGTTCTCTCTCTCAGCTACCCCCCCTTTTTTCTTTTTGGTGTTTGGGGGAGGGGGAGGGGGAGGGGGAGGGGGAAGCAATATAAGCTGGTGTACATATGAGGTCTCAATTCCCCCTTCCCCCCAAAACACGCACACATACAGGACAGGAAAAAAGGAAAGAGCCACACTGTTCCATTTCAACAAGAGTCTGGTTCAATTCCGTAGGGTTTGGTTAGTTGGAGGGAAGGGTGTGCTGGGTTGTGGGAACTCCATGTGAAAAAAGAAATATTTTCTGCACAAGCAGTTTTTCCCTTTTTTGTGTGCGCACTGGGGGGAGGGGGTGTGAGTGAATGTAACCAGGCCCATCTAGGAGGCCACCACATGCAGGTACACACTAGTAATGGAAGGCACACGTGGGGTTCATTCTAGGAGGGTTGGACGGGGAAGGAGGTGAGGTGATGTGAGAGGAATACTTCATGACTAGCAGAGTTCCAAGCCCTGCTCATGTGTGGGGGAAATGGGTTTCAACCCAGTAGAAGGGTTAGTTTCATACCTGTCCAGCTTCAATTTCAGCCTGAAATTTCCTTGCAGCTGCACCAGATGAGGTAAAAATGGATGCTCCATTTCCATATCTGTGAGATAGAAAGCTCATGGTAAAACATGATCTGACAAATGAGAGGAACCACAAAAGACATGAGAGATATCTGTAGTGAGTACTTATTTCTGTTGACAATATTTATGGCTTCTTCCAAACTGCCAGCCTGATTAGAAATAACATCAAATCGAACATTAGCTCCAGCTACCGCAGCCATAGTTGCAGACAAAACACCGAAAAAGCTGTTAATCTACCTGCATGCAAAGAAGTACTGGCCCAAATATTTCCTCCTGTTCATGCAAACAGAAAGGATTACACCAATACAAAGAACCTATTTCTACCACCAATAAGAATGGATAACAAAACTGTGTTAGAAATAAAGGACGAGAAATCCAAATGCAAAAAAATTTACCTTGTAGCATTCCATATCAGCTGTGACATCAGAGAGGATAGTGGGACCTATAAAGTTTCCACTTTCGTATCCTGGAACCTGGTTGCACATATACATGTAGAAGAAATTGAAATAACAGCAACCGAGCTTAGAGAAAATTAACCACACGGGGGCAAGAAGCACTAAATTTCCAAATTCAAGGAGAAAAAGTTGATCACAAGATCAACTTCCTGAGTATCCAAAAGAAGCAAAAGGAAAGCAAGTATATCCATTTCGAGTTCAGTAGTTCACTTCTCATAATGGCCATAATCACGCTTCTGTCTTCATTTTTTGGCATTTTCACGAAGAGGTGCCCCAGGGGGGGGAGGGGGTGCTCCAAATTTTGCCATTGTGAGATGTGGATTGGACTGCTTGAATATCTATGACAGCAACATGATATAATTACAGAACTTGAAAACAGAACACAGACCACAATGTTTCTTCCATCCAGCACAAGTCTGCCTCCAGCTTCAACCCCACTTTGAATTAATTTACATATGCGTTCCTTTGCCTGCCAAGTGCCAACATCAACTCCAAGCAATTATGGGTCTAAAGGTGCCAAATGAAAATGCAAATCTAGCAAATTAAATACAACAGGAAGTTGGGAGTAGATTCTGCCACACAACTATAGAGCAGGTATTAGTTAATAGACAGCCAGCATATGATAATTTCATTTTATATATTTTTCTTGGGGACTCCAGAGGATGAGGTTTCATAAATAAACAGAAATACTATATCATGGCCACAAACCTATACTTGAGGCTTAGTTTACCACAGGCTACAGAGACAAGAATATTAGGGTATCAACTAGTTACCTGTTTGCTTATGACAGGACCAAGATCAGCATCAGGCACTGTTCCAGCATTGACTCTCAGGTTTTTAGCACGTTTGGCTAACTCGTTTTCCCTTGAAATATTAGAAGAAAAGCTCATTATATATAATCTATTATGTTCCTTAGAATCACAATAATAATGCATTCCACCTCTTCTCTAGTATACAGGTCATTCCCACTGTTTTTTCTTTATGCATGCATGTTCAACTTAGTCCAAATATCTTACCAAATATTGAACAATGGAAGCATCACATAACAACGACGTGAAACCAACACAAAACAAATTAGCAAAACCAGGTACCATGTTTTTAGGTCCCCAACGAAGACCACAGTGCTGAGCGCCATGCATCGCTGCCCTGCAGCACCAAATCCAGCAGCAACTAAAGCATTTGCAGTCGCATCAATATTTGCATCTGGCATGACAATTGCATGGTTCTTGGCTCCCATGTTAGACTGGCCAATGATGCATCAGAAGCCAGTCAGTCATTGATATATAGAAAGGTAGGCAGATAGTCAGACCGCTGCATGAACCAGGTAATGCGTGTTTACCTGAACACGTTTTCCTTTAGCTGCTGCTCTAGCATAAATGTGCATGCCAGCCTTTAAATAACAAGATGAAAGAAAGTCATCAAACTAGAGATAATCAATGGCATCCATTTGACTTAGAAAAGAGGTAATTAATTAAATGAAAACAGCTATAAAAGCCAACCAAAAACCACTGAAGGCAGCACTAAAACACGATGATCACAAGGTTGGTTCCATTCTCATTACAGCCTCATATTTTCAACAATTTGTGAACAATAAATGCAAGATGTACTATAAACCAGCATATCTAGCATGAAATAGTTGCTACAGTAGGTTAGAAACAACTTACAGTATTTGAACCAACAAATGATACAGCACGGATATCTTCATCATCACATATAGCATTGACAGTGTCCTGGTTCACAAAGCAGACAGTCCCACTCATTTCTTTTTTTTTGGATCAGGAAAAGAATAAATATATTTCATTAACAAAAGGGTGGATGCAAAGCTAGCATCCTACAAAAGACTATATACATCCCATATGCACACTATCCACAAAATAAAAAGACCCCTTTGTCCCAAAAATAGAGAGACTTGATGAAATAGACGTTAAAACATTGAAGCGGCATCTCCACACCCTCAAAAATAGAGAGACAGTCCCACTCATAAATACAGGAGCGTAGAGGTACAGAAATTAGCAACATTAGAAAATGTGGCAACAGATGGAGAGAGGAGAAAAGAAAAAAAGAGAAAAGGTTGAAACAAGGACAAAAATGGAGGGCGGATTAGAGAAAAGAATATATCATGAATTCATGCTTCAAATAACTAAAATGAATGAAGTTTCCAGCACAAGCACGTCATAAAAGAGATAGCGGAAAAGTATAACCTAGAGGAAAATGCGAAAATAAAACATACATGAGTTCCATGAACAATATTTAAGACACCATCAGGTAGACCTGCTTCCATAGCCAACGCAGCAAGCATAATGGAAGCCCCTACAGCAGAACATACAATATATTAACTTCACAACATTGATGAAAGAAGCTGCAGTTAACAGTGTATGGCTTAAACAATCCATTAGACACAGAGATAGAAGTAATGACTGATGCTGCCTGAAGGCAACTTATTTAGGCCCTGTTCTTTTCGTGGGTCAATTCTAATATACCAACCTCAACCCACTTCAACCTATTTCAACCTACTTCAACCCACTTCCACTATTTTAACTAAGTTCAATTTATCACATAAAAAAAATTCAACCCACTTCAACCTACTTCAACCTACTTCAATATATTTCAACCTACTTCACCCTTTTACCCACCCCAATTTACCTATGAAAAGAACAAGCCCTTACACTACACTCGAGTCTTGGAAGCTATGCGAAAAACACTAATGCATATAGAAAAGAAAGAAGAAACCCAACTCAAATTTCCAAAAGGTAAAAACAGGATGTTGGGACACAAAAGGAACTTCCACAATTCCTTGGGGGATACTATCTGAATGTAGAGAAGATCAAATAGAGGAACAGATAAAAGATCGACCTGGATCTTTCTCAGATGGCTTTAAAATAAAGGTATTGCCACATGTCACAGCAATCGGGAACATCTGGCAAAGTAGAATAGATAGTATCAGTACCTTAGATTAATTTCATGGTCTTTTCTTTGGGGGGACGCGGGGAGGGGAGGGGGGTTCAGTTCTGAAGGCCATGAGAATAAAAGTAAAATATATTCTGGAATTGCTCTATCAAATCATTTCTTGGAATTTTGCTCTTATGACATTGGACCTTCTAGTTGTCTTCAAATAATACTCTGCAATGACACATGCAATACTCATACCAGAATCCTATTTTATTAGATCCCTCACCACATGCCCCCCACCGATCTAGTCTTCTATATCAACAGAGCCAAACACAATGGCAGCTATTTATCTGTCAAAAATTCAAGATCATTTGACAAAAGGACATCAGCAAAGCAACGCAGAAATCAACAGGAAAGGCAATTTTGTTTGTCCCTAAATGTTATTCGTTCGTTAATCGTTCCAACAACCATGTATCAAGTAAAGAAGATAGTGGCTTGCATGCATCTCCTGAAAAACAAAGAAACGTTGATGATACACAATCAAGCATATGCATGGGAAATGGTTGAGGCATGAAATAGGGTAGTGAATTTATGTTACATCCTGTTGCCTCATATTTTCAATAGATGTGCATCCAATAGGTATCTATTGACCTTCAAACAATCAGCAGCAGAATCACATCAACATTTGCTGCCATGAATCCTCCTAGATTGAAGTTGTCAATTAGTAAATTCCTTACTCAAAAGCAAGGTTATTTCTATAGATTGAGAAAATATTCTCAATTAAAGCTCCAGCAAATGCACATTATGCAGAAAGCCTTTGCACAGCAAATGGCAATAAGCGCTGAAATTGACCATTAGAGACAGAGATAGCAATCATCAGACAAAATATGTTAAGTGGCTGATGGTAAATGGGCGACAGTGGCTTCCAGCTTCCTTACCCACAAAGGAATCATTGCAGGGAAGTTAAAGGGGCAGATGCCAGCACACACACCAAGGGCCTCTCTGATGCTGTAAGTATCAATACCATGGGATACATTGGAGACATATTCTCCCATTTGAAGAGTTCCCATTCCACATGCGTGTTCCACGACCTCTAAAAATGATAATCAGTAGACAAAAGAGTTAGATATTCCAATAGGTAACAGTTTATACCAGCTCTCAAAGTATTGGACCAAAGTATACCAACCTAAGCCACGGAAAACATCACCCTGAGCATCTTTGAGTGTCTTCCCTTGTTCGGTAGTTATGTTCAGAGCAAGCTTATCCTGGATCCAAAAGTGCATCAAACTTAAATAAACACTTGGAAAGAATGGGAAGCAAAGTAGTACATAAATGTCTAACGTGCTTAAAGCCAACCATGTCCCTTCTGATAAGTTCTTGGAGCTTCAACATTACACGCTGGCGGGTAGTAACAGGTGTATTCCGCCATGAGGGAAAAGCCTGTTTTGCTGCAGAAACTGCAGCTTTGAATTCCTCCTTGGTAGTTAAGGGAACCTGAGAAACAACCTCTTGTGTCGCCTGAACCGGGGGGGGGGGTCCCAAAAAAATACTTCAGATAACAGAACAGATGTTGCTGAAATGTATATAAACGAAGTCGACGCCAACAAAGAAACAAAAGAGGAAACATTACATTAGAACAACGAAAAGAACAGGACAAAGGGAATACCGGATTAATAACGTCAATTACTTCAGTTGCTTGTGACTCAATGAATTTGCCACCAATTAGATTTGGGACCCTCTGATACAAGAATCATCGATTCAGTACACTACTCAAGTCATTGTAAATGCCAAAACAAAACAGGGACACTGGGAAGAATGACCAATTGAAGTAGAAACAAACAGAAACACCCAACAGAAACCAGATTATCATATCGTCTCTAGGATGCAAGCTCGCTCTTTTCACTGCCTCCATTTACTCCTACGTCTCTCTATTCCTCTATTATATTTCTATCGCCTTCCCTTGACGTTAAAAGATATGATTCACACAATAATTACACAACCTGGGTCGCTCCCTGCAGTAACTGTGTTCAATCTAATTTGCCAAAAAGCATACACTGACTAACAAGTGCTACCCATTTGTCATAAGCAACCCTAAAAATTCCAGATTTCCAGGCACAAATGGAACACTCAGCTAATCAAGCACACCCAACTAATTTGTTCTAAAAGTATCAATCTACGTATTCGCATTTCATAGAATCATGAAACAAAAAGAGTTTACCAGAGATTTTCGGTGCTGATTAGAGGGCTCGGTCGCAGTTGTATACTTCAGAGCAAGAATCTGAGGCCACAACAATTTTGCGTTTCTCGCTGTGGGCAAAAACACATTCCCCAACACAAAAAAGATATTAATTGCGGGTTAAAGTGTCTAACAGTACCAAATTCAATGATTCCAATGAATCAAACAAAAACTAATTCAATTTAGGCCAAAATAATAACAAAGACACTTGAAGAAGAGATGTTTGGTAGACTCAACTCATACCTCGTTGAAGTGAGCATCGAAGCATCTTGGCTGATTTTGACGAACAGGAGACTACGGGGAGGGAGAGAGAGAGAGAGAGAGAGAGAGAGAGAAATGAACATGAAAATCACATTATCACGGACATGAATGACATAATCATACCGACGGAAAATGATGATACGTAATTACTAAAGGAGATTAGGCGAAGATCAAGCGGTGAATAAACGTCGATAGTGATCGGACGGTTGAGAATTAATCATCCGAGATCACTAATCAAACAGGGAGCAGCTGAATTGTTTTTAATTACCCAAAAAAAACGTCGTTTTGGTAAGAGAGAGACAACTGAAAAGGAATCACAGCGAATGAAGATGAAGATGATGACGATGCACCCACTACACTCTACACAAAGACAATAAAAAAACCCTGCAGATACGTCGCTAGCGAAAATCGGTTTTAAATAGCTTAAACATTTTCACTGTTTTATCCATGTGCCTCACTTTAAACTACAATGCTTAGTAGCTTCTACGGGAGGTTCGCAGAGCCGCGTCGAGCGGCTCGCGTCACTTGCAACGGCTGAGCACTCGCGGGACTAGCTGTGTAACCTCGAGCTAACTCATCGTTTTTTATTGCTCTTTTTTGTTTTTTAAATTTTTTAAATTTTTTTGAATTTTAAAAAAGAAGTTGTTTGTTGTACGGTGAATCTATGAGTATTATTTTATTTGGTGAATCAAAGTTGTGAACCTTACATTAGGGAGAGGGAGAATTGTGAGTCAAAAAGTTGGCTCACAAACTAATGTGGCAGACGTAGGCCCTTACTGGTGAGCCAATTTGGAAATGAGCTTAGGGTATGTTCTTTTCGTTGGAAAATATAGGTTGAAAAGTATGTGAAGTTAGTTGAGATTAATTGAAGTGAGTTGAAGTTATTATTTTTTGTTGAAGTGAGCTGAAATTGAAAGAAGTTGTTATATTTTTTTTATATGATTGGTTGAAATTGATAGTTTTTTATTGACGTTGATTGAAGTTAATTGATGTTGGTAAATTGAAATTTATCAATGAAAAAACCAAGCCTTCATTATGGTTAAATACACTTTCTCGTAAATATGGTTAAATAAGCTTTTTTATAAATAGAGAAAATCTACATAAAAGAGTGCTTCCTCTCTATAGACTATAGGTTGCTGGTTAACTAATGAGAATTAAAAACCCAAAAATAAAAGAAAGATATTTGAAAATTATAATGTACTGTCGGAACACAAGCCGGATGCCATGCAGACTATGATAGAGATTTTACGCAATTTTATCCATCCAACGGAAAAACATAACGCAATTTGTTTTTTTGTTTTTGGGTGCTCCGCCAACAATTACATAAGATAATTTTCCAGATACATTTTTGCTTTGTACATATCATACGTCACAGTAAGAATACACAATTGTACAAACAGAAACTGAGAATTTTCTCCCCATTAACATTGGCGACCCTAATCACGGATTAGACCATAATTAGCACCAAATTATGGCCGATCCAATGTAGAGTCTTTGCTGCTCATCAAAATGCTTTGAAGGCTCAGATAGTCAGATCACTAATCAGTGGTCTCCGAATTTGTATGCTCTAGAGGCTAAGAAAAATTTGGAAAATCAGAATTTGATGGCATCAAAAGGGCAGTCCCAATTAACTTGGAAGCACTTGGTCCGCTGTCGATGCCAACGATGGCAAACTGGCCGCGCCTCCGCTGGGAAACTCATCCCATTGTTCCCTCACCATTTTCACCTTCGTAAAAAAATGGATGCCACCTCAACCTGAAGATAGAAAAGGGCATAATGAAAATAAGTATTGCTGCTTGTAAAAATTCATGACATTTATCGCCTCATTTCACTTCAAGTACTAGGGACTGGTGGGTGGATACTCAACACTCAAACATGGGTGCGTGCACTTGATGCTTTATTTTGCACCCAAAAGTGCCAAGTTTTCATGAAATGATAAAGATTGAAACTTACGTAAGGACATCTATCACACACTTGTAGCCGAGATTTCACTTGGTGAAAGGATGGTATACAGGAGATGAAAAAACATGAATATGAGAAATTGAAACTGCCCATCTGCATAAAGATAATTTTTCCTTTTACCTAGGCTCGAAGCTTCCAAGTCACTAGATGAGATAAATGGTATAGGAATTGAGACTGGAATATTGACCCCAACCTGCATAAACAAAAGTTCAAGTCAGAAGTCTTGGATAGACCCATCTCACACATATACATATCATGGTGCTAGGCTCGGCCATTTTCTGAAAAGTTCGCATATCTTTGGTTAACTGACGTATGATGTATATCCCCATGTTGGACTTCCTTGCCTAACATGGAAACTGAGCTAAGATGAAGAGTCCATAAGACACAAGTAATTGTTTGTTGCAGACGCCAAAAAACAAGCAGTGCAATGTGTCCTACTATGGGCCATAGGTGTGAGGAATGTATCTATTACCTGTCCAACCTCAATTTCTTTTTGGAATTTCCTAGCTGAGGCACCTGACGTTGTGAATATAGATGCTCCATTACAATGTCTGTCGAAAGGATACAAAATTAGGCAACATATCATAGCAAGATAGCAAATTAGCAACGGAATTTTAGCCGGGCAAGGTGCAGTCAGCTACCTGGATTCGTTTACTATAGTAATGGCCTCTTCTAAATTATTAACCTGTATACGGGGAAAAGTACAACCTTGAAGTCAGTAAATCTCTAGCAAGTAACAAGTGGCTTCTTAAGATCAAACAGAGCAGGATCCGTTGTTACACCTGCATGCAGAGAAGTGGCCCATAGATTTCCTCCTGCATATGAAAAATGTCATACAATTTCAAAACCTTAAATTGATGAAGTCCTTACTCACACCGAACTAGAATCAAATTTCTAGGATTACCCATACCTTGTAACATTCCATGTCCGCTGTGACGTCAAACAAGATTGTGGGACCAATAAAATTACCCTGCTCATATCGAGGGACCTATTGAAAACCAACCACAGGCAAAAATTAGGCTAGTAAAAGCAGAGAAGCCCAAGTTGAAATAAAAAAGCATCAAATTGTTAAAACTACGCACACATCAATATAAGCCATCACAAGAGAGTTACTAAAGAAATGAAAAGAAAAGAGAGGAGATCATCGATATAGAAAAATGCACAGTTATCGGTCACAAAGTAAGAAGACTGTTCACATTTTGCCCAATTGTTAAAAGAAAGTAACTCAGGAATTTGTTGCTTTCCTAGGAAGTTAGCAGATGGTCACATTCACATTTTAATGAAACTTTACAGTATTACAACATTTGTAGCTGTAAAGAGCGCAGGGAATTTGTACAGAAGAAATCCGGATAAGGCATTAATATAAGGGTTCAACATTTCCAACAAGATGAATGCAGTTTCAGTCTTTCAGACGCCATCATTGCCCACTAGGCTAGGCATTCAGGGCACTTACCTAGTATATACAAACACAGGAGTGCATACAAAACCCAAAGAGAAAGCTGACCAACTGCAAAAAAGATGGAGGAAAGACACTCTTTGGAAGAAAAAGCAGAAAACATCATATGCCTGTGGCTCACAACTTCTAGTAACCTTCTGAAGGGGGGATTTGCTCTTTTTATTTACCCCTGTCCCCCATGGGAGGAAGATGGATAGTTAAGAGAATTCCGCGCTTAAACTGTATAATTAGCAGCAATTCAGATTCCATTGTAGGACCATACTGTACCTTTAAACTCTTACGACAAGAGTACATGTTGTACCGTAGCAAAGTGACTTAGAAATTGATATCAAGACACACAATCCAACGAAAGCCACACACATACCACAATGTTCCTTCCATCAAGGATTGGTCGGGCACCTCTTTCAATGCCACTTTGTATCAATTTGCACATCTTTTCCTTTTCCTGTAAGATAAAAATGTGTTATACATGCACCACATCAAAGACTAACCTCCACATTAGCATCAAGGCAGAATTCAACATTGTTCACTATTTGCAGCTAACGTTCCCAAGAAAGCAAACAAAACCCTAACTTTACCAACTCCAAAAACCATAGTAGATTTATGTTCCGATAAACCCCCCCTCCCCAAAAAAATACAAAAAAAACCTTCAACCATTGAATAATCCTAAAGAAGACACTAGACATGCCATCATAAAATGTTCATAATTCCTGCATCCATTCACTGACCCACCTAAGAAAAGCGCATATATATTTTCGAAATAATATTACAATCTAGTGTGGTATCTGAGATACTTGAACAACGGACTGTTGAACATTATTTATCTTCATGAACATAAAGGCTTTGGTATTATTGTAACCTATGATACCTGGACTCTTAGTTTTGCCCCACCATACCCGTGTTGGACACGGCACTCTACGGATAGGACATGGGATCCTTGTCGGATCCTTATCCAAACTCTAAAGCAACAAGGATGAAAAAAATAAGGAAGATGTGGTCTTTTTCTTTCTTCCTTCATTATTATTTTAATGGATCTTTAATGTCCAACCATTTGGCAAGTTGATGACCTTGTGACTATTGAAAAAAATAAGGAAGATGTGGTCTTTTTCTTTCTTCCTTCATTATTATTTTAATGGATCTTTAATGTCCAACCATTTGGCAAGTTGATGACCTTGTGACTATTGAAATATTCTAAGAAGAATAATTTGAAATTGCAACTTCCATATGTAAAATTATGAGGCCTCACATCCGTGTCCAAATTTTGGACGGTGTCCCCGTGTCCTAAAGTTAGAGTTTTGACGAGTTGAACATTCGGATCCGTACCCGTGTCCGACATCTCATACCCGAGTCCATGTAACATAGATTGTAACAAAAACAGGTGTCTCATGGCAACAGAAACTGCTAACAAACCAATTATAACTGAAGAGGCTGACACTGACTGAGCTGGGGTGACCAAATTTTTAAGGGAATGGAAATGAGTTCAATGGCTACATAAAACTGTACGTGCTAAACTCCAGCAGTTCACACAAAGATGACCTGAAAGTTATACCTGCTTACTCAGCATTGGACCGATGTCCACATCAGGTTCACTTCCAGCATTTACTTGGAGTGCCTTTGCCCCTTCCGGTAACTTTATTTCCCTGTAGAAGGCAAAGAGAAAGCCTGAATTCACAACATTGTGAAGGACCTTAACAAAACAGTTAGAACTTTGAACTAGTACCCTCTCTTTTCAATTTTTTTTTTTCAGGTTTCTTGCATTTCTCACATTTTCAAAATCCCAATATTTAGTTCAACGTTAGAGAGCAGTATAAGAATGCTAAAACTGGTAGTCAGCAGTGGATTCCATGAGCTATTAAAACACAACAACAACTTGAAGACTCCACGGGAGTGCTACATGGGGGTCCAGTCATTCAATAACCCAAAAATAATCAATAAGAATTCCAAATTTTGAGGAAATAATAATTTCTAGTGACACTTATAATCAATGAACCATTAGCAGAACATACTCTTGGACCATTGTAAAAAGAACACAAACACTATGATTACTCATAAAGACTTCACCCCCCCCCCCAAAAAAAAAAGACCCCCCAAAAAAAAACTTTAGGAAAAGGTATGTGACACATTGCTGGCGGTTAGCAGTACTAAGATTCTACTGGAGTTGTTGACATTAATGAAAGATAATTAAAATCATCCCAACATAACTGACAAAAATAATAATTAAAAAATTCATTTTCAAAATAGGCCATAACCATCCCTTCCTCTTTCCCCTACTCCTCCCATGAACAGCTCACTGCTACTCACCGGCCTTCCTGGCACCCTCCCCCAAATACCCCTCCCTCCCCCCCCCCCCCCCCCCCCCCCCCCCCCCCCCCAAAAAAAAGGACCACAATATAGATCTCTGACGCCAGCAACCTAAAACCTACCCACAATAGCCTCAATCTCCTCTTGCCCTTCTCTGCTTTCTCTTTCCCACCCTTCTGACCCCCTGTAGCTTAATTGTTGGAGCATTTTAGACAATTGCAGAAAAGATATTTCAAACCCGTGATTGCAAAAAACGCTAACCATTTGGGAATCCTGACTTCTTAGTTCTGACATGCTATTGTATATATACACTCCTAGGAGAAAAGCAAACAAATAAAGCTACCTTTGAAAGGTGCCGAGGAAGAGAGAACTGCAGTTCCATGTTTTAATTTTCATTTCAGGCCATGGAGTCAACCTCTGCTCATAATCATTTGTCACCAAGCAATGAGTAATCTTACACATAGCACATTAACGTCCCATCAGAAATATTGCCCTATATCCAAGTTGAAAGAATTTTTCTCCAATTTTTTAACAAGTTACTAACAATGCTGAAAGCTTGCTCCACATAGACAACCTCTTCATACATGAATCAGTAACTACTCACGGTGGATGACAAATGATTGAAATCATTTGGAATCTATGTGCATTTTTTTTTGCCCCTCAGCATGGAGGCTAGAAAGATTGAGGAAGGAAACCCAAAAAAACTGAAAGCTGCTTCTCTAAACTATGAAGATAATCCCATGTGCCAAAAAAAAAAAAAGGAAAAAAGAAGGTAGACCAAGTCAGTTATCAGTTAAAGCCATTTGGAAAAGACAATTGTGCAACTGCCAACTAGAACCAACCATAATGATCAAGCGCACAGTCAAGGCATTACAGCAGTATCCACGGAGGCTACCAAGCTATCAACAGCACAAACAACCCCCTCTGCTCTCCCTCTGAACCCCCACACCTAAAGAAAAGAAGATATAACTAAGCATGGGGGATACAATACCATGGCTGAGAGCCTCCCACAAATATGACTGTACTGAGGGCAAAGCTTCTTTCACCATCTGCTCTAAAAGCCGCAGGAACAAGAGCCTTTAAGGTACCATCCATGTTGGCATCAGGCATGACAATCATATGACTTCTCCCTTCTGTGTAGGACTAAATCATGATGAAGATAAGTATAAGTTCCTAAATAAAAAGTTCTTATTTCTCCATTGAGCAAATAAATGCACTAACCTGAACACGCTTCCCTTTAGCTGATGCTCTTGAGTAAACATGCATGCCAGCCTTGAAACATACAGGGGTGCAACAAAATGAAAGATCATAAGCCATCCAGAAAAAAATCAGAAACAAGAATTCAGTTTTCCTGACAGAACAATGGGGATGATGAGCAGGAAAGGCCAAACATGACAAATCCGCAGGTCAGAATCCAGAACATTTAATCCAGGAACAGAGAACACTTCTCCAAAATTTGAGAGTAAAATGAAGTTCACTAAAGAATTAGTAAATTCCGAGTTCTAGTAATTGATTTTTGACCATTACAGGGTTGATTAAATGTATGCAATCAGTCACTCTATCAGGACAATTAACTTACCCTTCGGGAAGCAGCAAATGAAACAACTTTCACATCATCATCATCATCATCACAAACATTATGAACAATGTCCTGCGATCAATTCCATTTAAATGGGAAAAAACAGGTCATACATGCCCAAGGAACACAATGTGCCAGGAGATGAAATAATAACGACAGCAACACCAAAAAATAAACATGGAACAGATAAAAAGACTTCACAGCTTACATCAGTGCCATGCACAATATTCAGGATGCCATTAGGCAAACCAGCCTCCAAAGCCAATTCCGCAAGCATCATAGACAAACCTGAGTAAACCAAACAGAAATGCACACAGATTGCTGATGTGACGCAACAAAACACTAAATTTACTCCAAATTTGGGGATTAGGATACGAGGGAATTATCAATCACCAGGATTCTTGATTGATGACTTCAAAATGAAAGCATTACCGCATATAACTGCCACAGGAAACATCTGCCAAAAAAACCATATACCACCATGAAAACATGTTTTTGCCTGCTCCCCCAAACAACATTTTCAAAATGAATACAACTCCAAAGTAAAAGAAGCAGATTCGATCAAAGTAAAAAGAATAAAAAGCAAAGCACACATGATATTCATGTCACTTAAAACAGTCTTTTGTGTAATTGGTTATGCATAAATAATTATTCCATATGCAGAATCCCTAGTGAAAGGAGATACACAAGAGAAGTAGAAATGACAAGAAACGGAGGGCAATAATGAAATTAGTCATCCCCACCCATAAAGCGACTATTGAAGGAAAGCTGGACAAGCAAATTCCAGCACAAACACCAAGAGGCTCTCTAATGCTAAAGACATTTACTCCATTGGCTACATCAGAAATAAAGTGCCCCGTTTGCGAAGTCACCATTCCCCAAACATACTCCAGCACCTCTACAACAGAGAGTCACAAACAGTTCTAAAGATTATTGCGACATCATTGACATGCAGAATACAAAGGATGAAACCCTAAAATAAAGGAGGGGACACTTACCAAGGCCATTGTACACATCCCTAAGTGCATTCTTGAGTGGCTTTCCCTCTACAGAAGTAATATTGGCAGCAAGCTTATCCTGGGTGACCAGAGATAATCCCATTAAAGAAATAGGCATAATAAATACTGAATGATATTGTACAATAGGTAACTTTCATACCATGTCCCTCTGAATAAGCTCTCGGAGCTTTAACACAACTCGCTGTCGCATAGTAACTGGTGTATTTCTCCATTAAAAAAAAGCCTGTCTTGCTGCCAGAGCTGCAGCTTTGAATTCTACAACGGTAGTAAGTGGAAGTAGAGAAACAACTTGCTGGGTAGCCTAGTAGCAATGGATGATTCCACACAGAAAAAAAAAAAAGAAAAAGAAAAAAGAATGTCACAGACAGAAACATCATGCCAGATGAAACAAAAACATCACCACCACAGTTGCAGTTCTTACTGGGTTTACAATATCAATTGTTACTGTTGACTGTGAATCTACAAATCTGCCTCCAACAAAATTAGGTATCCTCTTGATCAGGAAAAAGAAAAAAAAATATCTCAGTATCCCCTGGCAAAACTGTAAAAACAGTTTCAATCACAAAAGAAATCTCATGTATGCAAAAATTTAAAAAGTACAGAAGATAAGAAGACATAGTAATGAGCAATTGAGTGAAACAATAAGGAAAACAAGCAATCGCGCATGTTGAGTAGCCTCATTTTTTAAAGGTAGAAGAAATTTTTCTTTGTGCTAAAATAAGCTTACAAGAGGGAATCGCTGTCTCAAAGGCGATTCAGTAGCACCTGGACGTTGAGAACCTCCCAATGACTGAGGTCTCAAGGACTTGAAATTTCTTGCTGCAAAACAATCAAGTAATTCAGCTCTTTACAAGTTATACAATGCTTGGTTCATTTTTTTATCATCACCAACCATAGGTATATCCTGGATATGAATACCAGAGGACAGGACTACCCAATTTCTCCTTTTAGAATTCACAATGCACACAGCATGTTATAAGTGAAAGATGTACAGTGTAGAGTATTAAGAAGCTTCTCAGTAGGAATAACTTGTCAATAGAAGTGCAACAGCAATGAGAGATGCAAAAGATCAACCACCTGGGGCAGCCCAGAAGCCAAGAAAAGGTGAAGACAAATGAGCAATAACCGCCCCCCCTCCCCCCACCAAAAAAAGGAACTTATGTGGAAAGTGTGGAAGACGGGACTCATCAGAGTAAAAAGGATAAGGATGTAAATAGCAATATGTGTATATCACCATCACTCAACGGAAATAGAGGAAGCCCAAACCGGATGATACTTCAAGCTCCAAAATTCAGTTGGGACATTAAAAATCTGAGCAAATTTTTGAATGAAGAAATTCTAATTAGCAAAGGACCTATTTTTATGCCCACGCCTGGGAGGCCCTATGGGCCATTCTTATTTCAAACGAAAATAGTAATAAGTACATAAATCTTACATACCATTGATAAAAGTTGAAAACAGTCAGATTATTTCAAAGGACTAGCTCCATAACTTATTAGAGATCATAAGGCCAATATTTTCCACACAATCGTATATTGCTTTCAGTAGCACCAACTTACCACTTACCAGAAAAGTTCCCTTGTCGTAGCTTAGCCTTGACATTATAAACCTGTCTCGGTGTAGATAAAAGTTCTGGATTGCTCTGTCTCAGCCTTTTCAAAACTTGATGTGGCTTAAGACCAGCTTCTGTCATCTCCTTAATTTGTAAAATCTCATCCTCTGTGAATCGACGAGCATATGGGTGCTCTGAAATGTCCTTCAAAGGTTCATGATTATGTGTTCGATTCTTAATGGTTAAAATCCACACATCATCTTCCTTTTTACCCAAGAGTTCAAAAGGACAGTTTGTTAGCCGAGAACCAGTTTTCCGCTTTGAAATTTGTTCAGCAGAATCAATCTCAACTGTTTTACGCCTGTCCCGGTAAACACCACCCCTATCACAGCCAAGTACTACATATTTATCCTTTTTCGACTGCTTGATGGTAACTACATATCCTTGTGAAACTGCAAAGTCTCCAGCATGCTCAATTAGTTCTTCACGGCTAGCAAACCTGCCAGGTGGAGGAGGCAGCATTTGCGGTGGCTCAGAAGACTTTGAATTTTGAACATCCATCATGGAAAATATAAGGCAAAGATCTGTATTAAGGCATCATTACATAATTTATCAACATTAGTGAATTCTAATAATCTGCCCATAAATGAATGCGCATGCACCTGGAGGGAGGGCGAATTCCTGTAAAACTTGTCGAGAGTTACAAATTTAACCACTACTTCGGTTATTAAAACACTTTTTATAGCATAGGGAAGTAGGGATCGATCCACGAGGAAAGATTGTTGTAAAGAGGCTAGCTTAATCCTAAATGATTTCACTAATCTAATTTAATAGGTTTAATCTTAATAATTCTAGAATAATTCAAATCTAATGGATAAAAATCTGGAAAAATGCCCAATGATGCTCCTAAATATTCTAGATCATATTCTGAAAATATAATAGTAAAAAGATTCCCTAAATAATTTAGAAAAATAAAATTAGAATAATAACTGAAATTCTAATTAAAATTCAAAACAGCAATTAATAATCAGAGAAATAAATATTAAAATTATCAAACAGTAACCTAAAATATTATACTTCAGGTCTACGAGCTTATAAACTCTAAATTGTATCTACTTTATTTCAGAAAAATCAGATCAGAAAATTAGCACAGAATATTCAGCAGAATAATAAATCTAAATTAGAAATAAAATAATCAGCATAAATATAAATACGAAAATAATCAAGAAAATCACCCTAATTCTAGGACACAATTTTCTGGACTTAACAATACCTAATAGTCGTAAATTAAAATTAAAAATCGAAATTTTCAGAATTAATCACCTAAAAACCTGCACATATCACTTTCACAAAATAATTCTGAAAAATTATCAAATAACTTCCAAAAATCACGAAATTAAATATGGGCAGACTAGGACACTCTATAAACCCTAGGAACTTATAAAAATCGAAAAAGAACAAGAATAACTATTTTTAGTCTAATTTCTAAGAAACCGGTAATTAGATACTAAAACTGAATATAAATCAACCTAAAATTATAACCACTCTAAAAATCAAAATCTAAGCTATCTAAAATTACCTAAACACTCCTAAAAGACTATACTTTTGGGAGGGTGGTCGATTGAAATTATATTGAAGCTAATAAAAATAAAACAAAAATTAACAAACTAATCAAATTAACTTTACGCAACAAATAATGATCAAAAGTTATCAAATTTATGAAGGATACTTAGTATAATCTCAATCCACCATGCAAATTAATATTTATCATCAACACACAAGTTAATTTCATTCATGAGTTAAACTGTAGAAGACATCCACCAGCGGTTCTTCCCCGTTTTTCCTTAGATTCTAGTTTACTTAGGTCCAGCCCTAATATAAACCCTACTAGTTTTGATAACCCTCACACCAGCGCAAGAATTTAATCAAACTAGAGCATTAAGAATTAGAAAAATATCATTTAACACTTTGTAACCAATTTACCAGCAAATCGATTTAACAAAGATCTAAAGCGATTACCTAATTAAAAGAGATGGGTTTGAGCCATCCATGATTAATTAGGGTGATACTTAAGCCTAAAAGATTATAACTTTTACGTATTATAATCTTCTAAACTATCAATCGAAATTGTATTTAATCAACTAGCATGCATTCTAATCGATTTAATACAAATTTCATAAACGATAAACGCCAATCGCTAAAGAATCATGAATATAAATCAACTAGGCATTAAAGCATAAAACTTGTTTCAAAATAATTAATTTAGCATGGCTTCAAGAAGATTATACTAAGCATAGGGAAATTACTCACACATATTAAAAATAAAATTACACAATTCATCCAAGTACTTCATGTTTAATAAATAACTAAACACAAAATATAAAAAAACAAAGCAAAAATAAAAAGAAACAAGAACAATACTACTTTGCTTGGTAGAAGACGATGATGTTGTTAGAAGATGATGATGAATGGTGATGAAAGGGGCGTGATGGAGGGGATGTAAGATGATGGTGAGTGAGGTTATGGCTAGGCGTGGGATATGCGTGGAGGAGGAAGAAGATGGGGCTGCGTGGTCTATGGAGAGGGATGATGATGGGTGTTAGGTGAGATGGAAGAAGGGTTAGGCATGTGATGGGGTATGAAGAAGAAGGATTGAGTATGGGGGATGAGAAGGGGTGGCAGCCGTGGGATATGGTGAAGAGTTGAGAGATGATTAATGTGATGGTGATGGTGATATATATAGGGAGGAAAGGAGGGGGATTAGGGTTAGTAATTAGGGTTTTCTTCTTCCTTAGATTTCTTCTCCTCCAAGACTTCTTGTTTTCTTCCAACTCTTGAAACCCTAGCCCAATTAAATAATTATGGAAATAATATCTTCCATAAATTATTTATTGGACCGTCTTTTCAGCAAATCGTGTAAAACCAGAGTTTCGACGTCTTGTCTTCTCATTTTTATTTTATTAATGCCTAACCTGGAAAATATATAAACTAAAGTAAATTAGATGCAATAATGTATAACATACAGTCAAAATAATTAATAAAACGATGCATGATTTTTGGCTTAACAAATTCCCCCACACTTAGACTTTGGACGTCCTCGTGCAAAAAAATCTTAGACTCGACCTAAAACTTACCCTTCTTTTTCTTATAAAATCATGCATATTTATGATATTCATACTAGGTCAAGGCTTGCTTTAAAAAAACGGTTTTACTGAATTAATTAGTTTTTTTTCTTTCAATAAGTGAATACATGCTAAACATCCAACTATCCTTAGAGAGTTTATTCATCAACCTCACAACATTTTCATAATGAAGTAATAAGATCAATAATTATCCATTTCTTTTTTGATTATGCATATACCAATCAAGAGGTCGAGAAAGAATTTAAGATGAAAAAATTTGGGCATGGTCTGGCTATAGAGACAATTGAACTAGGTAGAATAGCTTCATTAAATTTTGTCCTAAACTTGCCTTGTATTTATTTTCCTCTTCTTCTTTTGTTCAAACTCCACTTGCGCACATATTCGAGGCCCATATAGGGTCTTAGAAATTAAACACTCCCTGTCTTCCCACTCACCCGAATAGAGGTGCTGGAGCAAATAATTCATTCTCATCTTATTATTTCTTCATTTTATTGGCTCACTAGTATGGGAAGCAAGCTTTCCAGTGGCAGTATGGCCTCAAAGGGTAGCACCCAGTAGCGCATGCCTCAAAGTAGTACTTGTCATTCCCAACTTTGACTCTCTCTTTTTCTTTCTTTCTTTGTATAAAAAATAGACAAGTAAAATCACAATTTTAATGAATTATTCAACTAATTCAATAGTCTAAGAGATGGGCCAGGTCATTTGATTACCTTTAAATCGGATATATTACATAACCAAATAAGATGGATAATCAAGAGAGTTACTCATTAAAAAGATGTATGAAGATCAACTCAAACTTCTCTAAAGGATAACTATTATGCCTAGAAGTCTTCACTTATGAAAGAATAAACTGCAAAATAGCTAATAAAACAAAATTGTTTTCTAAACAAGCAAGCCTAGTATAAACTCACATCATGCATTATTTATAAGAAAAGAATTTTTTTTTTAAGAATAAAAACTGCAGGAATTAAATGCAGGATGCACCCCCCCACACTTAATTCATGCATTGTCCCTAATGCATGCAAACAGATAGAAATAATGAAAAGTAAAAGCAAAATTAAATAGGTACTTCCCTAAAACGTTGGGTTGCCTCCCAACCAGCGCCTTTGTTTATAGTCGTTGGCTCGACTTCATGAAGCTCCTGGATCCTCTAGTTGGATCTCTTCCAATAATTCAGCATTAATCTAGTAACACACTTTTTGAAACTCAGCATTATCAAGACTCTTAGTAAGCACAGTCAAAAATTCATCTTCGTTGGATAAATCATGAATATTTTGGGGCAACTCATCAATAACATCAAGTGCATATACGTAATTCACATTAGCAGGGAATCTCATGGCATCAAAAATATTAAATTTAACCACTTCACCATCAAATTCCATAGTTAATGTTCCTTCATGCACATCAATTTTAGTCCTAACTGTTTTTAAAAATGGCCTGCCAAGCAAGATGGGAATATCATGACATGCATTACCCATGTTCATCACATAAAAATCAGCAGGAAATACAAGTTCATTCACTTGGACTAAGACATCCTCTAATAGTCCATCTGGGTAAGTACAGCTCCTATCAGCTAACTGAAGCATGACGCCAGTTTTCTTTAATTCTCCTAGGTTCAGTTTGTCATAAACAGACCTAGGCATAACATTGATGGAGGCACCCAAATCAAGCATAGTTTTATCAAAGCAAAGGTTTCCTATTTTGCAAGGAATAGAAAACACACCAGGATCTTGACACTTAGGGGGGAGTTTTCTTTTAAAAACAGCAGACACATTTTCCCCCACATTTATCTTCTCATTACCAATGAGCTTCGTCTTGGTAGTGCATAATTCTTTTAAGAACTTAGCATACCGAGACACCTGTTTAATGACATCAAGGGGAGGTATGTTAATTTCTACCTTCCTTAATGTCTCTAAGATCTCTTGGTTAGCCTCACTTACCTTAGATGCAGGGCTTTTAAATCTACTAGGGAAAGGTGGGATTGGCTTGTAAGGTTCTCTTTTCTTTTCTCCTAATTCCTTAGTAGTTTGATTAGACTCTGTATCTAATTCTGGTTCAGCCCTTTTAATTTCTTCATCAGGTTCTAATTCTCTACTTTTCTTAGGTTCTTTTAACTCTTTTCCATTCCTAAGTGTTATGGCACTAACATTCTCCTTAGGGTTAGGGTAAGGCTGAGATGGTAACCTATTTTGCATTTGAGCCTGCAGGTTGCTAACTATGATATCAGTTGCAGTCTGTTTCTCTTGAACCTGCTTAAGAGTTGTCTCCAAAATTTAAAACCTATCATCCATCTTCTTGATGACTTGTTCCAGTAGAAAGTTGGTCCTATCCTGGTTAGAAGGTTGATGAGAGGGTTGGTCAACACCAGGTGGATTAGGCTTAGGGCCATACCTAAGGTTAAGATGGTCTCTCCATCCTTCATTATAAGTATTCGAATAGGGATCATACCTCCTTTGATTTTGGTTAGAGTAAAGAGCATTAACATTACCTTCTTGTAGAGTGGGACATGTATTAGTAAAATGCCCCTCTAGACAACAAATACCACATATTACTGCTTTTTGAAATCCCCCAGTGACAATCTTATTTAACATAACAGTAATGTGAGATAACTGATTCTCTAGAGATGAACTAGGACCTATCTCATTTACCCTTTTGACTTGTGAGTCCCTAGTACCAAATTGCTGAGTATTTTGGGCCATTAAATTAAATAGATTTCTAGCATCAGCTGGGGTTTTATTAACCAGAGCCCCCTCACTAGCAGCATCAACCATATTGCGGTCCATAGGAAGTAAACTCTCATAAAAATATTGAATCAATAGTTATTCAGTTATTTGATGTTGGGGGCAACTGGCACATAACTTATTAAATCTTTCCCAGTACTCACAAAAAGTTTCCCCATTCATTTGTTTGATTCCACATATATCTTTCCTAATAGATCCAATACGGGATGCAGGAAAAAACTTTTCTAGAAACGATTTATGCAATGCAGTCCATGTAGAAAAAGATCCAGCAGGCATATAATATAACCAGTCCTTAGCATTACCAAACAAAGAAAAAGGAAAGACCCTTAGTCTAATTTGATCCTCAGGAATTCCTTCAGTTACTATAGCAGAACAGGTAATGAGGAATTCACTAATGTGTCTATAGGGGTCCTCTTCAACTAGCCCATGAAACTTAGGTAATAAATTAATAAATCCTGAGTTTAATTTCAAAGGTTTATCTAAAATAGCATAAGTGATGGACATTGGTTGGGTTTCTAAGTTAAGGGCAGCAAGTTCTCGAAGAGTAGACATGCTTATCTCTTTAATCCTAAAACTTACTGGGTTAGGCTGACTCTCTTTGTTTTCAGTTTTCAATGCTTGTTCCTTGTTCTCTCCAATTTCCTTACCACTCCTTAATTTCATACACTTCGGGAAATCTAAAAAAAAATATATATATAAATAAATTAATAGGTTTAGAATACTAGAATTAAAACAAAACAAAATAAAAAGTAGCAAATCAAATAGAAGTAAACTAGCAATTTAATTTTCTTTCCCCGGCAACGGCGCCAAAATTTGTAAAGCTTGTCGAGAGTTACAAATTTAACCACTACTTCGGTTATTAAAACACTTTTTATAGCATAGGGAAGTAGGGATCGATCCACGAGGAAAGATTGTTGTAAAGAGGCTAGCTTAATCCTAAATAATTTCACTAATCCAATTTAATAGGTTTAATCTTAATAATTCTAGAATAATTCAAATCTAATGGATAAAAATATGAAAAAATGCCCAATGATGCTCCTAAATATTCTAGATCATATTCTGGAAATAAAATAGTAAAAAGATTCCCTAAATAATTTAGAAAAATAAAATCAGAATAATAACTGAAATTCTAATTAAAATTCAAAACAGTAATTAATAATCAGAGAAATAAATATTAAAATTATCAAACAGTAACCTAAAATATTATACTTCAGGTCTACGAGCTTATAAACTCTAAATTGTATCTACTTTATTTCAGAAAAATCAGATCAGAAAATTAGCACAGAATATTCAGCAGAATAATAAATCTAAATTAGAAATAAAATAATCAACATAAATATAAATACGAAAATAATCAAGAAAATCACCCTAATTCTAGGACACAATTTTCTGGACTTAACAATACCTAATAGTCATGAATTAAAATTAAAAATCGAAATTTTCAGAATTAATCACCTAAAAACCTGCACATATCACTTTCACAAAATAATTCTGAAAAATTATCAAATAACTTCCAAAAATCACGAAATTAAATATGGGCAGACTAAGACACTCTATAAACCCTAGGAACTTATAAAAATTGAAAAAGAACAAGAATAACTATTTTTAGTTTAATTTCTAAGAAACCGGTAATTAGATACTAAAACTGAATATAAATCAACCTAAAATTATAACCACTCTAAAAATCAAAATCTAAGCTATCTAAAATTACCTAGACACTCCTAAAAGACTATACTTTTGGGGGGGTGGTCGATTGAAATTATATTGAAGCTAATAAAAATAAAACAAAAATTAACAAACTAATCAAATTAACTTTAAGCAACAAATAATGATCAAAAGTTATCAAATTTATGAAGGATACTTAGTATAATCTCAATCCACCATGCAAATTAATATTTATCATCAACACACAAGTTAATTTCATTCATGAGTTAAACTGTAGAAGACATCCACCAGCGGTTCTTCCCCGTTTTTCCTTAGATTCTAGTTTACTTAGGTCCAGCCCTAATATAAACCCTAGTAGTTTTGATAACCCTCACACTAGGGTAAGAATTTAATCAAACTAGAGTATTAAGAATTAGAAAAATATCATTTAACACTTTGCAACCAATTTATCAGCAAATCGATTTAACAAAGATCTAAAGCGATTACCTAATTAAAAGAGATGGGTTTGAGCCATCCATGATTAATTAGGGTGATACCTAAGCCTAAAAGATTATAACTTTTACGTATTATAATCTTCTAAACTATCAATCGAAATTGTATTTAATCAACTAGCATGCATTCTAATCGATTTAATACAAATTTCATAAACGATAAACGCCAATCGCTAAAGAATCATGAATATAAATCAACTAGGCGTTAAAACATAAAACTTGTTTCAAAATAATTAATTTAGCATGGCTTCAAGAAGATTATACTAAGCATAGGGAAATTACTCACACATATTAAAAATAAAATTACACAATTCATCAAAGTACTTCATGTTTAATAAATAACTAAACACAAAATATAAAAAAACAAAGCAAAAATAAAAAGAAACAAGAACAATATTACTTTGCTTGGTAGAAGACGATGATGTTGTTAGAAGATGATGCATGATTTTGGCTTAACAATTCCCTACAATATGGCAATTTATTTCCCCCAAAATGGGATCAATCATGCCCATATACCAGAAGTGCTTCCTCTTTTCCCTAAAGCCAAGGGTGTAGTAAAAAGGATATCAAAGGTTCTATTATGATTCCTTGTCCTTCAATTTCCCCCTATTTTATTTTTAATAGTCACCGCCAAGGTAATAGCTTTATCTCTAAACCAACAGAAGAATACCAACTGCAGCACCGGCAACAATTTCAAAATTGACCTTTGTGTTTTATTTGTAGAAATTAGTTTATTTACCTAGGTTTTCAAAATAGAGCAACTACAGAAAGCACATTTGTGATTAGTTGAAAAACAACGACCAATAATTTCATAGAAACATGCATGCCTTCCTCTAACAAAATGTCCCTTTGGAAAACATGTAAAAATAAACAATCCTTCGTTTCATGATGTCAATGTGAAATGTATTGTTGCTTGTTTATGCGCTCATAGAATTGAATACCCAACTTAAAAAGCAAAAAGGGGGAAAAATAAAATTAAATTAAGGGAGGTACTTCCCATTTTTGGAAGTTCAACGCCCTTTTAGATCTTTTAACTTTATGAAGCTTGCTTGGACATAAAAATGAATTGACAACACCCAAATGTCCGACCTACCCTTTAAAGTTCTTCCATACACTACATAAATGAGTTTTCAAGACTTCAAATTCACCATAAACAAATCCTCCATTGGGAACCATTCAAGATAAACAAAGAAGCAAATCAAGTAGGTTCGCAACTCGGGGATCAAGTTCAAACTGTGAAATGAGAAACTAGAAGATTAATCAGACAAACAATCAAACAAGAGGATACAAAGAGACAACCAAAGCAACACATATGGAGAGCAATGAAGCTCTCAATGGAATCAAAATCCACTAAATTGTCGCGAAATTAAACAAACTTAATCGATAATTTAAAGAGGCATGGAACACGAACTAGGTTTTCTACGGATAAGCCCTTCAATTAGGAGATAGAAAGTAGTGATGATCACTAACCTTTGAATTGTTCTGCTTCAATTGACGCTCAAATTTGCTGGCTTTCGCACCGTAATATCTCTCTCATTTCTCCATCGTTGAGCTCCTCCTCTGCTTGCGCACTGTAAAAATTACTCAACCACTTTTGACATCTAGCCTGTTCGACGCGGTCTGGATGAGCCGCGGTTCAAAGCGAACTGAGCCGGCTGTAAGAATTAAGCGAGCCGGTTGGCAGCGCATGCTTTGGAAATTGAGTTAGCATAAGTCAAAGTCAGAGTCAACTCAGGCCAAAATAATTTCGCTTACAAGTGTGAATTATATCTAGAAACTTGGCTTAAACAATCAGTTTTAGACTATTTGTTAGTGTATATTTTATCTTACTCAATGTTGCATCAAGTTTTTATTGTCAATATCTTATAATGTTTCAGATTATCAAGTGATAATGATAATTCTCAATGCAAATTTCTTCACCAAAAAAAAAAAAAATCACACAATGCATACAATATATAATCTCATTATATGACGTAATGTTTTAATGCCAACTAATTTAAAGCTAAAGGTATTTTTCTATAACCTAAACAAAAGTATGTGACTTATCTATTTTGACTACATTTGTACTTGTGTAAACATTTGCTAATCTCAAAACATGTCGTGTTAAAAGAAAATTATAATATGATTTTTCAAAAATTAATTTTACAAAATGATTTCCGTTAATATAGTCCTAATATTAAAAAAAATCCAAAACATATGGACAAAATAGTAGAGATATTTACAGAACAGCAAGTCTTGTATGAGACCGTCTTACATAAATTATATCATGAGATGAATATTTTTATGGTGACTATTAATAATTAATTGAAAAGACTAATAGGTCATTTAGGGTGACTGTTATTACGGTCACACCTAAGTGATCTATTAGTCACCCATCAATTTAAAAGTCACCTTAAAATATACTATTAGTCACAATAAAACTTCAAAAAAATCACGGTTGAAAAAGTCCGTCTTATAATAACTGTGCGAGGCGGTCTGATCCAAGAATATATGTTTACAGAATCTACTTTACAAAAGAAAGTGAACAAATATATATTACATTTCAACAAATTTCAATTTTTTTGATGGGAATTTCCAATTTAATTGATATTCTGGGAAAAAGATTTTAAAAATAATTTCAGTAAAAGGAAAATTACTATTTTAAGTTGATCATTTTAAGGATTGAACACCCCGCCCCCCAAACGGGCCAAAAAAAATATATTTAGAAGGGGTACGAAATCACGTGCTTGGGCGCCAAGGAAATGGAAACTATATAAACGAAACCAACCGTCGAACTCTCTCCTCCTTTTGTCTCCCGCCAGAGCCAAAGGTCGCGTCTTTATTATCAGCAGCAGTGGCTGGCATTTGCAAAAGTTGGCCATCTTTTTCCACCCTCTTTCCATTCAGAGGGACAGGGTTTCGCAGTCTTGATATTCATAAGGTATAGTTCGCCATTTCTGGGGTTTGGTCATCGATTATTACGCGTTTGTGTTCTTATTTGTGGTTGGATTCTCGAATACGTTTGCCAAGAAATGCGAATCTGTAGCAGTAAAACTGATTCCGAGTCAGTTCTAAGTGCACTGTGTTAATCTTACAGTAAAGTTTTTGGTAGCATAATTGATATATGCATGCAGACTGTAGTTGCAGATTCAATATGATTTGAATTACAGCCATGAGTGATCTATTTTTCTCAGGTTTTGGACACCCGGGGGGCAAAAAAAATCAATGTATTTGGAGATTCTATTAAACCTTTCATTGATATATCTCCCCCCTTACTTCAGTATATTGGATACTCTTGACTCTCATGTCCCGTATGCAAGACAGGTTGATACACCTGATATTCTTCTTCAAAATAGCACAAGCACAAAGAAAAAACATAATACACGGATTACCCTTGGGGGGGGGGTGTTGAAGGATCAGGAGGCTCAATCATTGATCTAAAAACATAACACAATTCCATGAAACATGGTTTACATCAAGCAAATGCAGAAACTTAAATATTTGCAGTCCCACACAATTAAGTCCAAGATATTTACCTCTTTTGCATTATTTTGATGCAGATTTCCACACTGATACAGTGTTAGGACACTTGATCGGAGGAGAAATGCAGATGGGCAATCACGTCTGTGTTCTGTTTCTGTTCATTTTTCTGATGCTTTCTTCAACAGGCCAGTCATGGTGGTTCTCTTCTTCCTCAAAGCCACCTTCTGATGAAAATCCATCAGGACACAAGGATTCGAGGCATTTAGTTGCAGAGTATAAAATTGATCCTCTTGATGATCCCAAAGCAGCGAGACTGATAGAGAATGCAAGAAGGAAGATTGAAGGGATGAATCCTTGCTGGTCTAGGGCTTACCAGGAGTTGTTCTCTTCGTGCTCCCAGATCATCGCTGTTGATGAGAAGAGGCATCGGCTTGCTTGGCATCTAAGTAACTGTTTTCAGAAGGACACAGGCAGGGATCCCTTTCCTTATTGTAGCGAAAAAGCTGCAATGGTTGATTGTCTAAGCAAGTTGAACAACGATGATCGGAACACGTTCCTCGAGTTCTACCTTGAGACCAACTCAATCTGCCATCAGTTACAGTAAGTAAATTTTTCTGTTGTTGTCCACTGGTGTTAGACCTGTGGAAGTTAATCCATATCTGATTACAGTCGCCAGTGATCCAGCTCTAAATAAGCAATCCAGTTTTAACCTAAATGAATCAATCTGGAAATTTTCCGGTTACTATTGATTAAACATAATTGATGCGCTTTTTAGCCTAAGCGACAGCAAGTTCAGTATAATCTAATTCTTATCTAAACTGGATATCCCATCAAGCAGTCTTAACACAATCAGGAATTAAGCTGACCTGACTACCCAATTTGCTTGGCCCATAGCTTCTTCTGCTAGTTTGCTCAGCATCTAATAGACCCTTTCCCTCTTGTATAGCTGTTTCACGAAATCTGATAAATACTGGGATTTGTTTCATGTCTGCTTGTTTCTTGGCTACTTCAGATCTGCTGTTTTCAAGTCTCAGGTAGAGCGTTTAGTGAACGACCTGAAAATTGCTGCACAAAATGCAGAAGACAAGTTAGAGACGATAAATGAGAAATCAGATGATCTTCTACAAAGCTCGAACCAAATACATGAATCAGTAACATCAATTGATGCACGAACCCAGCATATTGGAGAGACTTTGAAAAACATGTTAGACTATATTAGTACAGTCTTAAAGCACTCAAAAGAGCTCAATGAGCAAGCAAGGGGCATTGCTACAGCTCAAGTGGCGTTGCTTGACGGACAGGGGAGATTGAGGGAGAAACTCGACGAAAACATGGCAAGAGTTCAACAATCATATGAGACTTTAGACCAAGACATCCAGAGCTTACAGAGTCAGGCTATCGATGTCATGAAAGAGATCAACCAAGTTGGAGAGGTTATGTCTTCACAGATGCAAAACCTTCAAGGAAAAGCTGACGACATCGCAACCATGGCTGGAACTTCCATAGATAAACAACAAGAGTTGCTTCAAAAACAATCCCTGGCTCTTGAAGGTCTTCAGTCTCTGACATCTTTCCTATCTGAGGCACTTCAAGAAAGCAGGTACCTGTCCCTTCTAAATAACAGAAAGGGGGGGGGGGTTGAGGAAATAATTTATTTACATATTGATTTGTAGCTGATCATATTCCTCTCTTCCAGGATTTCTTTACAGCACTTGGTCGACTTCGCACATGGGCAGCATCAGGAACTACTTCACCAGCAAGAACAGCTTAAGCGAGCTCATGATCACCTGGCTAATAACTCAAGATCGATATTGGCAGCTCAGGTCATCAGATAAGATAGTGAAAAGTAACATCTGGAAATGGCTTTTGTGCATTATTACACTCGACTAAAATATTTCATTTCTATATTCCAGGAAGCCTTCGAGTCAAAACAAGCAAGCATGTTTGCAGCCATTGACAAGCTCTTTGCCTTACACAATGCAATGTTGCTCGAATCGAGGCTGATAAAGGCTTTCTTTGTCTACTCCATGCTAATCCTTGTCATCTACATGTTCACTAGTACAAAGCAAACCTACGCTGCAAGATGTAAGCTTTACCTAGGTATGTAGTTTTCACCAAGTTTACACAGCTATGTTTCAGTTCAGTTGAGTCATGTTTCAGTTCAGCTTACTTTGAGAATGGTTCATTAAAAGCCGAAACAAAATAGATGTTAAACTGCGGGACTGCTCATCAGGGAGGGATTCTGTGGACACCAGATATTTATGCAACCTTGCCAATTTCCTCTACAATTGAATTGCAAAAAGGTTAGGCATCGACCATCTACTTGTCCAGAACAAATGAACCAGAGGACACTTAGTGAGACTCTATGCTTCAATGCATTAGGATCTAAAGCTAAATTTTTTTGTCCAGTAACAGCTTCTTAGCAAGCAGCCTTGAAAAGTATATATACAATGTTCTTTATGTGGCTCGTTCAATTATACCAGCAGTTACACATGGAAATAATTCTTTCTTATTACAGGTTTATGCATTGCTTTTGCAATAGAATGCACAGTACTGCGTTTTACCACAGCCGAAGCCGATCAGCAAACCCAGCTCAGGACCATGGTGAAGCCACTTTATGGTTTATACGCCATTATTCAAATTCTATACTCCATTTTGACATTTAGGTATTCTTCTTATACTTCTCATATTATGATCACAGTAAGCTAACTCACCAGCACCAACTCCTTTTAATCAAGTGATTGGCTTCAACTCAGTTTGGTTTCAAATCGGTCTGTGCAGGGACTATGAAGCAATGAACCATAAGATGCTGGTGTCCTTGATGGACAAGGTAAATGGGATGCACAAAGAAGAATGTTTCTGGGAAGATGATGACGTGGACAGTGAAGTCGACTGGCCATCTTGGGTGGTGGCCGAATTGCCTGAAGAGGTGGATATCAATGAGGACCCAGATTATATGCTACCCGCAACTGCTGAACAAGTTAGAGAGAACTCAATTATCACCAGTGCAGAAAGAAATTATAATCTCCGCCGCCGCCGCCAATGATAGCCTGGAACAACGTCTCAGAGGCATTTAAGCCAAGCAAATATGTATAACTATAACTTAATTTTGAGATACACACAGTCGATGCTTAATAGGAAAAATCAATATATTATTATATACATGCTTCATGCAGTTGAATATAGATAAAATCTTATGGATATAAATATTCAATGCTTCTCTATTTTGTAATAGTAAGGTTGATATCTTTGCAGTAAATCAATATAGTATTATATAAATGCTTCATGCTGTTGATTATTAATCCAGATATCGATAAAATTTTATGGTATGCACATCCAATGTTTCTCTATTTTCTAATAGTCAGGTTGATATCTTTGCAGTGTTTGATGCCAACCATAGAAATGCTGTAACACTTGTCTGCCCTATGCTCAATAAAATGCAACTACATTAGCATCTTTAGAAATCAAAGAGGGAAAAAGGGAAAGAAAAAGGAAATGAGCATAGGCTACAGAAGTGTTACAGCACAAAGGCAGCTACGGAAGTCTTACAGTACAAAAACAGCTTCATTCTTCAATACTCAACCAGCATCGTTTCGAGGACTCAAAATTCAGAGCTTCAGAAATCAAAGGGCAAAAAGAAAAGAAAAAAAAGCAAATGAGCAGACTACAGAAGAATTTTAGCACAAGCATACTCAAAATTCAGAGCTTCAGAAATCAAAGGTAAAAAAGCGAAACAAAAAAGGAAATAAGCATAGACTACAGAAGAATTTCGGCACAAGCATAGGATACAGAAAATGTACACAGCACAAAGACAGCTTCATTCTTCTGAAATGTAACAGTTACAGTGCATGATGGGCTTTCATGGAGATCATCCTATTGATTTGGAGGCAAAGCAATTTGTAATTTTGATTTTGGACATCCTTTTTAGAGGGAGCTGCTTCTCATTCCGTCCCCAGGCAATCTATTCCAATATTGCCCTGCTGATAGTGCACTGGAAGCAATTTGTAATTTTGACATCCTTTTGAGCAGGAGCGGCTCCCAACCCCTCCCAGGCAACCTATCAAAATTGCCTTGCTTTATACCCAATTGCTACCCTAGTTCTCTGTTTGCTTCTATCCATTCAACTTATTTCTTTCCTAGTCCCTTATCCAAGTGGATAGAAACATTCATTCCCCCCTCCCCAAAAAAAGCATGTTGGAACATTACACATTTGCCTTGTCTTTTGCGAAGGAGTTAACTCCATCCAATACAGGAAGAAAGTGTAAAATGCTAGGTTCTTGAGGAGACCCACTTTCATCTCTCTTGACACTCTCAGCTAAACATTAACCATTTGCAGTTTAACTCCATCCAATTCCAACTCGATTTCATGTCCCTTGATACTATCAAGCATTTTCTTGAATAATGTATCAGACACTTTTGAAAATTTTAACATCAATGCCCATTTAAGGCATCATACCATAAGTATGCCTAAAAGCAATATGGCATCTAAAACTAGAAAGCCAGAGAAAATTCTGTTGCCTTTGCTCAGTCCTTTGCTTTGGCTTTAGTCATGTTACATCCAAATGAGTCTCACACCTCTATATATGACTACAGATCCATCTCTGCCCGTAAGCAAAAGACCTAGTAGTTACTTGGAATTTATTAAAAAGGCCTGGCAAGACACAAATACAATACAAATGAGAAGTGGACTACAGTCCAAATAAGTGCAACGAAAATGAGAAAACAGATGAACGCAGCAACTACAAACAAGAATATGCTAAAATCAAGCTGCGGAAACAGAAAGCCTCATCCATTTAACCACAAAAGCACAAAACTATTTTCAGCTGATTTTACATCTAGGAAAACCAAACAAAAGGTCAAAGTGTCTAACCGTGCAGGCAAAAGATCATTTTTACAAGGAATTGGTTATCAGCATCTGTATTGGAAATTCCTATTTACAATTAGCATCCAAAGTTACATTCCTTGGGATATCAGGACTTACAATGAAAATGATTCTAAGTCGAGAGAGCCAATAAGCAAGTCATTAAATCTGCCTCCATCACATGATGAAGGAGAAGCACCTGGAGTTGGGCAAACACGATCACATTGATCCCACTCCTCATCCTTCAGGTAAGGCCTCAATTTCTCCCCATAAATCCTCAATTGGTCCACCAATAAACTGCTCTCATATCCATAGTTCATTACAATCAATTCAAGTGATTGAATGACACCTTCACCATGCATGTCCTTCTCCTCAGCCAGCCTGTGCAATTGATTAACTTGCATTTGAAGAGAACCCTTCTCATTCTGAAGGCGCAAAATCATAGCCATTGCCTCATCAGCAGCGGATGCAGCTGCCATTCTCTCCTTTTCCAGCTCAAACTCAGCAGCATTTGCCCGCCACCTTTGAACCTTCACCATCTTTCTCAGTGACATTTCGAACACATGGTCTTCAACATAGCATCCCTCTCCTTCCACCTCTCCCTTATCATCCCTGCGAACATGATCACACCTCTTTCCATGCAACCCACCATTTGAACCCACAACTTCATCGATTTCCTCCTCACCCTCTTCACCCGACACTCCAAACGTCTTTGTTGTCCCATCCTTAAAAGACATACTCTTTACTACATTAAATTGATCACCATTAGAGCAATTCAATGACAACCCTTGTCTAAACTTGCAATGCCCAGTAATTTGCGAGACTTTAAACACTAAGAAGAACACAAGGAACAATACCACCATATTGCAAAGCTTCGAAAAACACCAAAAGGCCAAAAACCCACATCCAAAGTAAGTGTATTTGGTCAGCAAAAGCTTCAAACTCGAAGCACAGTCCGAAAAAACTGCAAATGAGTGAAGAATCCTCTTGTAGAACTCCAGCACTGAGGAGAGAGCAATTAGAAAACAGAAGCGAGCCATTGATGAATCACAGTTTACGAATATGATGATTGTTGATGGCCAACTAGAATCGCAGCGCTGAAGTAGCTTCTGCAACTTTTTTTCTTTTTTTTTTTGGGGGGGGGGGGGAGAGGAGTATCACCCTTTTTTTGCTTGCTAATTAACGTTTACACTAATTAAGAGAGTGTCTAAATTATGAAAAAGTCTTAATTTATTTTTAACAATCATTTTTCTTTCTTTTTATGACCATTTATAAAAAAAGAAATTCTAATTGATCGATATGAGTGTCTATCGTTGATTTTTCATCTCAGTTAGGTCATCCAGTTACAATTTAAAGAAGAAAAAACACAAATAGGATAACGCAAATAATTTTGACCCAACCATTTTTACTTTTGGGGCGAAATAAAGGCATTCAAACATTAAAAAAAAAAGAAAAAAGAGTAGATTATTCTTTTATTCATATATACATATACACAAGAGAATATATATAATCATTGAAGTTAAAGAGATAATTGAACTGTATTCACAGCAAAACTGACATATTTTTATTAAGAATTTTTAAATACTTTCCCATCAATCATAAAAATAGTTTTCTAAGAATTTATAACAGAAAAATATTACAAAGGATAAATTTAAAAGACGAGATCATATCTCACTAAAACATGAAAACTGCACTGTTATAATTCTGATTTTAATAGAGTGCCTGATTGATATTTACTTGTAATCGAGAGCAAACAATAAAAATGTCATCATAGTGCTTCCTGATTATTATATTAAATCCCAACATACGGTAATCTCATATGCATTATTGGGAATGAAGTCAAAGGTATTGACACGCAATTAAATCGTATTAGGCAGAAGTTTGAAACACTGTGTCACAAAATTATAAAAAATTGACACAAATGATATGATTTTTTTTTTTTTAAAAAGGGCATTGGATACTTATTTTAACTTTTAAAGCTAAGAAGTGATTATTTTAGAAAATTGCAGACTACAATCTAGAGTCTAGACTAAAAACCCTCTCTCTTCTCTAATTTTCTTTTTCATCCCTTTTCTTTTCTGTCTTTAAAGCGAAATTATAAGCTCGTATTAATCAGTGAAATCATAAGCTCGTATTAATCAATGTGTTTTGTCATGTGACTAATTGCACAGTGAAATCATAAGCTGATAAGCTCGTATTAATCAGTTTGCATAATTAATTGCATCGCTCAGCAACAAACTAAACTAATGGTCATTCAATTTGTAGATTTTATTTATTATGTTCTCTTCCATTTTGGGCTAGGTAAGACAATAATTTTAAATTGCAATACAAAGATATCATAGTCCGTACTAGACGATCTTCGTCTTCATTGGGAACAGAGTGAAGGATTTATTGTAAAATCAAGAGTATTTCGTTTCACTTAAACTAAATACTAACTACTAGTGGGGTCTGAATGAGACATTCGCATGGGAAACATTGAGTATAATCGTATAAATATATCCCTAAGCATATAACGAAAATGATCATTTTATTTGCTTTAACATTGAGAAGTATAATCCCTAATTACAGCGAACCAACGATCACGACCTACCTATTAAAAGCTCCACAAAAAAAAAGAAAAAAAAAAGGACCTACGTCCATGAGGTGATTCCACCTCGCCCTGCCCTCCCATGAGTTGGTCCCTGTCCAGTTGAGCTGAGAATCCATCAGGTTAAAGATATAGATGTTCCTCTGATCCTCTTGGTTACTCAATCTAATCTCTCCTCATGGATGCTAGCTCTCCTCAATCCATGCAATTGCCCCAGATCGACTGCCTGCATTGCCATACTAGGTTAATGTCTAATTAGAAGCCACTAACGTGGTAATTAGTTAGATATAATGCAGTGATAACGCAATACAATCAACTTTATAGTGTAATCATAATTATATAGTTATTACGGTCAATATGATTACAAGGTAGTGAGTTGATTATAACACTCTCATACAACCAACCAAGCGAGAAGGGCGTTGGGAACAATTGTTAGGGGGAAAAATCCATGGCAGAGTACTGAACCAATCCATGAACCTAGGCTAGTTTTAAAATGCATGTATGCAGTTTTGCACCTACTAGATATTTGTAAAGAGGTTTGAGCTTATACTTGAAACCTGAAAGACATTAAGTAACCAACCATTCTTCAGAAAGAAAGAAGCTTCAAATTAATCACTCAACACTTTGGATATTAGCAAATACAAATTTCTAGGAAGCACACTCAAAAGGATCATTCTATCCATCTTCAGAGCTTTTTAAGAGTTAGAGGAAAAAAAAAAAAGAAAATTACCATAAAATTCCTAATTCAACCAAAAGTTCCAGAAGCAATGACTACTCATTGTTGTCAACCTGATTAATTGCTATCCAATACTATTGGATTCACAAAATCAGGTTAGCTCTCAGCATGATTGAATTGTTTTCGCACATATTATATGTAGAGTTAATTTTCAGCTGATCCCCCCCCCCCCAAAAAAAAAAAAAAAAAAATTGGTCTTCAGTATTGGCAAAGGGAGGGAACAACTGCACAGCTTGCAAGAGAGTCACAGGTGAACTCACCTCAAAAGGTTAGCTAAAATGTGATTGATAGGCATCGTCTTATGTTCCCTAAAGAAAGAAGCTTGATTAGAAATTGAAGAAAAGAAGCAGAAAGGCAACAGTATCTAATGCATACAGACGAATAGGTGACATGGACATAGTGATATCAGACTTGTTTCTACGACATATATAGGTCAGTGAATACCATCAAGTACTAGAAGACTGTCTTCACAGTGGATACAGAAATACAAAGAGGTAATCCATTTCTCTTTTTTACTTCTATAATAAAACAGGCCATTGTCAGTCATGCTCTCGATTCAAGGAAGAGGAGTATTTCGAGTAGAAACTAGCAAGAATGCTTAGATCACATTTTCTCTCTCTAATGTCCCCAATTAAGAAGATGGACAGAAAGTGAATAAATACACACTGTTGAAAGCAATTACAAATTGTGGAAAAGAATGCTTATATCCTTACTGGTTTTCGAATGCAAGTCCAATCATCCAGAAAGAACTCCTTGCAATTAGATGGAAAGAATCAGGAACACTGAATAGATGCTTCAATAGTCCTAGTCTTTTTGCAGGAATCACGGGTGAAGGGCTCTCAATCGTGAGCACTGAGGACCTCCAGAACTTAGAAAATCAATTGGAAACAAGTTTGAAAGGCATTCGGACACAAAAGGTGTTGGGCTCTTCTATACTTTTAGCTCTTTTTCCATCCACTAATTCAACTGCCAAAACCCAACTACAAGAATAAAAAAGCATGCCTGATGACTAAAAGAGATGCTGCCACTGGCAGGATCAACTTTTTGTCCAAGAGACAAAAGAGCTTAACCGAAGGGTCAGTCAGAGATGCACAATTTATGGTCCTAAGTGTTGAAATCAAATAGCAAGAGCGTTTCTTGCAATGGTTGAAATCCTGTGTCCGGGAGAGCCTCATTCGTCGGGAAAATATTGCACTCAATCAGAAGCTTAACGTTGTGCAACAAGAGAATTCTCAACTCAGAGAAAAGGTACTGCCCAGAAAGACTGAGGATTTGCAATGACTTTGCAATCTCAAACCTGTTCATGTACTTGTCTGATTGAAGAGCATTTTTCAGCTTCAGGTGTATGAAGGGGAAAAGGTGAGTCAATCAGATCAACAGCCGAACAGCCATGGTAGCAGAAACAATTATCACATTACTCAACCAATTCATCTCCAGCTGAGCCAACCTCTATCACAAAACATAGAGTTATTGACAACAAGTATGAATCTAAGGTGATGGTTTCAACCTCGACAATTCAATAACCAATCACATTGTTACTATGGTCTTTGACAAACTGCACTAACAACGCTGGAGATCACTCAATTCTCTATTGAATATTCAATCTTTTTGATCAGGTTCTGTGTCCAGTTGACTTAGCCATATATACCCACATCAAAATGCCAAGTACCCCACATAGGTTTAGAAGATGGACAATGGCATTTTCTGAAAATTTCGTCTGTTGTTAGCTAGTCTGTGTGCATGTAAGAGCGGTGTGTATTCCCTACAGGTACTTGATGTGAAACAAAGATCTCCAAGCAACAAAGCATAGAAACTAGATGTTTGTCAATCTGAATCTCCAAGTAGCCCCAACGACAAGGTATTTGATGGGAAAGTGAATGTAATATTTAGTAGTTTTCTACGCAAAAGGGATTTGTGATGAAGATGAATAATAAAGGAAGATATATAGAATCGGCATCAGGAGCATGTCAATGAGGAAAATGAATAAATATTCACCCAACTACTATTCTCAATGGCCATAACCAGAACAACAAACAAATTTTAACATTTATCCCCTAACACTTTGTGCCTCTCTCTCTTTTTACTTCTATACAAACTGTTATCACTCCAAAATCCCCTTTCCTTCTATTTCCCTTTTTTTTCCTGCTAGAATCCCTTACTCTCTCCTTTTTCTGTACCTCTTTCTCTTACCTCCTTGAAACCATTTTCCTCAGTTCCATTGTGCTCCATGCTGCAGGGAAATCAATCTTGGTGCTTCTTCATGCAACGAATGAGCAAAATCAAGGTCATTAACAGATGTCATGGGAAGGTGCAGCAGCATGGAAAAGGGGGCGGACACTAATCCATATCATGTGAGGATCAAATGAATAGCAGCTTCAGAGTGGAAGGTCTATTGCTAGGAAAATACGGTTTACGGGAAGGTGTAGTTCATTCACCTAAGCCGCAATCAATTGTGCAGCAAAACGCTTATGGGGGTATCCTAAAAATAGAGAATAGCAGCTCATAACCAGTAAAGACCAGCTCCAAAAGAATGAACTTACACAGGACGATTGGCAACCCAACTCTGAATAAGTACAGAACACGCAAAATTTGTCAATTAAAAAAATCCTCCCATCCTGTAAATATAGCAAGAATCTGCCAATTTCACCAGCCAACAAGAAACAACAGCTACTTAATGGTAAATGTGGTATAAACACAAAGGGAATTAAGACGATGAACCTATGTTGGCATATCGATGAAACAGTTTAACGCAATTTTCGACGAAACTCTAATATTTTGCTTATACATGTTTTTAATCAAGTAAAACAAAAGCTATACCACATATGAATTCTTTGTTGATATCAACCATGGTGCAGTGGAAAAACAAACGTTTCAGTTCTGCTATGACACATATATTACATAGTAGAAAAGAGGTAACATTATATATATAAATCTAACCATCATGCATTCTATACCTTATGTTAGAGTTTGGGGTATTGGTTCGGTTTGGTGATACCAAAGGGCATTTAGCCATGCCAATATGTATCAACGAAATAAACAACTATTCTTCATTTCTTCTCAAAGAAGACTACGTTTATGCAGCCCTTTATGATAAAATAAAATTAAAAAAAATTAAAGAGAGCCCACATTTGATGGCTCCCAACAAACTAAGACACCGAAGCATGGCCTTTCACATAATAAGAAGCCATGAAATATCCGATCCAGACATAACCAATCAGACTAATTCATCAGATACTTGGCCTCGAATCAGTAATATTAAATTAAGAAAAAATATCTAAAATTTTAAAGCTTTTCTTCCAATGTAAGAGACTTGCAACAGTAGCAGACACAGTACTGCGCAAGTCCCAGAAAAACAAATGGCATCCGATGCATATGGGCACTACAACAAATCGTTCTCTTCCATCGATAATAATCATATGAACAGTGCCCGGATCAGACAATGAGACAGTTGAAGTGAAAATGGCAAGGGGAATAAAAACGAAGACTCAGGAGATTGATCAATGTCAGTGACGCATTTCAACAAACGCGTTGCCTGCAATACGACATGAAGAGATTAAAGTGCAAGTCTTTACCGATTGCTTTCCTCTGTAAATGTTGATGATCCAGTGGCATGTTGGAAAGATCAAACAATGCCTTCAGAAATCGGGTGCCCTTTAGAAATCATTGCTTAGGTCATGAGGAAGAGCTCGTTGCTGACAGAGTCTTCAGCACTGAGAATTTGAGACATTAGCAAGTACTAATAAAACAATCACTTATAAAAATTTAAAACTTGGGTGGCATGTACATTAGGAAAATATGGTTCATATATACATTAGAAATTGGAAAAGAAACTTGTCTCCTTTTCATGTGCAAAAAAAGGATTTTGGCTGGTAATATATATAGTGTACTTCAGGGTATTGGACGATAATACTCTAAATTTTGAACTTGGACATCTGTGAACTTTACTATTAGTCTGTTTACTGTTTGTATACCAATTTCGAGTTTGAAGGTATTTTTACTTGGCGATGTAGGTATATATTAAAGATATGCAACTGTATACACTTAAAATTCTTGTATTTTAAACATATGACATTACATACCATTATAAAATTGCTGTTGTACATTGATAAAAACAACTTCAAACTTTATCTTAGCATATAAATAGTAAATAGGCCAATAATACGGTACACAAGCATCCAACTTTAAAATTAATTAGAAGTATTATCATCCAATATCCCAAAGTACAATATATTATTGGCCAAAAATCCTTGCAAAAAATATGAATATGATATGATTAAACATGACCTAAAGATCACTACAACAACAAAACGGAAATGCTATGATTGATACCATAATAAGTAATTGATTATTGATTAGTGCTGATCAATACTGACAAGTATTAATCGATGCTGATGAGATACTGATGTAGTTATTCAATTCATATAATATGCTGATTGGTCAATTCTAATAATTTTTAGTGGATCCCTTTCCCCAATTAGTGTGATTAAGAAACGCGAGGTTGTGGGATCAAAACTCAACTGCAATAGCTAATTCACAGTTGCTGGGGCAAAAATTGATGGAGGCAATGAAAAGTAGCTTTGGCCTTCAAAGCAAGTGTCTAGAGAATTTTCCCTGTTTTGGAAATCATACTAAACTTGAAAACAAATTACAGGTGCCTCACTTAATTTTGGGTAGAATATTTTTGGCAAGTCCTAGGTTTATAACACTAGCCTTTAAAGAAATTATCATGCAAAGTTGCCAACTTCTTAGTGACTACTTACAAAAATCTATCATAAAATGCGGATGTCTAAATTAGTTTAATTGATAAATTCTTTTAAAAATATAAAAATAATTTATAAAATTGTTGTTCAAATTTCAACTTTAGATTAACTTTTAGACCTACCTCTACAGATAACCCATAAAAGATTCCCCCCCCCCCCCCAAAAAAAACGAGAAGGCTAAGGAAAAAACAGAAATAATCAAACATTACAATATCTCTTAAATATATAAGACAATCTTCTGTAACGTCCATTAAAACTAATTATATAATCTAACTGTCAAATTACAACAACTCTTCCTGTAAATTATGACAACCCAACTTTAAATAGCTTAGAACTATTGAAAATGCTTCTAATGATTAATTTTTGTTGTCATGTTATGGTCCACAAAATGTACCCAACTAATAAGAAAAATCTGCTGCAAAATTTTAACCTTAAACTTTTTGGAGCCCACAAAGGTATTACGATGGATAAGTATTTACTTTCACCATTTCTAGAATTTCATGATAATTAAGTAAATATTTATTTGGGAGTACGTTCTACTAATTAAAATAATCAGAAACTCCACACTTTTTGGTGGAAGTTAACATCATCACACACTTCATTGGATTTAGGATCGCACATGAATTGCCTGGCTAAGTGTCAAGTTTTTGGGTGATGGACCATATATGCATGTTTTATTCTTGTTGGGAGGAATCAAATTACTCGATTTGAGCCTATTAAGGGATCTTTCACATGATAAGAATAAATATTGAGGTTATAAAGGTAGGCATCCAACTTTGAAGACACTTAAACATGATATATATATATATATATAAACATGCCAATTCATTGGTTCATATTTTAGATAATCCAATTAACCACAAAGTTTAAGGATAGGGGGGAAAAAATCAAAGGCCAAGGAACTCTGGACCGATAAGCCCAACACATACAATTCCTTTATAGAGGTAAGAATTGTGCCCTCCCCCAGCTTTGAACAGAGGAAGGGAGGTTGAGAAGCAGTGTCATGGCCATCATGCATGCCAACACTACTTCGATATTTTAGACATTGTACGTGTATTAGACACAAGGGTGTCAAGTTCAACCCAAAAATTGAGATTAGTTAGATTAACCTTTAATTCAATCGGCAAGGGTTGTAACAAAATTATATTAGCTGTAATATCAATGGATTTTTATAAAAAAACATTAGATGCTTAAACTCTGTTTCGCACTAGTTCAAACCCAACTCGATCGAATTCAATTTTACTTAATTAAATTGGAAATAAACCTTGACCAAATCGAATACAAAAGTTTGCCAATCGGCTTAATTCTATTGTAATCCTATCTAATTTCCATGGCGAGACTATATTTTCCAATCATCCTAAGAGCTTCAAGGGAGGCTTCCTTATTTGGTAAACGGCCAGCTTAACTCTTAGGCCTTGTTTTTTCCGTTGGTAAATTTTAACTTACCAATTTCAATCCACTTCAACCCATTTCACTAACTTTAATTTTAAAAAAAAATGCACTTCAACCACTTTCAGCCCACTTTCTGTTATTTAACCAACTTCTTACCTATCATATAAAAAAAAATTAAACATGCTTTAATCCACTTCAACCAAAAAAACCTTAACTTTAATCTACTTTACCCCATTTATATCAATCTCAAATGACTTTACCTATTTACCAATATATTTCTCAACGAAAAGAATATGCTGATTAAGAAGTCATTAGTAACTAAACAATACACTAATTTAAAAACCTTGAAAAGGTGTCAATCATGTATAGGTGCGACAACAACATGGGTATTCCCCGAACACCCAATAGTTAATCTAATCTTCTTACCTCATTTTGAGGACTTTTTCTGACAGTCCTAGGTAACGTATCTCACCTTCTCTCTCTCATTACTTTACATCGTTTCGTACTCGTTCCTGCATGCTTTAATTAATTAACTAATTAATTAATTAATTACTTTAATTGCTTCACTATTTTCCCCCCTCTCCACTGACTGTTAGGGTATGAATCATACCTTAGGTCATACTCCATAACGTGGTCTCCTTCCCAAATGGAGAAAAGCAATCGTTGTGGACCAATTATGCTTTTGAATTTTTTTCCTGGTTTAATTAATAATGGTTTGTGAATCAGTAGTGGATCTAGACGTTTAGAATAGGGGCGTTCATCTATTAACGTCATTACTAATGTACAATATTAATCGAAACAAAGACATTACGTGGTATATACTATGGCAGTCTATTTTATACAAATATTCCATTTCTTCTTTTAAAATAAATATTCCGTCTTATATTTCTACATCAGCAGAAGTTGACAAGTAATAATAATGTACCCCAACTTTTTATTCCAAAGAACAAAAACTATGATACCTCTACTACCACGCTTGTTTTTTTGCGATTTTTCATATTTTGAATTTGATACGTAGATTGTACTAAAATCGTAGAATGTTACGATTACCTACCATTTACGAAAACCATTTGTTGCTGAAAACAAATCATCAGCACAAAGTAATAACATCAAAAAAAAAAAAGAGAGAGACATGAAGTGAACATGTCAAACACTAAATACAACTACAAAAAATAATCTGTACCAATTAATCGCACCAAAAGAGAAACAAAATAGCAATAAGTTCAAATCAATCATTTGTGCGAAGTTAAAGAAAGGTATGTCCCAAGAATATATTGCAACTAAATCGTAGAAAAAATAAATAATAAAAATAAAAAATTAAAGAAATTAGAATTAGATTAAATTAAAAGTCTGAGCTCCAGATAAGATACGAGGAAGAGAGCAAAATTTGGGTTTGGATACATTTAATTTTATTTCACTTTTCTGTCAAATTTCAACTTTATAACTATACTTTTAATATTTAAATAAATTAAAAATATCAATATTTAGGTTGAATGTATTTAAAAAGTGCCAGTAATTTTTTGAATCTAATTTATGGGTGTCTGCATATACTGACTTCACCCCCTTAAAAATACCTTATTAGAATTTTTTTTGGGAGATGGGTGTCTATGCCTGTTGTGAATTCTGTCCAAAAAATAAAACAATTAGTAATGGTTTATAAAAATGTAATAAGTGTTTTGTGATTTTTTTGGTGTAAAATTACAAGTGTTTACGTACTATACCTAAGATAAAACACGTATGCGAATTATTAATTTTTATAATTGGTCGTAGAGTTCTGTATATATCTGTTACCATTCTGTATAAAAGAGAAGAATGGATGTTAGCAAGGTTACTGTGAGTGAATTTTTGAGGTGTTATATATCAAAGATTTGAGTTCAAATTCTCCCTACAATAATTATTATACATTTACTTAGGATAAGAAAATTTCTCGTTAACACATACATATCTATATGATAAAACAGTTAGTAACTCGTTCATATAAGGAATGAAACAAAATAGTTAAAATTCATTTTCAGTTGCTTTGTTGCCTTTCTTTAAGCCGAAATATAAAAAATATGATAATTATTACATACTGTGTCCACCGTACATGTGTCAATTATTTAGCGTTTTTGAAAACGAGAAAGCCACTATCTTAGGTCATACCTCGCATAAAAAAATCCAAAATTTTTAGGAAATGAATAATTAACCTAAACCGACTAATGGATTAGCCCTAATTAATAAAATAATGATCTTGTTGATGAGATAATATAATCTATTTTAATTTAATTAAAAAAATGACCGATTTCGATCGAAGTAAGGTCGCCAATAGATGTGCACATTCGATGTAAAGATCTCCTGGTGATTTTGTCGACACATGTCGAAGAGAGAGGGGGAGCGTTCCTGTCACGCACACGTGACAGCGCGTGGAGATATCCCTAATCTGGTAAGTGGTTTTGGGGCTTGATTAGCGCTCCTGGTTTTAGGCTTAGTGTATGACATGAATCAAGAATACTACTAAACAAAAGTTAATTAGTTTGCGAACTAGTTAGTACCCATGCGTCATCCCGGAATTAAGTTTTTCGAAATAAATAATGGTTCTTCGAAAGTTTCGTTGAATAATTATCAGGTCGATGAAAGTTTCGTTGAATAATGGACAGGTCGACCTTAATACGATGATATAAACAATAAACAAATAATGAAGATTTCAATCCAACTTTTAAAAAAAAAAATTGGGGTCAGTGATGAAAAGAAATATACTGCAAATATTTGGGCATGATATTGTTAATTGGGGGAGAAGAAAAATTTTGGGTTTCTATTTTTAAAATAAAAATAAAAAGGAAAAACAAGTAGTGGTTTTTAGGTTTCTATTTTAAAGCATCATATACACTAATGTTGAGAATAAATGGAAACGATTAGTTGAGAGAGATTAACAATTTTTTTTAAAAAAAGAAGAAATTAAAGGCTGTGTTGTTTTCCCTTCTCTATCATCCGTTGCTATCTTCTTCTTCTTCTTCTTCCTCCTCAAAAACCCTGCTGGTCAACTCTGGTAAGTCTTCTCTCTCTTTCTTTCTCAATTTCATGTTGTGCTAATTTTCTTGATCATCATTAGTGTTTTTGTCTCGAATGTTCTAACATAGATTCTGTTCAGATGAGATCTATATTGAAAGTTGATGTTGTTAATTGGTGTTTTTTAAAAAAAAAAAAAAATTAGTAAGGTCTCAAAAAATTTTCGACTGTCTTTTGTCTTTTAATTATATGTAAACTACATAATTTTTTGGAAGTATTACAATATTATGAATTGGAATTTCGGGAGAATATAATAAGATGGAGTATTTTCAAATTAATCTTCTTAAACATCAGTCTCAACTAGCTGTTTTATCATATAGAGGATTAATGAACTATGCCCTAATTAATTTCAAGTAAAATGACATTTTCTATAAAAAAGAAAAGAGATATTAATTAATAGTAATGTTAGTTAAATATTATTGGAAATCTAATTTTCAGAGAAGAGAGAATGGGGAGAGGGAAGATAGCAATAAGGAGGATAGACAATTCAGCAAGCAGGCAGGTGACTTTCTCAAAACGAAGGAGTGGACTTCTGAAGAAAGCCAAGGAGTTGTCCATTCTTTGCGATGCTGAAGTTGGGGTGGTTGTCTTCTCTAGCACTGGCAAACTCTATGACTTTGCTAGCACCAAGTATGTCTCTCTCTCTCTCTTCTTCCCCTGCCCCCGCCCCCGTGGCTTCTTCCTTAATTTGGAGTATTATAGGTATCAGATAGTTTAACTGGTAAAATCTATACAGTCAATATTAAAGGCATTGGTACAAATGATATATGAATTGGTACCATGTCTTCCTTTGCCGTAAAATAATGAGATTCATGCATGAATCGAGGATAATATAGTGTCTGTTTAAAAAAAATTACATATACTTAGTAGATTAATGGTTAGCAATTTGCTTCATATTTGCTAATTCCTTTCTTATGATCCCTCCCCCAAAAAAAAAAAAAAAAAATTCCTTTCTTGGTTAGAGAATTGTCCTGCTGGAATTAGGGACTTCGTATTGTAAAAACAAATTTATGAAAACTTAATGAATAAAAGTTAGTTTCCCCTCGGAAAAAGTACAAAAACAAATTTTTTTAATTAGGAGTTTATGAAGAGCATAAATATATGCATAAAAGTTTGCCAATGGAAATCTGTTGTCGTTGTTTTCTTTCCTCAATCTTGTGTTTACAATTTGAGGGAATAGGTTAATTGCCACCAAATTACTAATTTCGTGAAATAAAAAAAAAGTTTTCAGAACAAAATGTAAAACCTCTACCCAGTGGATCTCGTTGAAGGTGAAAAATATGAAACACAAATTTGCTGCATAGTGGTTCTACTAAACTAAGGGTGAACGAAAAAATGTGAAAGAATTAGCATAAATACAATATTGTGAATTTTACTAAGAGGTCACCGGCTTAGCTCCATTAATTTGTTATAATAAAAAATAAAGCATCAGCAATTGATTCCAAATTCAAATCCAAATCCAAATCCGGTACTTCAAAAATCTCGCCACGAGGCGAGGTGTGGGGGGGTCACATATAGCAGTCTTACCCTCTATATTAAACTCTAAAACAATGAAGAGCCAAAATATTATACTTCAAAATGAGTCTAGTTAGACATCTTGATCGATGCTAAAATTAAATCCATAAGCCATAGAACATGTTTTAAATTTGAATCAAAATGCAATTTTTAATTAATACTCCTATGTAGGTCCTATCATGTTGAAAAGACATAGAAGGAGACATGTTTAATTAGATGCATGTACACATGATGAAATTGAAGTAAAGACTAATCAAGGAGAGCAAATATGCTGTGACCAATCACTGGCACTAGGGAAGCTAACTATAAAATCTTAATTACAAAGGAGATCTTATAATTGAAACTAGATGTAACCCTAGAGCCAAGGATCCGAACAGTTTTAAAGCAAAAATTCTATGCAGTTTCTCAACTAATTAGTCATGTAATTAACATCAAATTACTCCACCTACGTAGATTAATTTAAGCGATTTAACACTTATTTCTGGAAAAGAAGGTCACAAATTTGAGCAAACAATTTTGAATCAGATTTGCTATGAACACGTTGGAATGTTCTTAAGAATGAGGGCGTTTTTCTCTATTCATTTGACACTTCATAATATACCGTACAATGAATTCCCGACTATAGGAGTGTAAAACTGTTTTTAGACCTTCAACCATTAGTTTAAGCTTTGATAGTTCTCGAATATGGTTTAAGAGTACTTTTGAGCGAGAGATCTAAAGTTCGAATCTCAACAGCCCCCTATTGACTTATTACGCAATGTAAGGGATCCTTTGTAGCATTCACGCTTCAAGCCTAAAGAGCATTCGTGTGAGGGGGTGACCGGAGCGTGTTAGAATATAAACTCGGGGCCTTCAACCACCAGTTTAAACTTTTGGTTGAGATAGTTTTTGAACCCCGATATTGGGAAATCGCTGAAAGACATTGAATACAGATGTATCATCTGGTAAATAGGAAGTTAAGATCTCTACCAAAAATGCTTTCAAGTTTGTTAGTGAAAAACGCATACAATTCCACTGCTGCTAAACCCTTTACATATAGACCCCTGAGAGCTCCACACCATGTATGCTGCCTCAGCACGGTTCTTCAACAGAGTGGTGTATATATGAACAGTTGCACAAGTGAATAGCCCTTCTTTTAACTGTTGGAGGTAGTTACTGGAGTGAGATTGAGAAGAGATTGAGGCAGAAAATAGCTACGTATAAGGACTAGTTCAGTTTTATTGTTAGAAAAATCCATTGCAGAAATGGCTCATCTCATAAGAAGGTATTAGGGTATTACATAGATAAAGAGTTCTAAGCATTATGCTTATCAACTTGTTGGAGAAGATATATAACAAAATACTTAAAGGTGTTTCTTTTGGAGATGCTTGGAGAAGAAAAGTATCCTAATGGCTCTCCAAGGTATGGAAGATATATACGCATGAGGGAGCGGGGGCAAGGGCAAATTAAGATTTTTGTATGCTAAAGATTGAGGAGTTAGATTTCGGGTTGAACAAGGCAATAGGGATATCAATGGGGACATTGTTTTACATATAATGTTTAGCATGACAAAAATGAGAAATGCATCCAAAAATTTTATGTGATAAGAAGATCTTGGTACGGTGAGCTCAAAGGACGATTAATTTATACTTAAAATAGTAGTTCTTAGAGGTTTGGGATCCATGCTACAAACCTCAGTTTAGCTTGCTTTTTTAGCCTTCATTCGATACATATATATAAATACTTAATAATAGCTCCATAATACCTTACACTTGTTTACAATATTTGTTATGGCAGCAGCTTCATATGGTAAATCAACATAAATTTTGATAAATTAATAATCAAATTTTTACAAACTTTGACCTCAAAATCCAAAGATGGGCAACTCCTTTTTTTTTTTTTTTTTGGAGGAAGGAGTAGTAGTCTTTGTGTCATACATAGCTTGATTTATAATGTCCCTAACCTTACTCTTACTCCTTTGATATTTCTCTAGCAAATGGGAGGTCTTTTATAATCCCCCTCTTCTCCAAAAAAGAAGGATTTTTTTTTTCCCCTGGGAGGCTCCCTCTGCATTGCTGTCTTTACAAAGCTAAAATAATCTATATTAGATCTTGACAAACCTATTCAAATGACATGAGATCCACATTACAATAATTTAGTTATTTTCAACTTATCATAAGTAACTTATTATTAATCAATGCCACTAAGTGTTGATTAGTGCTGAAATTGTGAGTAGAAAACTCACTAAAAATTGACGAGTGTTAACCAATACTGATGAAGGCTAATGAACGCCAATCAGCGGTGAACTGCTGATCAGTTCTAAATGCTGATGATAAGTACTCATGATAAGTTAAAAAGAACAAGCCCACAATGTGAATGAAGCCATATACAAATGCATGTTCAATAATTCACTTATTACCATGCCTTTTATTGGCCCAGCCTGATTTAAAATGAAGTGAGTTATACTACATTAAATTGGTCATCAGCATTGGCTGATCTAAATACAGTCGAATGAGATAAAAGCAATGGAAAAACCAAGGTCCCCATCAAGCAAAACATTGCCGAACCTCCAGCATATAAAAGTTCAAACTTTATTTAAAAAAATGTCGTCAAAATTAGGGTCAATAAAAATAATATCTTATGGAGAGAATTGAAGAGGAGATGCTACATTAGACAGTTTTCCAGGTTTCCAAACAGTCTGAATGCGACTTATACTCGGAATGTTGTGCAGTCTTCACTTCACAAGACTTGTCTCTCTTAGCTCGATTCCACCATAACTGCATCTCTAGTTCTGCTTCTTCACTTACACATCGTCGTATATTTTTGTTTTTGGGTGGGAGAATAATCCACCGAGAAGGCTGCCTTTGCTGCTTTGTCATTTTGCCTGCCCTCCACAAACAAGATGACCTCCTGCACTAGTCGTCTATGTTTTCTGGGTGGGAAATCACCCACAGACACTAAGAGAGACAGTGAAATTCTCCAGGAAATTCGCTGTCAGCCAATGCTCCCCTCACTTTATATTCTAGAACAAAGAGGATGTCTGTTGCCTTCTGCAAAATAAGGAGACAGGGTTCTCAGTAGCAGACATAAAGGGGGGGAGGGGGGGTGGAGAAAAAGAAAAGAAAGAAACTCTGATCTCAGCAACCAAAATAAAAAGAGTTAGAGATAGTACTCCTAAGGATATATAAATCAATTGCACTAGATTTAAAGAAATAAAGTTTGCAAAAGTCACGAAATTTTACTGAAGGTTGCATATAAACCACTTTAATTTGATCCAGAGTCATCGTAGGCATTTAATCCAGGAACATTGACATCAATACTTTGGATGTTACTTTCAGCATGAAATCAGTGATTGAGAGATACCGCAAAATGCAGGAGTATGATCATCAGCTGTCAACTGCTGCTTCTGAACTAAAGGTAATCAGTCTAGCACTTCATCAGCCTACATCATCAAAGAAGGTTCATACGTAACTATCATTTTGATGCTACGCTGACTTAATGTGCACATAGGAGCTGAGTCATAGGTTATAAATAAATTCAGTGGCGATTGGTAACCTGTAACCACAAGCATATGTATGCGGGATAGAATCCTACACAAAAACCAGCAGTAGGCATCATCAGATGGAATCTCATTGCGTATGTAATATGAGGTGGGCATATGTGTATATATTAGATGCAAATTTTGACCCATTCTGCCAGAATAATAATTTTCACCTGATGCAAATTTCGACCCATTCTCTCTCAGAAAAATAATTTTCACCTGTTGTTTCAGACGTCAACACGGGGGGTTGTCCTGGGTGCAAAAATAGTGAGCAAGTTGATTTTATACGTTTCGACTGTTATCAATCGTTCACTGCTTCAGGTCACTTGAACTTGTAACACAAGAATTTTCACCCGCTAATTTTCTTTATTGCATTCTAAAGGAGGGTGTTGAACAAAAGCCTGCACTCTTTAGCATAAAAATATCCTAGTAAAAGCTTTAAGAAATAGGCACAAATGATCAGGGGGAAAAAATTTGACATCCATGTGTTGCACCCTCGTTAAGTAGTATGGTCGACAAGGGGCAAAATTGGGTCCATTTTAAGAGCTCACAAGAGAAAGTCCATGTTTTTGTGATGCAGAATGAAACTATTAGACACAATTCTGTCTAGAACATGATGCCATAGCCAATAAGCAAGATATAGTTGATCTGCTCCATATTGTAGATTTCTGTTGAATTGATATATAATATCCACTGAAAACACCGATGGCAATATTCCCCCCCTCAGAGTACAGCGGATCAGAGCAAAATGCTTCTCTACTATGGTTCCTAAGGAATAGCCAAATAATCCACGGCCAGTGGTTCTTAGTATAGGGTCCAAGGGACTTACCTCTCAGCAATTCACAACTAACAATGCACACCATAATCCCTTCCTTCGACCAGCAACCTGTCCAAGGACTCTTTGGTATATGCTAATTTGAGCTTGAATACTCTGCTTCCTGTGGAATAGCAAAATAGCACACAGCCAGTGGTTCTTAATATAGGGTTTAAGGAACCAGCTTCTGTGCAATTCACAACTAGTAACAGTGCACATCTTAATCCCCCTCCTCCCACTAGCATCCTGTCTAAGTACTCTTCGCTAGATGCTAGTTTTGAGCTTGAATGCTCTGCTTCCTATAGAATAGCCAAATAATACACAGCCAGTGGTTCTTAATATACGGTCCAAAGAACCAACATCGCTGCAATTCACAGCTAACAGTGCTCATCTTATCCCCCCTCCTTCCACCAACATCCTGTCTAAGAACTCTTTGCGAGACTCTAATTTGAGCTTGAATACCCTTATACATGTTCAACTTCCATTACGCTCAACTTCAAGCATTAATGCATATGAATACACCTCTCAAAATGAACGGTCAGATTGCCTAAAGCCGCTGACTAACAAATGCATGAGACAGCACCACAACAGGAAGATGGTCCCCTGTGGCTCCAAGAAAACAGTGGAACACGTATAAGACATTGGCATCTATCTCAAGATATAGCAGCACCATCAAGATCTAACATCAATAGTCAAGCTTTGGCTTTAGTCATACCCTCATGAACATAGAAGTCTCTCACTGCATCATCAGCTAGAGGTGCCATGAAGACATTTCAAGAGTTGATAAATTGTTAGTCAAACTTGCTCCAAGCAATCAACACACTGAGTAGCATTTTCAAGGGTATCACAAAGGGACCGCAAAAATCATGAAATGAAGAAACCTTGACATACAAGTTTGACTAATGCAAGAGTGTTTGGCAAGACCAATACCTTAAACAGCAAGTGAGCACATCAGGTGGCCTCAGAAGTTTAATGCAGTAATTCACGAAAGAGGAGCATCTAAATCTAGTCTGCCAAAACAGAAGCTCTTCCACAGATGGAACCATTAAGAGTACACAAAAGAGTTTCAGGGTCAAAATATCTATAGGATTATCATGGTTAACTCATTTACTCATTCCAACAGAGCAACGTGATGTAGATTCAGATAGCACTATAGCAGTAGACCAAGGTGTACGAGGGGCTTGATGTGGGTCTCTGAAATTATCTTGGTGATTCACATTCAATAAAAAGAGAGCATAATTGCTTAAGCAGTGGAGCTGTAGCACACAGCAGATCGACTTATGTTATAGCTTGAGCGATCAGAAGAGTAGGGGGCACTAGTGCTACTCAGAAGAGTTGGAAAGGCAATTGAGCAACCCTCAAATATGTTAGTTGGGGGGGGGGGGAGAGATTTAGGGTATTTGTGGATTCAAAATGTGGCCGATCCGCGACGAAACGGCTACGTCGGAAAGGTTTTTGAGTTGGCCGAACCGCGTTTTCACATTGATATGGAACGCGGTTTCCGCATTAGAGCGATTTTTCCGTATTGCGACCGAAACGCAATCGCGACCGAAACCGCACTTTGAATCCTTGGCCTCACTATTTCACGCCCCAGAACTCACCTAACCAAATAGGGGCTTTGAATTACACCTCCAGTGGATTCACTTCCCATAAAGTCGCATGAATCCTAATCAAGGTAGCATTCTTCCACTGCTCTTCACCTTCTACGTTGTGTTTATGTCTGCAAACATAAAAGACAGCCAGCATTTACTTCAACCTTAAATCAAGCTTTGCTATCCAACTTTCAAAGAATGGCTGTGGACATACATAATGATAGCATTGTAAATGACAATGCACCATCATTAGACGGTGAATCTGACAAACAACAGAATCTGTCTAATCAGTAACAGCTGCAAGCCTGCAATAATCTAAGCACAAGCTGCAGTCCTCATGTAAGGAAGCTAGAGAGAAGAACTACGCAACACAGTGAGAACTCCTGCATAATACATGCAGCTGGCAATGAGCTAATAGACTTTTGTTTCGATTGCAGAGGATCGATTGGGTACGAAGCAGCAGCTCCTCCTGACACAGCAGCTCTCAGAAAAATTTCCATTAAAACATAGTTCGTTTCTTTTAACAACAGTGCTGCCAGGTGTTCTGGATTCAACTGGCACATAGTCACTAAGAACTAGAGTGGGGGGAAAAGAAAACAGCGGACGTCTGTGGTCCATCAGTGGAAGCTTGCAAACAAGGAGATTGGTTCTTTGGAAGGAAAGAACAATCCTATGAATTCAACACGAGCAGGAACTAGATAAAGTTCAAGGTGAGATTTGAAAAGAACTAATGTTCTTCATTATTCCAGTTTTAAGCTGAGAGCTCGATATTCGAATTTGGAAAATCTCAGGACACCAAAAAATCATGGGAACCTCCAAAAAGATTGGACATAAATCAGCCTGCTTAATAGAAAACTTTTTTCACAGCCTAAGTCCAAAGCTTAGATGACGTGTGCCCACTTGATTTTTTATCATAGTGGACCTTGATAAGAAAACCAAACTAGACATATTTATTTGCAATTCAAATCACAAGATAATGGAAAAGCACATCCTCCCTTCTGTGTGGGCCAAGTGAGTTGCATGATGTCCCATGTACCACAAGCTGCTACAATTGGAATACCATCTATTGGCCAATTATCATGCAATTGTCATAGATCAGGCATCTGCCCACCCCCACCCCCCCCCCCCCCCCCCCCCCCAAAAAAAAAGACACGCACACAATTGTGCCAACAGGTCTCAGTTTTTGGTCTTCTTAGTACTGGAACCCTGAATCAGTACTTCAAATTGCCCATAGCACCATAGTCATACCAAATGTTCCAGTAACACACATAGAGATAACTTTATTACTATTGCACACATATCAGAGATCATTAGAGACGACCTTCTGAAGCCAACTTAGCTGCAAATTATCTACACTGCAGTATTGCCTATACAATTGAGTACTACCAACCACACAAAACCATTGGCCTTCAGCTTTCTCCCTCTAAACAAGATAAACATATTTTAGCAATAAATTACATTAAACGTGGACTATCTTTAGTGCCTACTCTTTTTTCTTTTCTTTCATTTAATTCTTTGGCTTCCGTAAAGAGCTATACCTTTCACATGTATGCTATCATTTTTACTTTCTAGTATCATTTAGATAGATCTACACAACAAGCACATCAAACTATAAACACTGCAACAACATTAATACCTCGTGTAAGTCCCACTTTTGCAGGATAGAGGGCCTAGGAGGGATAAAAAGACTATAGAAATTGGCTCTGCCACTTTTGGAGACATAGCATTTGACATTTGAGGCGTCTTTTAGGATAGGTGCCTCAGGAACTCCACCAGCAAGTTCTAACCCCTCCCCCCCCCCCCCCCCCCCTCCTTTGCCTTCTTTCCTATGTATCACATTGTTTCAAGGTACGCAGAGCATGGACAAAATATGTGAAAGGGGTTGGTCAACATCTGGGGCATGGGATGTTTTTTTTCCCCTTCTCTTTTGTTTTTTTTTTTTTTGGGGGGGGGGGGCGGTCATCAAGCAAGATAAAAAAACACTTCAATGAATGAAAGCACATCCGAGAACCAAGAGAGCAACCAACACTCTCTCCTACAAAGACAAATAGGTAAATGTATGAAAGAAGGGATAAGTATTATCTTATATATTGCTTAACAAAAAAAACTTTTTTCTCTTAGTCAATTACATCAACAAAAAAAATTGCTCGCAACCTCAGTTGATCACCTCATTCATGATAGATTCAAATCTTCTTCGTGGATTCTAGATCAACTTCCAAATCACTCTATACATTTACATTTGGGAAAGCTATTTAATTGCCTCATCCACGTTTTTCTTTCAATATAAACAGAAAACCACTCAATATTTAGCCCGCCTTCATCATAAGATCCAGAAACATGAGGTTTCCCCTTTACCAACCAATTGTGACAAAGCCAACCGCAGTCTGCTTAGTGTTAAATGGCATGAATAATTTTGTAGAATACTCTCAAATATTTCATACATGTTTGACATACTCTATGGATTTTAAGTTTAATGTGATTGAAGCTCTCTGAGTATGTGGATGCAAATTCAGAGATCACAACGTAGCGAAGAAATATAACTATCTTTGATCAATACACCAAGGGATATGACACAAATACACAATGCATTCATTTTTTTTAAGGGGGGGTATTACCCATGATAGCTACATATTGTTGCAATTAACCAGTTCTAGGGAGTGCAGGCCCAAAACATGTTGGCGGACATGAAAGCTGTGGATGTGGACACAAAAGATAAACTCAGAAATAGGAATGGAACCACCACAAAATACAATGCTCGCAACAAGACTTAAGACTATTTTGGTCATGACAAGAGAAAATGCTTACATGTCCCATCCAGGTGGCCATACTGATCGGTATTATAAGTGCGAAGAGAAGGGCTAGACCTAAGGTTATTCAATATACTTTCTCTAGGTGGATCTTTCTCGGGACACGACCCTTGGTAAGACTAGGATACATTTGTATGCAGCCCCGCAGACAAAAGTCCCTCTATCTAGGCTTCATTACTCTTCTATTCTATCCAATTATTGTTTGAAAACTTTGATTTCTGTCTTCTTGCCTCTTTCTCAAGCCTCCTTTAATATGCATGTCATACTTCCCCTTTTCAAGTTTTTACATGTACTTGTATACCTTTTCAGATGTTGGCATTCCCTGATTCTTGTCGATTTGGCATAGCTGGTACAATTATTTTCAATTCCTTTTTTAAGATGAAAAATGATTGACGGGGGTTTTGGAAAGAATCTACAAACAAACAGATCTCCCAAACCTCATGTTAACAGGATCAAAGTAGGCAAGGTGTTATTGTTTCTATTCCTGAACTCCAAGAAATCTTCTACTTCACCTAGCTACCAAGGAGCACTTAATGACCTTTAAAAGCAAAAGAAATCTTGGCAGATTTATGGGAAAAAAAGGGTAACAGAAGTAAGGAAAGAGGAGTCACTTCTAGGAAGATATGTATTAAGTCTTGGAAAAGACAGCCTTTTATACACATATACCATACTAGTCTTGGGACCCAAACATACGAGATGCTCTTTCGACCAAATTAAGCCAAGCACCCTTCAATCACCAATGTATAATAGTTGCAGTCAATGTGTCCGCCAATAATGAAAAGAAACAATATATTATAGCTTACAGATTGCAGGTTCATTGAGTATTTCTATAGCTACAGCCTAAGTGCGTGCGAAAACAATCATCATCCCAGCAAAAAATGTGCTTCATACTAAACACAAAACAAAAGAAAAATGGTAATCCTCTGTCATTACTTTCATGGGCATATTCAAAACAAACACATTGGCGACAATTTATAGCCATCGAAGACTGAACATAGACCTCTTCAAAACAACCCACATAAAATTAGCAACAGTCATGCACAAATAAATAAGGTGTCCACTAAGGGTCACTCTTTTTGTTGGTAAATAAGCATTTACCAACTCTTCCCAACCCGTCCCAGTTCTTACCAGTCATCCCCAAAAAATCTGAACTCTCAATCTTTCTCATTCCTTACCATTTTTTCCCATGCTTTCTTACTCAAAAAAAATAAAATCAAATAAAAAAATTGCAATCCTTATCAATCATCCCAAGAGACAAAAAAAAATCTCAATCCTTCCAAATCCTTACCAATCCTTCCGTTTTACCGATCTTATTTACCGATAAAAAGAACATGCCCTAAATCTTCATCTCCACCAGCCCTCCCAAAAAAAGAGGCAACTACCCAGAGTGTCATAATGTCATTTTTGCGCCATGCCAGTGGTTCTTCCCTTACAATACTAATAAACTCATAAATCAAAACATTTCATGGTACACATCTCTTGACAAAAATCTAACAAATATGAAGTGAACCAATAGGCATTTTCACATGTCATTTTTTTCTTTGTATTTACATATTATTCACAAATTAAACTAAATAAACAATCTAGCAAATACAAGATGGGGTCTTCATCCCATGCCTCACCAGTCACCAAGGCTAGTTCCCTATATTAAGTTTTTCCACCTTTCTAAATGCAAGATCTGAACCAAGCAATTTGTAAAAGATTGGAATTTCATAGAGCATTGTCCCATTGTGAGTTTGAATATGACAAATGACAAAACTATTTCCCTTTTCCTTCCTACATGGTTACAGTTTTGGCAAATGGAGGCAGCAAACCTGAGGCAACAAGTGGATTATTTGCAGGAAAGGCACAGGTAAATAGAGTTACTTCATCCTCCTTCCAAAGCATGCAGACTGGAGAGTAATAAAACAAACTTTTAAAAGATATGTATTCTGACTAATGAAGGACATGAGAAATTGGCATGTATATAGCTAGCTAGTTCTAACGATAAATGGAACTACTTCACATGGTTGGCCAGTCCTGATAGACAAGATGCAAAAGGGACTCGGTGGGCAAAGAAATTAGCCTGATCATCATTATGTCAAAAAATGATTGCAAAGTTGATTTTAATAGAAAAAACAAACGGTCAAGGATCTTCTAGTTTGCCACAACAGAGAGACCAATAAATAGACAAATCTAGAAAGTCATATTGATATGAAACGAGAGATGAGGCTGCATAGCGTGCAAAAGGAGAAAGAAGTTATCAGAAGGATAGTACAATGCAATCATGTCAGGTTGCTAAGTAGTAGAATATTACTTAAATTTAACATGAGAAGCAAGCGAAAACTGGAAGGGGGGGATTTGCAAAAGGATCTAGTAACTGTGCAGAGGGAAGTAGAATCAACTTTTGGCTCTGACATAGAAACAAACCTTTGATTCTGCATAGACGTCCAGAAGCTTACAGAAATGTCTTCCTTCTGAACCAGAGCTTTCCGTTCAATGATTGCAGGAGGCTCACAGCACAAGAACTTTCAGGCTTGAGCTTTAAAGAAGTGCGAAACTTGGAAAATCAACTGGAAACAAGTTTGAAAAATGTGCGAATGAAAAAGGTGAGAAACACAGTTGCACTATAAAATACATAAGCCTTCAGGAACAACACTGCAGCTCAATTTTGAGTAGCCAAGTGTGAGGAGAACACTGACAATTCTGCTGTTGTTTGCAGGACCAAATACTATCTGATGAGATCAGAGAACTTAGTCGAAGGGTCTGCTTAATTACAATATCTGCAGTATTTACTTCCAAAAGTATACGACCTTACGAATAAAATTGTTGTCGGTGTTGTAGGGGGATCTCATTCATCAAGAGAACATTGAACTACATAAGCAGTTTGACCACATGCAACAAGAAAATGCAGATCTGAAAAAGAAGGTGCTGTAATATATCTAAGCTTAGAATATATTTTCTTTCCTGTTTCCCTCTTTTTAGGGCGAGTTGTATTTAATGATAGTTCAACTTTTTTGTCATGCAAGTGTTCCTAAAAAGTCCTTGTTCACAGGTATATGGACAGAAAGGGGTGAATCAGACGGCGCAATGCCAACATATGTCAAACAATGTCAAAAGTGGTAATCACATGAATGCACCCATTGATCTCCAGCTAAGCCCGCCAGAGCAGCACAGCAATGAAACATCTATGTCTATGAAAAAACTGAAGCTAGGGTAGCTCTCTATTCACTGTTTCAAAAGATGCAAAATTTTGACAGAAAAATCAAGGACAACAATTTATCAACACTGACCTGATCAATTTATTCTTGTCTGTAGTTTGCAACTGCATTAGCAAAGCTGGCGTCCGGTGCTACTTCAAATGCTTAGCTGAAAATAATAGGACACTTCAAAGATGTAACGCAAGCACCCGTAGAAGAAATACCCACAACACACCTACAGATTTCACAGAGTTAGTTCAGTATCACTAGGACATGTCAACACGAGCTCCTCAGATAACTTCCTTCAATAACTGGAAAGAGATATGCATGTCCCAACAAGGGTTTGTGTTTGTTATCATGGTGGCACGTTTGATAATCTTCAATGCTCGTATGATCAGAACATTTTCTCTTGCAACAAAGATGATGGCATCTTTGATTGATCTACTAGTATGAGTATGTCGATCTGCTGATTTCAAATAAAAAGGTCCGGGTTCAAATGGACTCAATCATTGTTGGCTCTTCAGGAACAACTTTCCTAATAGCTCCCTCCTGTAGGAGTAAGACTACAGACATCCCAACCAACTAAGACCTCGCTGCAGCACGGTCCACAGTGGGTTGGTGGCGTAATTGTTGGAATGGAAAGATGTAACCGCTATGATACAATCATTATAATAAAAAAAGATTGACTAGGCGCTCATTATGTTATAAAATGGATTTGAGAGGCCACTACTATGTTAGCAAGGAAGATAGATAAATGCTTAGATGTGAGATATCTTCAGCAGGAGGATCTGTAGACGATTTCCTTGGTTCGAATAGCTTTCTCTGGCCAATGGGCATAAACATGTCTACTTCAGGGACCAAGTTGACAACAATTATTTCTGCAAACAAGAGGATTTTTCTCTGCTTCGCTACACACTTTGTAGCATGGCTGCTTTCAGCAGAAGTATACTGCAATAGCAATAAAGGACCCAAGCCTGAAGTATTTTAACAGGAAACTGGAGAAATGTAGCCCCGGATACAGAAATTCTACAGTCTATAACAATGAAATTCTAAGTGGATGTTCTTTTCAATTTATGAGAAGTACTTATTGGTACTTATTGCTGAAACTTGCTGAATCATGCTGAAACATACTGAAACATATAAGAAAATATAATTAGGTATTTTCAATAAGTACTTACCAGTACTGAATTGAGCTGAATCATGTTGAATTGTGCTGAATTGGACTTAAATGTGTTAAATGCTAAGTGCTTACCATCACTCGAAAAGAACATGACCTTATTGTGAAGCTTTGAAGACTTGACAGTAACTGTAATATGAACCAACATGTTGAATGCTAAGTACTTACCATCACTCGAAAAGAACATGACCTAATTGTGAAGCTTTGAAGACTTGACAATAACTGTAATATGTAAAACTAAACAATTTCCCAGAAAACCAACACATCTAATTACTTTGAATGTCTAGAAGGACAAATCCCAGTGAAACATTGCTAGAGGACAAAAGGGGGAGATGGCAACCCACAAAGGCCCACCAAAAAAATCCACTTACTCCCCATGATCCTAGACGTAGACCTTGATGCTTGATGAGTTCCACCCAAGCCAAGATGTCAAATAATAGCTAGCATGATACCTTTAACACAGAACATTAATATCCTAATAGAGTCTATGCATGTCTTAGTTTTAAAAGGCGCGAGGCGCATTGAGGCACATAGGATCCCATCATCCCAAGATGCAAGGCGCGAGGCGAAAGCGCATGCATCATCGCTGTGAGGCGCACTTCTATGCAAAAGTTTTTAGAAGTCTTTCACGTTACACAAAGCATTTTTGCAGAAACAAGTTAGATAGAAGCATTAAAAAAATGATTAGATGTCAACATAACTACTAACATCGCAAATAACCTTAAGATATATTATCTAATCATCATAATTCCCCAATGCACACACTTACAGTACAAGCATATCTCACCTTTTCGCTCCCAAGGACAGAAAAGAAGAAAAAAGGTAAAGAGAAGCTAAGAAAATGAAGTGAAAGGGGGAAGATCTAGCATTGCATCTTTGAGGAGCACCTCATATCCTCCGAGACACTGACCTAGTAGCCTCATGTCGAGGCAAGTCTGGGCATGCCTCATGTTGGCTTTTTAAAACTAAGGTGCGTGTATGCAACAATATCTCTAAATATGCAGGGAATGATTGATACAAGGTGTAAACACTAGTCACAACAAAGCCTTTGCAAAGACAATGGAAAATAAAAATAATTGACACAAGAAAAGAGTTATGACCCTGTTAAACCACACAGATTGTCACGCAGGGTCCACCATATCCACATCCCTCAAGTGTCCAATGCAAGATTTTTGGGTCCGACTGTCTTTTACTTGTAATTTTGTGTGCTCTTGGTAATCAATGAAGGGTAAAGTGTCCATACCCTTGTCCGTGCACTGCATAAATGGTATTTTTAGTTGAACTGAAAAATTCCAGGTAATGCAGCATCTGTGAGTGAAGCTTCAGGGAAGAGCACAAGAGCATGCCAAAAGTGACCACTTGAAGCTGAAAGCTTTCCTTGCTAGCCTTTTTTTTTTCAGGTTCAGTTTACCGCATAGCACAACCTGACAGGTGTGACAATTGTTGTGACTTGGCCTTTGATCCATTCCCCTCCCCTCCCCTCCCCTCCCCCCCCCTTAAGGATCAAACCGAACCCAAGCCCTAACTCCTAAGATCCGAGGAATCAAAGGGCTAATCTTACCCGAGGAGGACAAACAATGCACACTCACAAGGCGAATGCATGGGAAATGCCAGGTCTCACAGGACACTTTCACGTCCAAGTTCATACGCATCAACTAGAAGCAATGGAATAGTAATCAAGCAAAGGAATACAAGCAAGCAAAAAAGATACTCTAATTGAAGAAAAAAAAATGCCTAATAAGGTACCCAATTAAGTGTCCTTTGACTCTTCAAAAAACACCAATGCCTGCTTTAGCATCCCAGCCTTCCTATTCAGGAAGACAAAAGGAACCCTAAGATGTTTCCAGCATTGATCTTATTACCAAGCCAAGCCATAAAGCCCTATAATAATACAGTCAGATTAATAAATTCAAATATATCGTATAATCAATAGAGCTATGATGTAAATCAGCTAAAATGTTTCATACTGTGATGAAAAATACCTGTTGCTTCGGTATGAAAAGAACATGTGAAAGATCAACATTCATGAAGTAAAACTCCAAGAAACGACTACCTGCATATGTACGGTACATGAAAATTTCAATATGGGGCTAATTCAGCATTTTCGTCTAACATGATTAACAAGAGACAAACTAATTATTTAAATAGGAATTACTTTCAGGGAGAGACTTCACAGTATCCTAGCCTTCTAAGGTAAGTATGCTGTCTGAAAATACTCAATGGACATCAAATGTGCCTCTCCAGTTTCCCATGTGTACGCATTAAAAAAGCATATGCATATTTTAGTCATGCATTTAGTGAACATCCACAGGTATTCATGGTTGATACATTAGACAATAGTTCTATATCAGAAAGGCAACTATGAATACATTAGAACTTACTGCCTGATACTTAAATAGGAGACTTGCATCATGACATCGTACAGATCTATTCAGTTCAGATCCATCATGAGTTCATTTCATCAAGTTTAAGATTTTAAACACAAGTGCACAACCATAGCACATCTAAGCAACAACATAATCTATCTTAGGCTTGTTTTAGGATTCATTTCAACTAATCCAGAATCTAATTTAGGTCCCAATAAGATCATTGTATGGGGATCACCCAAAATTGAAGCACGAATTGGGGGGTCTGGTCCAATAAGTGCAATGCTACCTATGCTTGATCATACCATTGCGGACTACTGAATCTCGATTAGCGGCTTGGATCAAAGTGCATATGCCATTTCCGGACAGTTGGTTTGACTAGTTTAAGATGAAAGGATCATGCACTCATAGTACTTGCGGTGAAATAAATAGTTCGAGTACATTAGTTAGAAACTGTAGCCCACAAAAATAAAAGTTGACACCAGTTTTTGTAATCCTGGGACCAATCAACACGACATTCACTCCCAAGCATAGTTACCAGGGTAGAGGACCACTGGATTGATAAAACGAGTTCGGGATCGCAGGTGAAATAAATAGTTCGAGTACAATAGTCAGAAACTATAGCCCACAAAAATAAAATTTGACACCAGTTTTTGTAGTCCTGGCACCAATCAACACAACATTAACTCCCAAGCATAGTCACCAGGGTTGAGGATCGTTGGACCAATAAAACGAGTTCGGGATCACACTATGCACTTTTGCTATGATCCTGGAACGAGGGGATATGTTCATTAGGAACGCTAATTTGGATCGTAATTTGCCGCAAAAGTTTTTTTGGATCGCATATTGCTTTCCTTAACAATAAAATAAAGGGGAATACTAATAGATGCCAAATGCTATGAGAATACATAATAGATTAATTAAACAAAAAAATTATCTCATTAATTATATCATGTATGATACCTAGACTGCCCTTCTTCTTCTTCCTGTATCACAACTAACCTCTTTATCATTACCTACGTTCCCAATTCTCTATAACTTTTAGCTACCTGCCCTGTTCCCTAAATTAATTCCCCTTTCAAAATCTCTCATCCCATCTCTTACTACCCCCGTAGCCTACTTGTTCTCTCACCTCTATCCCCAAATTAAATTTATTGCACACGGTTCCCCTTCCCCATCTCTCTTTCATTTCTTAAAATCCTAGCAACCTATTCTATCTCTTCATCTCAGTCACTGCCTACCTCTGAAGTTAGCATCCACCATTGAAGTCGATCATGATGCTTGTATTGTTGAAGGTATGGCACAAAGCCCATCAACTGACGTCCACTATGAACAATTGTTCTACCATTACAAAAACATTCATTAACCTTGCTCACTCCGGATCGGTAACCATGGCCAATTGGATCGTGAACCACCCCGTTTCAGATCCCGAGTGAATTGTGATCTGGAACGAGGATCCCAAATAGAGGGGGTGTAGCGAATTAGATAACTAAGCTCCCAAGGATACTCAACTTGGGTTATAGTCATAGAGATAATGCTGCTTACATTTGGATCTCCCCAGACCCTGCGAAAACGAGACCCACGTTAGGAGTTATTATTATTGTTGTTGTTGTTGTTAATGAATTGTCCTCTACTTCTTCCATGTGGCCTTACATGGTGAACTGTTTTTCGTCTGAAGTATCCAAAGGACACAATCTCCTAGGATTCAGGCAAGATTCTGCAATATGGATTTGAATTTCAATTTTAGCATAGACTAATGAAATTGCTAAAAGGCTTGAAAAAACACATTGTTTGCTATAAGGGTTTTTTTTTTTTTTAAAAAAAAAAATTCAAGATGTCCATACAAAACTTACATGGACTAAGAAGCGTGTTTTCCATTTCAAACCTAAACCTACATCTATTCATCCTTAGACAAATTGGCACATCTAGGTTTTCCCCCTCCTTTTCCATGCATGTGGGTATGTGGATGTGTTACTCATTCATCTAAATATCACATGAATTGATAATGCATTTTACTTTCTATGTCACTTTGTGACTGTCCTAGTAGACTTTTCATACATGTCACTTGTCGAAAAAAGGGCAGCCTATTCACACAAGTTCAGAAATACAATATATAAGCAAGTTTCATGATTTAACCAATATCTAGGGTCAATATTGCGCTTCTACCTTCGGCCAGAAATGAACATACCAAAATAAAAAGTAGGCAATCACTATCGCAGTAAAAACAAAAGGGAGCATTTCAATTTTCACTTTCTCATTCACATTAGCAAAAAAGTAGAAGTAATCTGTTTTACTCCTCACTCTCCCTTCTAATGTGTTACCCTTACATTTATTTAACAATATGTTATATAGAATCTGTATTCAATTTAAGTACTTTTACACTCATTACGTGCATGCATCGACTCTTGACTCTCCATTTTAGATTAATACATGTAGCCAAGTCAAACCAAACAAACCATTACGCTGCATTCCTGCTTAGAAGGGTTTTGTGGGGTAGATGCAAGTCTTATGCAGAATTGCAACAAGGCCAGTTACAACAGACTGTAGATTAATGCTTACCAACGCAACCCCTCCCCCTCCGCCATCCCCCCAACTTTAAAAAAAAAAAAAAGAAAGAAAGAAAGAAATTGTGAAAGACAATTATGGGGCATTTTTACTTCACAGATTTTTATAATCCAGATCAGAAGAAAATTGCCCCACAATGACTCTTTCAGGTAGTTTGACAGTAGACAAGACCAAAACATGCAAAATTTCCAAAGATGCCCAGCTTCAGCAAATTGACGCATACCAATATTGGACTAGGCCAAGCAGGTGGTACCATGCTTGTCTCTCTTTTTCCGCACTTTGTCATCCACTTCTAACAATAAATTTTCATTTTTCTAACACTGATTTTCAAATGAAATGAGAATATAAATTCATTAAACCTATCATCACTATTTATTTTGTTTTGGCCATACAAGATTGGATAGGATAAGGAATGAAATGATCAAATAGAACGTAAATATGCACCAATAGAAGATAACATAACGAAGGCAATGTTCACATAGTTTGGACTATGGAGTGGGTTGAAGTTGGTATTTTTTTTTCAAGTGGGTTGAAATAGGTTGAAGTGGGTAAATATGGATTGACCCACGAAAAGAACAGGCCCATAGAGAGGAGAGTAGACAGCCCTATGAAGAGCTGTGAAATGATTGAACTCCTGATAATAAGGTTATCAAATCTATTTGACCTGCCAATACTTAAAATAAGGCTATCAAATCTATTTGACCTGCGAAGCTGCAACTATGGAGGACACTACCCAGAATAAGAGTATCTAAAGGTTTAGGATGAGGATCACTGACCTTGGGTGAGTTTGCTCTTTATAATAACTTTTTCCACCTAGGAACTTAATAATCAACCCTTAGCAGCCTGACACTTTAGCACTTCCTAGTTCCTAGTTTATTTTTTGACATTATTGTTTCCAGCTAGGAATAAGTAATTTGTTCTTGGCATAAGACCAAATTGCTTATTCCTAGATACAAATAATAATTTCAAAAGACAAACTAGGAAGTGCCGCCCCCCCCCCCCCCCCCCCCCCCCCCCCCGAAAAAAAAAAAAACAGAAGTAATTTGCTTCTGAGGCCTTCATGTATTATGAAACTTCAATCCCTAAAACGTTGCTTGCCTTGTATGCCTCATAATAATTACTAGTTTTTTGCTACTCACTTGCAGGTAATTCAAACATGGATTTGCCGCAAATAGTGGTATAGGATACTCAAATGCCCAGTATAACATTCATGGTTCTGCCTAACTTGCAATTAATGAATGCCAACAATGACGGAAACAGACGCATCCATCTCAACTAAAACCTAACATCGATCGAAACTGATTAAATCTTAAACACCCCAAAATTTAAAAAAAAAAGATAATAAAAGGCCAACATATCAGCACTGTTCATCACCAAACATGGTGAGATTTCATCTTTTGGGGGAATCGAGAAGCCAGAAGTTACGATATTCTTCTAGCATCCATAGAAAAAGCATAGGAGTAATCAGAATAAGCGGATGACTCGACGATGAGTCACTGAAATGAATGCAACAATGCTCATCAGAAATACTCGCCAGTGAACGAAGAGAGAGAGGTTAGTTTACCGCTTGGGCATTTTGATCTTCGTTTCTGAACCCCAGAGGGGCGAGAAGGGTCGAACAGCATCGATCATCAACAGATGAATAAAAACAGTGAGGAGGAATGCCTGGAAAATTGAATAATACGAAACGCAGGCAGAAGAATGCCAACTAGCCACCAGGCATAAAAGAACGAGAACAAAATATCTGGTGTGGCGTCCTCTCTCTCTCTGAAACTGGCGAAAATATCTCAAGTCACTGGCATTTTATATATTTATTTATATAAGCGTGCCAATTTTCAACTTTTACGAGGAACTTCGTAGCATGCTCCGATGCCAGATAGCAAGGCACCAACGTTACTTTCAACTATGGATAGGTATAAAACTTTTCTGTGTTAAAATTTATTATTATTTTTGTAAAATAAAATACAACTATTTTATGTAAGAGTTACTATGAAGTCATTTTTGTTAACTTTTTACATATTTTGATGTGAGGTGACTGATAATTTATTTTATATTAATTTTTTAGTTTAAATAAACTAATAACTTAAACACAATAACTTTTATGAAACTCATTATTTTTCATGTTCATAATTACCACCAATTATCAAAAATTAACATAAAAGTATTCATTTCCTAATATATATTAGGAACTATCCTCCCCCCCAAAAGTTCCATTAGAATATTCTATTATACAGATGGAGTAAAGTATAGAGGTGAAGTTAGAGTCAGTGTCAAGTATTAGTTCAGTAAGTTCAAGGACATAACAGTGAAACCCAGCTCTTTTTTACGCATTTTATGATATCATATAGTCGGGAAAAAAATTTTGCAAAAAGGTCAAATGGGTCACGGCCCTCTCATACATGCACACGTGTGTGCACATGCACACAGACACAAATGCACATTAATTTTGCAATGTAACAGTATTATGTCTCATAGGAGCACCCCAATTAGAGAAGAGCCTGGAAGATGAAGAGTGAATTATAAGCACGAAATCCTCTGTAACGTTCGGAAGAATTTTAATCTTAATTCTTTTATCATACTTTTCAAGTTCATAATTTTGAATATCTAAATGACACACATGGATTTTCTTTTTTTTTTTTCCGTATATTTTACAATCATGTCTCGGATTTGGCGTCTGTGTGTCTATTTGGGGTGCACATTATTGGAATATGATAATATGTGTCTTTGAATTCTGGTCTCATAGCAGCATTATAATCAGAAAAAGCACGAAATATGATCAACGGATTCTGTGTAAAACACTTGGGCATGATTAAGGATTCTTCACTAAACACTTTATCATGCAATTTGTTTAAACAGCTGTTTTATCAACTCTACATACTGAAATTGTGTTTCACAGCGAGATGATAAGCGATAGCATTAGTTGTCAATAATTACATACACAGGAACCAACAGAAAATGGAACTGCCAGGCGAATTCTATGAATACAGAAGAGGATTCAGATTTATAGTTCTTTGTATTTGCTATCCAAGAATCTGAATGCCATTGCTACACAACAGTTGCAAGGGGAAAACCCCAGTTTTTTAGCTCTAACTTTCATCAGAAGGTCAGGGAGGACATTGACGCAGCTTCTCTGTTAGCACCAAGTGTAATATGCTCTCCTCCTGGTAGATTTGAACTTGGATGATACATTTTTCTGCGAAGCAATAGCAGGTAAACACTTCATGCCAGATTATCGCTGCCTCCTCTGCAGGTTTTATCGAGTTTCAAACAAATATTAGGATGAGTGCACGTATTATCTTGTACATCACATTAAATCCTATGTTCCACTGCCTTCAGCTACAATAATCTAACACAGATTCATCTCCAAGTGTTAGACACACCTATTTTATGAGCCTGTTATGTGGTTTGAGGCGTTTAAACGTCCCTACGTCAGAATGTTGAGTGTGTGACACAGGCACTTGACGTGAAATGAACAATCCGAGTAATACGTGTTAGACTATCAGCAGAAAACAACGATCCACTACTCTGGGTTCTGCTTAAGAAGAAGATTAACCTTTAATCATATTTGAAGAACAACTTCCTCCAGGTCACCAGTATCAAACTTAGGCTTCAACTTCTGATTGCCTTATTGAACTTATCCAACTCTTCTGAATTTGCACCATAAATTGCCTTGATTGTGTCCTGGCAACAACTGCAAAGTAGCAAAATTGACCAGCTGGCATCAAGTTCGATGCTGATTTACTTGTAATATTAATTAATTGATGAAGAAAGTCTTAAATTTGAACCTGCAAGCTTCCTTGTTGAATCTTCTCTTGTTGATTCCATACAAGTTCTGGAATACATCTGGCTGCACACGACAAAAGTATGGCCGGTCTAAAAGAGTGATTAACACGTTATTCCTTTGTTAGATTAGCTAGAAGATTCGCTTCTAAGTTCTAACTCAAGCTACAATATCTAGAATTCTAGGAGGAATAGTGGAGAAGCAAGTATCACCGTCATATATGGAGCATGTCCTAGTGTTCTTATCATAGTGTATGCACCACCCATCAGCTCCTATCATGCTTTTATAAAGCTGCATGGAATCAAATGGAACAAAATAATCAAATACGCCTAAGGAGAAACAAAATTCGGTCTCAAGGAGCCATCCGAGCCAAGCCTGGGCTATGAAAGGTGAAGACTTAAAATAATATGATCTCATTCCCTCAAGACGAGCCAAGGTTTATATCGGTACATAGATTTTGTAGAGACCATGTCTCCACTGGTCCCTCTAACTCCGCTTGATCAATCTTCTTCACAATTTTGACAACATTTTCCTTACATAAACTCTTTTCACAGTATGGCAAAATCCTAAGGATTTCATGGTGAAACTTCTTAACAAAAGCTGATTCACACCCTTTATTTCACACTTACAAATTCATACAGAATTTTCATTGTTCTCATTCATCCTTATTTCTCACTTCTACGAACAAATTCTGAATTCCACTCCATTGCAATACTAAATTAAGCAAAATTTGTAAAATATACAAAAAACTTTACTAAAATACATAGAGGGGGCATGAGAAAGGAACCAATTTGTTCATCTCCAAACAACAAAAGGCTCTTCTAGTAGATTCAGTTACACTAAACAGCATAACTCGGGTAAAATCAAAGCATAATTAGGGTGACAGAAATGGGGAAGAACATACACAGACCTCAACATCAGAAGGGTTTTCAAAAATTTCTTCAGGGGTGGCAAAAGTGGGGTCCTTTGCAAGCTTGCAGCAGGCCCCACATCCCTTGACACACTGCCACAATGGCTCCTTCTTCTTCTCCTTATGTCCAAACCCACCATGGTTCCGCTGCCCTTTCTCTCTCTCCGGCACTTTTACGGTCTTGCCTTTGCCGTTAGGGCTTGATCTTGCCTTGCATCTCACTGCCCAGAGGGCTGTTTGGATATTTGCTCCGCCAATGGCTTGTGCCATGTTTGAATCTTCCCAGTTATGAGTCGCAGGGTGAAGATAGAATGGAGGGGAAGCTCTGCGTGCTGGTATTCTGGATGATAGAAAAAATATAATGATGAGTTGAGGGCCATGGGCTGGGCTATTTATGGGCTATTTGGTCGGTGAGTTTGATCTTCTTGGGTAAGAAGAGCATCAATGGAGTGTGCCATAACCCAAAATGTCGCGCATGATTCATGAATCATGAACAATTGGCTGATGAGTAATGCCATTTTCTGGGATCCTTTTTGTGGCTATCTACTCTTCTTTTTTATCTTTTTTGTTTTTTTTTCCCTCCGAGTGAATGGAATCACAAAGTGAATACAGATAATCTCTCAAAAAATTAAAAAATCAATACAAATAAGGTCCACATTTATGTCTTCATCAAAAACTATTACAGATGTTACTAATTCAACACAATTTACAATACTTATTAGGTGATCATTGCTCTAATAATGCGGCAGTTGTGTTTTATATGGTTTAAATTATAATTGACATAGGTTACCTATACTTGTAGGTCCTTGGCAGGTTTTGTGATAGGGGTGAGGGTTTCACTAGACATACTTCATTGACTGTGCGACTCCTTCTACAATTTGCAGATCATATGAGCTTATGGGCCATTTGGAAAGAAAAAAATAAATGGTATGGAATTAAGTATCAAATTCCTGAGGATTGGGGATGAAACTTGAACCCTGAACTCAAGTGTTTGGTGAGGGATTGTGGAATGAAATTATGTTCTCAAATTCTCTCTTCCCCGAAGAAAACCATGCATGCAATAACTCTAAACACCAATGGCAGCCTCACCTCTTTTTTTCTGTCTCCTTTTCTCTCCCTTCTCAACACCAAAACCAAAACCGATCCTAACCTCAACCTCCAATGGTTTTCCGTCAAACCCGGTGATCGATGTCCAGCGACCCTTCATTTGGCAGCGACCCTTTTCATCATATCAAAACCCAGGAAAAAAAAAAAGAATCAATGAAGCAGAACAGCTGTTTTAGATCTACAGAGAGGAACAATAGCAAGACAAATCTGCAAATACAAGAGAAGGCAATAACAGATTGATGAAGAAGAAGAGCATTTCAGATCTAGAATCTGGTCGGCAGCAACCTAGGCAGTGTGGCATCGCTTTCTCCAACTTGGGTTGTTGACGGCGACGCTTCTTCCAACCTTGGTTGTCGGTGGCAGTGACACTGCCCATTCCCCCCCTCTCTAACTCCTTTGGGGGGGTGGGACTGATACCCCTCCATATTGGGGGGTTTTAAGTTCTTGAGGTTTTGGGGGAGACTTGATATCCCTAAATATCAAGTTTCATCCTTTAAAATTTTCATCAAACAAAGAGGAGTGGAATTTGAAATCTAAGGATTCAAGTCCCCATCCCTGAATTGTTCACCAAACAACCCCTTATACCCTATAGATGGGCCATATGGGAGTTAAGAAAAAAAGGCATAACTAGTTTTTTTAGTCTACTGGAATCTTATTAATTTGCTGGTAATTCTTTCAATTTTTTTCCATATGACGGCATGCAAGGAACACTTTATATAACAGTTCAATATTATCATTAGTATTTTAGATAATTTATTAAACAGGTATATTTGTTTAACCCACATACGTAAACAAAATTAGAATTATCAAAATTGACTATTATCAAAATCATCCAACTTATCAAAATTGACTATTATCATTAGTATTTTAAATAATTCATTAAACAGGTATCAATATTTGTTTAAGCCACATATGTAAACAAAATTAGAATTATCGAAATTGACTATTATCAAAATCATCCAACTTAGCAAAATTTGTGTAACAACATATGGGACGAATAAACAATTTATATCGATACACATTTTAGAAAAAAAAAAGCCCCATATGAGATAATTTGTAGGGAATACATAAGATAAGAGTCTAATTTGATTCATGATGGAAAATTGGAAATCATTTTATGGGGCAATCAAACATGGTTAGGTTGGGCTTCGACCGTAAACAGACTTATCTGCCTGTTTGTGAGCCCTAGTCATATCGTAGTTTTCTTCTCCCTCCCTCTCCATCAGGAGTCTCTTTCCCTCCCTCCTCCACCCTTCTCTTTCATCGGAGGCCGCCAACGCAATTTTTAGTTTTTCTTTTTCCCGCAGAGCCTCGACACCCCGCTTTTAGTTTTCGCGAAATTCAGTCACAACCCTAGCCCTCTGCGCTCTCCCCGTCCCCTGCTTTTCTCTCTCCATCTTACAACCGCGCCTCCGCCTTAACCTCCGCCGCCCATCACCCAATAGCCGCCGCCGCCTCCGCCGACCCGACTGTAAGTTTTAGTCCTTCAGTTGATTGTTGAATGCTTTAATTTCTAGATTGATTTGCTCTCAGTAGTTTAATTTTTCGACTGATATTTGGATGTTTGGTCTCGCGTGGAACAACAGTTTATTTTATTGGTACATTGTTATACTTTATCAGGGTTTCCACGAGTAAGTGTATATAGTCGGTGGTAATGGGGAGCAAGAAGAAAGTAGCTAGTTCTACGGAGGAGGAAGTAGAAGTTGCAGAGGGCACTGAGCTTAATGGGGTGGGTGAAAAGACGGATTCCAAGAAGAGAATGAAGAAGAAGAAGAGGAAGATGAAGAGTGATGATGGGGAAACTGAAGATGGCAGTGATGCTCCTTCAACCCCAATTCCGAGTTCTACCAAACCTATGGAGAGGAAAAAGAAAAGGAAAATGTTGGATAAGGAGAGACATCGTGTTGCTTCTGAGAGCAAGGAAAAAAGCCCAAAACAAGAAACTTCCCAAGTAAAAACGGAGGAGCATGAGGGAGCTACTGGTAATAGTAATGGACTACCCGCATTCCATATTGGTGTTTTTAGCGACTTGGCTTCTGTTGATGCTATCAAAAGAGAAGCAGCTGCAGAGAGATTGGCAATGGAGTTATTGGAAGTTCAGCAAGCTTATGATGAGGTTGGAAACAGGGAAGCATTTCAAAGTGGGTTTCAGTTGGAAGCTGCAAAGGACGATGGGTTGGATGATTGCGCACCATCGGTTAGATATGCTGTAAGAAGGCTTGTTCGCGGTGTTTCTTCGTCAAGAGAGGTACTTCTTATTGCACTGTTTTATTTTTGCGTTTGTAAACCGAGCTCTATGATCCTCAAGAAGTGAAGACCAATGTGCTTCTAGTGACCCTGGTATTCCTTGGAAGTCGGAACTATTGTGCGGAGCTGAATGCGATATTACACATCGGTGGAAGCTTACTCTATTTATAACAAGTTGTTTCCTTTCATGAATCTGTTTCAACGCAAAATTTCTCTGGCAATGAGTCATTGCCCAATAGTAGTTAGCTTTTTATTTCTGGTTAGTACACTGGTTAAACCCTTGAAGTCGTCTGAAACATTTGCTCTTAAAGCGAGATTGTTTTTTGCTCAGCATGTAGAAGGTGCAAGTTGTCTACCTAAAAGCATGCTCTGCTTGATCAAAGCAATAACATGCATCTGTGCCAATTACTGAAGGTTGTTTACGTTTTTTTTTTTTTTCTTTTTAAAAGAATCTTCTTATGTGATATCCAATGTCATGCTATGTCTTTGTAGTTGCATATTTGCGTTGTGTGCCTATTTCCCTGCCCCACCCAAAAAGAAAGTTTCTGAGGCTTTTATTGTGACTGGGATGTGTGGGTTGGTGGGTTTTCTGACAGTTAAGCTCCCAGAAAATCACTCACTTGACTCCCCCCCCTTTTGATTTTGCAGATCAATTAAATAACATTGTTAATCATGGAATTCAATTAATTCCTGCGTTAATTGATGCTGGAATGATACTATCTATGGATGTTTGTTTCATAGGGTTCGTGACATTCTGAAAGTGCTTATTGAGAAGTATTCACATGCAGATCTTGCAGTGTTGAAATGTGACTGCTTGGTTTTGTTGTTGCAGTGTGCCAGACAAGGATTTGCTTTGGGTTTGACCATTTTGATTACCACAAATTGTAATATTAAAGTTCATTCTCTGCTAAAACTGATATCTGATTCGTTGGAGATATCTTCTTCAATGAAAGGCCAGGTATGAGATGTACTTGTGGTGTTAGATGCTTTTTCTATTTACTTTTGATTATGCATTGTGGAAATTCATTCCATGGATTTTTATTATTGTAGGAAGCAAGGGATTGTCTTTTAGGTCGCCTTTTTGCTTACGGTGGCCTTGCAAGATCAGGGAGGCTAAAAGAAGAATGGACTTCTGATAAAAATACTCCCTATATCAAAGAATTTACAAGTCTGATCATCAGTCTTGCATCCAAGAAAGAGTACTTGCGAGAGCCAGCTGTCTCAGTGCTTTTGAGCTTAATTGAGATGGTAACAACATGCTTCCTCCTCTTGAAGAGGCTAATTCTTGATTTCAACCTCCCTTTCTTTGTTGTGCTTTGTGACGACTTTGGGGGGCCATGTATGATGTGCTTTGTTTGGTTTATATTGATAGATAGGGTAATATGACATCAGCGAACACTTAGGATGTATGTGATAGATAATTGCAACTGGAATACTACAAAATCAACTAGCTTTGAACGATGGTCCTTAACAATGAGTTTCTTCTGATCTCTAATTTGGTTTAAAGTGGTTTTCTGATCATGTATGAATATCATGTTATGTGATAGATATTTGCAATTGGAGTACTACAAAATCAAGTAATCACCTAGCCCTGAACCATTGTTTTTAACGATGAGTTTCTTTGGATCTCTTGTTTAGTGTAAAGTGGTCTACTTATCATGTATGAGCTTCATGTTTCTTATTGTTTGGTATTTCTTTTGACTGGTTCAGCAAGCTGAACTAATTGATCATATATGATCTAGAATTTGCCGCTTAAATCAGACTAATAACGCATTGTGGAATCTCAGTTTGTTCTGGCTTGGAGATTGTATAAGCAAATAGCTTAAGCAATGTATGTTTTTGTAGGGTAGCTTACATGATTTATGGAGGAGGGTAGCTTGAAATATACTCCCTTCGTATGATTTGTATGAGTGCTTTGCAACTTCTCTCTTAACTCTTTTATGAGTTGCTGGAAAAGTTGTGCTCATATAATTTGAGACAAAGGGAATATTTCATGCTTAATATTTCATAACGTGGGATATCATTTAGGCTGCTGAAATAGTCGACTGATTATGATGAGCACATACATGTTTTTTTTCTTTTTTTTTTTTTTTTAACATTGTAGGAGTACGATAGCTAACTGTAAATCTTCTCTTCTTTTGCATGCTTTTCTTTACCCTATTATGTTTTTTCTGCTCTTATCTCTTGGTGTTTTGCATTCATAGAGCTGGATTGGTGGCCACTCCATTTTCTTATGGCATCCTTTATTTTTATTTTTTTTTGCGTTTTTGTATTTGTATTTCTGTTTGTGTTTTTGGAGTGGGGGCGGGGGGTTATGATGCTGACATGTTATCTGATGTTATGGTGTCGTGATGAAAAGAAACTTAATTGTTTTTCTTCCCATTGTGTAGTTACCCAAAGAGGCTGTGATCAACCATGTGCTTGAAGCTCCTGGAATTCATGAATGGTTTGATGTAG